>CAUZXS010005999.1:716434-723934 GCA_963585895.1 Sepioteuthis lessoniana
GCTGCAAAGAGACACATTAGCCCCATACCTCTTTATCATCTGCCTAGACTACAAGCTTAGAATGTCTATAGCTATAATGAAAGATAACAGTTTCAAGCTGGTAAAGGAAAGAAGCAGAAGATAACCTGCACAAATAATTACGGATGTGATTACGCAGATAACAT
This sequence comes from Sepioteuthis lessoniana, assembly GCA_963585895.1. Lineage (NCBI taxonomy): Eukaryota > Metazoa > Mollusca > Cephalopoda > Myopsida > Loliginidae > Sepioteuthis > Sepioteuthis lessoniana. The sequence continues at coordinate 716,599 of CAUZXS010005999.1, forward strand.
AGTGCTTCTGGCAAATACACCAGCCTAACTGAAACCCTGCTACATAGTCTGGAATGAGCAGTTGTTGGTATAAGCCTCCATGTCAAATGCAGACAAGATGGAATACATGTGCTTTAATCAAAGAGGCAACATTTCCACACAAAATGGTAGTTCTCTGAAACTAGTGAACAAGTTTACCTACCTAGGAAGCAGTGTCTCATCAACCGACAGACATTAACACGCGACTAGCAAAGTATGGACAGCTATCAATAGGTTATCAGTCATATGGAAGTTAGACCTGACCAATAAAATAAAATGCAGCTTTTTCCAAGCAGCGGTTATGTCGATACTGCTATATGGATGTACTACATGGATGCTAACTAAATGTATGGAGAAAAAGCTTGATGGCAATTACACAAGAATGCTGTGAGCAATATTGAACAAGTCTCGGAGGCAGCACCTGACAAAGCAGCAGCTGTACGGCCACCAACCACCCATCACAAAAACTATTCAAGTTAGATGAACCAGACATGCGGGTGACTGCTGGAGAAGTAAGGATAAACTTATAAGTGACATACTCAGTGGACCCATCACATGGACGAGCAAAGGCAGGATGACCAGCTAGAATCTATATACAACAGCTCTATGCCAATACAGGATGTAGCCTTGAAGACTACTGGGAGTGATGGACAATAGAGATGGGTGGTAAGAGAGGATCAGGAAATCCGTGCTGGCAGTGCAACATGATGATGTTGATGAGAAATAATAAAATCCTGCTATCTTTGGTTTAGAGAAAATGAACTTTTATTAAAAAGAAGTTCAAAGATCTGAACATATTTTTAAGTTAAAATAATGATCATCTATTTTCTTCCTGAAAATCTATACTTTCAAAAAGTAAGTTTACATATTCTATCTTTTTCAAAAGTATAGACTTTAATTATCGGAAGGTGTGGATGGCATTATGATCATTGTCATAGGAAATGGTCTTGGCAAGCTAGTTTCAAATCCTTGACAAAGCAGTTTGCATTTGTTCTATTGCTCTGGAGAAAGGAATGAATCCTTTTTTATTCTACCCAGCTATTGGCAAACTGGGATCTTTGGTCTTGATGAAGCAACCGATCTAGGAAAATAAAAGTTCAAGACCAGAGGGTGTGGTCCCGACAACTTCAACCATAAAAACCTAGTTGTGACTGAAATTGCAGCAGAATCATGGACATAGTGTGACTGTTGACCAAAACTCCTCAAGGAGTCTACAGGAGTTTTATCACAGAATTCTAACTACTTATTGCTTAAATATAAATGATTACCAAACATTATTAATTTGGCGTCGCTTGTGTGCAATATGGATCAGTGGTCAGTGGTAGAGTTTTGGCTCTGCATTCTGTGGTTGCTGGTTTGATCTCCATTGGTAGAGATCACAGTATACACTGCTGATGAGACCTTATAAGGTTGAAACAGCCGTCCAGTGTTTCTGTATGTTGTGGGCAAGTGTTTGCTGGATTTTCTGGTCATGGTAATTCAATTTACAATATGACTCCTTAAAAAAGAAAATGTAAAACTATTATTGATTTTAAGTGGAGCAAGGAAAAGGCTTTAAAAAAACCCAAAAAAACAAATAGTTTACACATTTGCAATGTATCTTGCTAATCAATGTCTATAGTAAAGCTAGTCACTATATATATATATATATATATATATATATATAAATAAAAGCCTCTTTGTTTAGAAGCTAAATCCTGAGATTATAATTTCTTTAGAAACTTTAAATAACTAATAAAAGAAGAAAAAAATAAAAACAAGGATTATTTTAATGGAATTTAAAAAAAATTTTTTTTTTTTTTTTTTTTTTTTTTTAGAATTTAAAATTTCTTTTTTATATCCAACATTTTGCTTCTTGTATTACAATTTTTTTTCTAGTACTTGTATGGTGAATTTTAAGTTCCTAAAGGGCCAAAATATGACACAAGGTAATTTTATATTGCGGTGCGACGCATGAATTGAGACCCATGTAAGTAGTTTTAAAAAACGTTTGGTTCCATGAGTAATTCCTTTCAAAGGCACCTCAGGCACAAGCCAATAAATTCATCCCTTACCTCTTTTTTGACACGGGAGCAGGTGCTAACTAGAGGAAAGACCCCTTGGAACAAAACTTATTATTTCTCAGTTACTCAATTGGAGAAATTCTGAAACCAGGTAAGCATATACATCTTATAGTACTTGTATGATTTCTCACCTATTTGATAGAAGAAACTCCAAAACTCATTGTATGAAAAAAAAAAAAAAAAAAAAAAAAAAAAAATTGAGAAAAAGTCTCATTATTCAAAGCACAAAAAATAATTTGATAGAGATGAACACTTATTGCCTTATACAATTATTTCTTCAAAACAAAAGATCTTGCATCATTTATGAAAGAGTTGCTTGCACTATTTCATTTTATTGTTTCTACTGATTTAGTCATTCTGACAACATTTTAACTGATACATTCATCACACCTTTTACAGATGTACAAAGCATTTCTTTTATAAAAGCATGCTTAGTATAGTGGTTAGCGTCATAGGAAATGGAATTTGCAACTCAAGTTCAAAACCGGAACAAAGCTGTTTGCATTTCACTTTGCATTAATACCCTTGGGAAAGGTGCGAATCCATCAGTTCTTCCCCTCACCAGTTATGGATAAATAGTAGGCCAGACTGATTTTTTAAAACTTTGGTCAAGCAAAACTAATCTATCAAAAGGAAAACTTTGAATTCAAACCAGCTGTATTCTGCTTAAAAAAATGAACTGTATCACATCCTGCCTGTGGGAGAGGGTCTGGATAAATACATACAAGGTACGTTTTAGCTTTGTAGTACTAACTAGAAAACATTTTCTTTAAATTTTTTCAATTTTCAGTAATGTTTCTCTTATTCCATAGAGAAAGAAGTAGGATACATCATAATGTCCTGATTTGTTCCATGTGAACTATACACCTGATGAAAAATACATGTTAAGGTAACACACACACGCACATATACACACACACACACACGCACAATTCAATAATCTAGACTACTCTTTGGATAATAACATCTCTTCTTCAAACTATTTGCATTTTTAAAAAAATTTATTCACTTAATCAAGTATTTAAATCAGTATTTCTCAACCATTTTACCCTTGTGGAACCCTTAAAATAGATTTCATGTCTCAGAGAACCCCTGTATAAAATCATTATAGACAATTATTAATATTTATCTCTTATATTTTTTTCTATTGGTATTCCATGCAAGATCTGTTAAGAAACACAAGATTCAATGAATAAAATTATTGCATAATGACTTGTCATAAATTGCTGGTAGTATTCTGTTTGTTTGTTTGTTTGTCTTTTTCTTTACAGTTATTCACTTATCTAATAAAGTGAGTAAATGAATAAAATTATTGCATAATAATCTAATTATTTTCAAGAACATATTGGAAATATTTAAAAAGAAAAGAAAAAAAAAATCAAATGGAAATACAAAATCTTAAAACTTTTAAATAGTTTTAAACTTCTATGATCAATTCTTCATTTAATAGCAATAATTTCACTGAAAAACCTCAAAATATACAATTAAAATGACATATTTTGAGTTGTCTATTGCAACTGAAAACATTTCTTCATTCTAACAAATTGGAAATCTTTACAATTTTCAAACTTTTCTTTACTTGAATAAAATCTTTTCACAAAACATTTCTTCATTCTAAAAAATTGGAAATCTTTACAATTTTCAAACTTTTCTTTACTTGATCAAATCTTTTCATAAACATTTTCATTTAAACATCTTATTGATTTCAACTTTTTGTTCATTATTTAATAGCATATCAACTTTTGTGGGTTATTTAATGCCAAAGCCATCCTAGTAGAAGTGGTATTAACCTATAGCTGTGGGGATTCATACCATTCCTAATGGTATTAGTCAGAAAGTAAATAGCACAACTGAAGTTTGAACTTCCTTTCTATGATGTCACAGTCCAATATGCTTGCCAGTATACAATGAGGACTCCCCACTAAGCAATATAGTAGTTGGCGACCATAGTCGAGGGTAACCCGAAGGCTCCCTTTTCGATAGCTACTACACCAAGGTGTAGGGGAGGGCGCTACTCCTTCCCTGGAAGAACTAAGCAATATATTGGTACCATAAATATTGAATAGAGATAAATAAACCCTAAAGAAATAAGTTTATTCGGAAACAAGAATAAAAATCTATCTCAGAAAAAACTGGATCTGGATGTACAGATTACATATACATATTCAACTGATCACTTTTCGTTTTTTCTTTTATTTTATTTTTTCTTTGAGTGATTTACTGAAGAAGACTTTATTGAGATTATGCAATCATCTCTATTGTTCTCAGTTTGATGGTAATTCTAATCTTTATCATTATCAACAGAAGACTTGACTGTTACTTATGACAATATTTCTATGACACACCAATGGTTTTTATAGTAATTTTCATCTTTATTATTATCAACAGAAGACTTGACTGTTACTTATGACAATATTTCTATGATACACCAATGGTTTTTATAGTAATTTTCATCTTTATTATTATCATCAGATGACTTGTCTGCTACTTATGACAATATTTCTATGACACTTCCACTGGTAACAATTGATACCTCCACTATGCAAACGAAGGACTCCTACTCTGTTCAGAAAATAGTTTTACAAAAGATTACTGAATGCTATTTTAAATAATGTAGAAAAATATTTATTTTTCATGTTGCTATATTTTGTTAAAATATTTATAAATATTTATGGCACTTTTAGGTTTTAAGTTGATGTAAATTTTTATTTTATTTTATGAGGGCAGGAGACTGTTTGATATATTTACATATTCATTTTTTTTTTTTTTTTGTATCTAATATGTTTTTCTTCTTGCATTGTGTATGGAAGAAATAGAGTAGTAAAGTAATAGTAAAGGTTTTATTTATTTATTCACTAATTAATTTTGTCAATCGTTTTTATTTATCTTAATTTTGATTGCTCTTTTAATCCTAACTCACTCCGTTCATCATCTCTGTCAATGAGAGAACAGCATGTATTAGAGAGGAAGAAAAAGTTCCTGGTGAGATTTGAACTCACATACCACATTTTGCTTTTGGGTATATTTAAAAGTTTTATTTGGATGACTGCAATATTATTGCCCTTGTATCCAAGTAGTAAGGGCAACTGTGCTGGAAAACCAGATTTCCCTGAGACAAAAAAGGAGATACAAGTTCAAACACTAATAAGGTGTAAGCTCTTGGTGAGATTTGAACTCACATACCACATTTTGCCTTTGGGTATATTCAAAGGTCTTATTTGGATGATGGCAATACGATTGCTTTTGTATCCAAGTAGTAAAGGCAACTGAGATGAAAAAAACAGATTTCCTTGAGGCAAAAAAGAAAATGTGAGAATTGAGTCGGTTTATAAATCTTATTTGAATGAATGTAATATCATTGCTCTTGTACCAGGGGGTAAAATCAGCTAGTATGGAAAACTAGATTTCTTCAAGGCAAAAAAGAAGTACATGAATTGAAATCTCACCTAGAGTATTGTTGTCTTCAATACACTGTTGTGAGTGAGTTGCAATGGAATTAAAAAAAAGAAAAAAAAAAGAAAAGAAAAGGAGTAAAATTCATATTTAAATGATAACTTAAAGGTATTTTTGATGTATCGTTGTAGTTCATTTATTCAGTTCATCTACATAGTGGGAACTAAATTCAAGGGGGCGCTTAAATAAAATTCTATTAATATCCACGCTTTTTTTTATTTTGAATTTTGATTTCCATTAAAAGAAAATAAAAAACAGGGATATCAAGAGGATTCTACTTTACTTAAAATTTACAACCCCTAAATTATAAATGAAGAATGAAAATACATTAAAACTATTTCAAATTGCATCACTAAAACATTTCTTCAATACACAATACCAAAAGAAAAGCAAAAAATGTACAAAAACTATATATATATATATATATATATATATATATATATATATATATATATATATATATATATATATATACACACACACACACACACACACACACAATTGTATTTACATTCACAAGTTTATACAGACCATTGTCTTTTGGTATATGACATATTCCTATATAAGTAAAGTTGGCGACTGTAGTCAAAGGTGACTTGAAGGTTCCCTTTTCAATAGGAGGGCACTACTTCTTTCCCTGGATTTCTCCACTTTACTCTTAATACATACCTTATAATGCTGCGAGCTATGCAAAGTAGCATCAAGTACCATTTTTTGAGTCTTTGGTATGACTCAACCTGGGATTGAACCCCGGTCTACCAGGCCATTGGTGAACACTAACCACTAGGATTTGTTTGAAAGAATTCTATATTTATTCTTTACACACATTTTTAAAATCTTTGTGACTGTTTAATTTTAAATACAAGTATAAAAGAAGAATGCAAAAAAGTTAGAGAGAGAGAGAGAGAGAGAGAGAGAGAGAGAGAGAGAGAGAGAGAGAGGAAGAATAAAAGAAGATAACAAATGTAAGAAAGAAAGAAAGAAAGAATAAAGGAAGGGGAAAAATAGTAAAGTTGAAAGAAAATTAACTTTGAGGAGATGGCCAAAATTTTTTAAATGTTTTAATTTAATGATAATTAGAGATAAGTACGTAGTAAACTCCTTTCCCTGGATTGCTCCACTTTACTCTTGATATGTACCTTATATTGCTGAGTGTTAAGCAAGGAGGAATCAAGTATCATTTTAAAAGTCTTCGGTATGACTCGACCTGGGATTGAACCCAGGTCTCCTAGACCATTGGCAAACAATCAATTCTTAATATTTTGGGTCAACTGTGCTAACTGATGGTCACATTTGGTTCATGGTGTTTTCTGAAACCTGCCTATGACTTCAACTTTTTTATAGAAAAGAAAGAAGAAAAAAAAAAGAACAACAAAAACAAAAAAACCTTTTCTCTATTATACTTATGGTTTTTCTATAGTGAAAATAGTTGAGATACTTTCAACAAAAAATTACCTTGAATTATTTTAGTGTAATCTACATCATGAGAAGCTATATCACATGCAGCCTGTTTCCTAAAAAAGGTTACCAATGTCTAATCTAATTTATCAATGAAAGAGACTTATAGAAACAAATAATGAAAAAATGTATAGTAAATGGTGTTGGTTGACTTATATACATAAGTGGCCCAATATTGGTAATGCCTTAAGGGGCCTTTTTACTGGGACACAATCAGAAAAAGATGGCAGCAATAAAGCACGTGTGTCGTCACACATGAGTCTTGGAGTTATTTCGACTAAACAAATGGAAGTTTTGAGAGAAGATGGGCACTGCCAAAGTAAAAAGTTATTTAAGAGATAGCC
>CAUZXS010005999.1:731434-845520 GCA_963585895.1 Sepioteuthis lessoniana
TAAAAAGTACAAGAAATGTGAAATTTACATTAAATTTAGGTGCTACAAATTATAAAATAAGTCAGTATGTATTATACACAAGGAATTTACCAGAATTTCATACACAAATAATTATGGTATACACTGATGCAAATTTGGAGATATCTTATTGGGACCAGTAAATCTGTATCAAATTACAAACTGTCTCCATTTCCTTTTAAACATTACTCTCCCCATTTTGGTTGTTAGTCACACATTTCAAGACTTCTTCAGGTGTCTGTTATATTCAGTATTACTTTTTTTTTTAAAACTGTATCCTTTATGCAATCTACAGGAGTAGATTGTTCTTATTCAGCTGTCACACAGGAGATATCTCTTAGCATGGATGACACAACAGCAAAAACATTAAGATAACAGCTTGTATAATGATAATGATTCTGTATTTCAGAATATCAAAGAGGAAGTAATACTTCTGGGAAAAGTATGAATAAACTTCTTCCTGTACTCTTTCTTTTCAATTACTATATCTTGACAAAAATGTATTGTAACTGATATGCCAATATGTTTGATGAATAAGCATTTAGGTCCAAGCCACTCTAAAAACTGCTATCATAATCAACCTAGACAGTAGTTAAATCAGTCACAATTAATACCCTTCTCTATAGAAATGTTTTAAAAAAAAAGTACATATAGTTGGACCTTTCGTGGTCAAGTATTTTTTACCCAATGAATGCATGAATAAGCATTTAGGCCCAAGCCACTTTAAAAACTGCTATCATAATCAATCTCGACAGTAGTTAAATCAGTCACAATTAATACCCTTCTCTATAATAATGTTTTAAAAATGTACATATAGTTGGACCTTTTGTGACTAAGTATTTTTTACCCAATGAATGCATGAATAAGCATTTAGGCCCAAGCCAAACCTTAACCCCAACCACTCTAAAGGCTGCTATCAGCATCATGATATATATATATATATATATATATATATATATATATATATATATATATATATTGAGATTGAGATTCTTCCCAGTCCACTGTCTGTAGGTAAAAGAAAAAATGATCAGGAAATATATTTGTCTCTGAACAATAACAGGTAGTTTAAAGGTATATGAAAAAAAAATATATATAAAAAAAATTAAATAAATAGTATTAAGGTATCTACAATTAAAGCCTGAATACGCATGGACTTCATTGATGAAGCATATGGATAATTATAGATGATTATTAGCACTATCTTCAAGTAAACATTTTAAAAACCTGAATATACAATATTTGCTGGCATATAAGGTACTTATATTTCAATAATATTTGTCAAACTATGGCTCACTGTAAATTAAATGCTCATTTCAAACTTTGGTAAATGAACTTTCAAATTCTAGAACTCAAGGCACAAAGTAATATTCAGATTTTTTTTTGTTTAAATGTACATCCAATATGCTGGCAAATACAGTTAGATATGTATCTAAATGAAAGATGATAAATTATTTCAGTCAATTAGACATAGATTATGACAAATTTCAAGTGAGTGACTGATGAAGAAAAAAAATCAGGTAGTAATGTTTATAGTTTTGATAATGGTAGTCATATTAAATAAGCGGCTATCTAAAGTTATTCACTAGAGGTTGTATGCATCTGATATGGGTTGGAAAATGAACCAGGCAAAACATTGTTAAAAACAAACCTACAGCATCATTTTTTTTTTGAGTAGCAGAGGCTACTGGGAGTTAACATCTTTGTTTTGACTTATGTGCCATTAACTTCATATAACTGTTTCTTTGATTTTCCTTGCTTTCCAATAGAATATTGTCAATGATTAAGATTTCATTTGGATTTTTGTTATTGAAAAATCTGGTACTTTCTCTGAACTTCTTCAGGTACAATATTGTCCATGTCTCTTCAGTGGAGAAAAAATAACACAAAAAACAAAATACCAAGCAGACCCTCTTCCTCATACTGTTTTTGTTTAGAACCACTGAAGAAAGATTGGTTGTTTGGGTTTTATGGCATATCAACCTTTGTAGGTTATTTAATGCCAAATCCATTTTTATACAAATAATCAATTCTATTTCAAACAATTCAGTTTAGCATGATTACAAAGTTTAATTGTCAAAAACATTTCTATTTCAAGCTATTTTGTTTAATCAAACAGTTCAATTTCAAACAATTCAGTTTAGCGTAAGTACACACTTTAGTTCTATTTGACTCATAGACAGGGCTCTATCAGGTGCTACCACTCCAGGCCAGAGTGGACCTGGGAGCAATGGCAATGAAGGGGTGCTCCACATTCCCAAAGCTCCAGTATTATTGGAACCTCACCATCAGATTGTTTAGTGTCATATCTAGGACACTCGTTTGGGGGGGGGTCTTACCCTTCTGCAGAGGTGCAGTCAGTGTATTCTACCTGCCCCCAGCTGACTGGGCAAACTGAAGAAAGGCATTAACAGAATGAGAATCTTTTTCATTACTAAGGTACATATTACAGTTGAAGAAAGGAAATTTATGGAAGAAAACACTCTGGGAACAATGGAATTTAATTACTTGAATAATTCATTGAAATTGGATTGAAGCAAATATTAATAATTTTTGGGTTATGCAGGATTAAAAAGCACCTAATTAGTTGTAATTTACTAAGCGTAATTTAGTCTAGTACAAGCACAATGTATGAGCACCCAGTGAGAAACAACCTAACTGAAAATGGTTGGTTGATTTTATGAAACTAATGATAATCACTTATAAAACAATTATAGTTTCTGGTAACTATTCTTACTATAAATAATTTGTACATAGTTAAATAGTATCAAGTATTCCTATCAAATATAAATAATTTGCACACAGTTTTATGGTATCAAGTATTTCTATTTAATACAAATATTTGACCCATAGATGGAACTCTAACAGGTACTACCACTCCAAGTCAGAGCGGACCTGGGAGTAATAGGAATGAAGAGGTGACACAATACTCACCAGAGCTACAGAACCTTAGCCTTCCCACCAGATGCAGTTTAGTGTCATACTCAGGACTTCACTTTTGGGTGGGTAGGATCTTACTCATTTATAAAAGATGTAAAGTAAAGTTGGCGACCGTAGTCGAGGGTGACCCGAAGGCTCCCTTTTTGACAGTTACTACACCAAGTTACTACACCTTTCCCTGGATTGCTCCACTTTACCCTTAATACATACCTTATAATGCTGAGTGTTAAACAAGGAGGCATCAACTACCATTTTTTGAGTCTTTGGTATAACTCGACTTAGGATTGAACCCAGGTCTCGTGGGCCATTGGCGAACACTCTAACCATCTAGTACATTATAGGCCTCACTGATAGAAAATAACTAATAATGGTCCACAAGCCCAGCACATTAAACATTACATTAAGCAAGTTGCCTACAATTTTTTCAGACTTGGAAAAATCAAATTGAGGTAAGCAGCATAAAAATGAAATAAATGAGATTTAAATTCATATTGCAAATCCTTGATGACGATGAAAGAAAAAGCAGTCAAAAATTAATAATAATGAAAATGCTGAATCTAAGAAATTTGAACAACTTACAACTACATATACATGAATATGAATTTCTGTGTTTCCCCATTCATGCTAACATCGGAACAGCTTACATCAGGTTAGATTGTTAATACACACAATTTTTGTGTGATGTGTATTATATGACTAAACAGTGGTATTTATCACAGTCATGAGATATCTAATTTGCATAATGATCTTAAAAAACGGGTTTTAATAAAAACTATTTTGTATTATTTGTTTGGTACTTTGTTTTATTTTCATAAGCAATAATTTTGTGTATAAATTTCATAAGAAAGTAAAAAGTTATAATTTTATTAAGTTTTAATGAAGTGGGTATCAATATGCAATGTTAGGCTCTTTCATTAACTTTGAAAAATACACTGTCTACAAGGATGCGCACACAAGTAAACAGACCCAAAATGAGAAATTAAGAAGAAATTTTGTGACCACCATTATAATGAAAACAAAAACACACACAAATATATGGTAACAGTTTTCATTTTCATATAAGCATCCTTTTGTAGACAAAAGTCTGAAACTGAAATCAATTAAAGTTGTTTTTTTGGAGGGTTGTCATTTTATTTGTTTTTGGCAGGATTGCAAATTTAAATACTATCTTAAAAAAATAAATAAAATAAAATGTTGCAGCAAAGTGCATATACTATAATTAGTATCTAATATTTCCACTATGTATCAACAAGAAATAAAAATAGAGACACAACTAAAATAATAATAGTGATGACAATTTAAAAAAAATTGTTTAGGTGAAGTTTAGTCATAATTATCAAATTCTTTTTACTCATTATAATTCATCTTCCTAATTCCACTTACTTTTTATCACAACTCTCACTTCTTTATATCAAGCTCTATCAATCATTATTATTAATCATTTTCACTAGTATTATCCTTCATCTTCCTAATTCCAGTTGCTTTTTATCACAACTCTCACTTCTTTATATCAAGCTCTATCAATCATTATTATTAATCATTTTCACTAGTATTATCCTCCATCTTCCTAATTCCACTTGCTTTTTATCACAACTCTCACTTCTTTATATCAAGCTCTATCAATCATTATTAATCATTTTCACTAGTATTATCCTTCATCTTCCTAATTCCACTTGCTTTTTATCACAACTCTCACTTCTTTATATCAAGCTCTATCAATCATTATTATAATCGTTTTCACTAGTATTATCCTTCATCTTCCTATTTCCGGTTGTTTTTCATTACAATTCAAACTTTTTTTTTTTTATGAAGCTCTGTCAATCATTATTATTAATCATTTTGCATTGTATTATAAATTGGCTGACCGCAGTTGAGGTTGGCCCTTTTTCAATAGCTACTACACTGAAGCATATGAGAGCTACAGTTTTTCTTGTATTGTTCCACTTACCCTTGATCCTTACTTTGTAATGTTGTCTTAAGCAAGGAGGCATCAAGTACCTTCTTTTTATATACCAGTTGCTTTACCATCTAGACTACAAGAGCATGGATAGTATCACAGAAATCCATATAAAACCTATAAAGCTACTCAATAGCAATTTTTCTGATTGGTTGGTGCCATGTTAGTGCACTGGTTTGATGATGACCATTTACTAAGCAAATGAACTATACAGGAGGATTTGCTTGTAGCAATGAAGGCTTCTTGAACCATACTTTTTGGATAAGCTTGTAACAGAGGAATTGTGCACCAGTATATCACAGATCCTCTTGAACAACATTCCGCTGGTTTGGGTTTGGTTTAGTTCCTTTGCCTAATGGTATATCAACCTTTGTGGGTTATTTAATGCCAAAGACATACTTGTAGAAGAAAAGTAGTGGTACTATTTAACCCATAGCTGGTGGGGATAAAGTTTGGTTTGGTTCCTTTGTTTAATGGCACATCAACCTTCATGGGTTATTTAATGCCAAAGCCAACCTTCTAGAAGAACAGTAGTGATACTATTTAACTCATAGTTGGAGGGATAAGTTTTGGTTTGGTTTCTTTGTTTAATGGCATATCAACCTTTGTGGGTTATTTAATGCCAAAGCCATACTTGTAGAAGAACAGTACTGATACTATTTAAGCCATAGTTGGAGGGATAAGGTTTGGTTTGGTTTCTTTGTTTAAAGGCATATCAACCTTCATGGGTTACTTAATACTGAAACCATCCTTGTAAAAGAACAGTAGTGGCATTATTTAACACATAACTGTGGGATATAAGGGGTTCATGCCTTTCCCAAAGGTATAAGTCCGAAAGTAAACATAATAGTCTGACTGGAGTTTGAATTTGCATACCAAGATGTTGCAGTCCGGTATATTAGCAACAGGGGATTTTTCCTTAATAGGTTTTGAATTTACTCCATATATTTAATCCATATATTTACCCATTGTTGGGGAATGTTTTACACAATTCTGTACAGACATATTGCAGACCAAGAAGGTGGGGGGAAATACTAGTCAGAATTTTTAATAATAAGGATTTAGAAATTTAATCAACTTAAAATTTTTCCTTTTTTGTCATAATATACACCTCACCCACCAAAAAAAAAAAAAACAAACAAAAAAAACAAAAAAAAAAACAGCACCATGTTTTAAGTTTTATAAAATATGTTTTGTTTATGGAACAGATGTGTGTAAAGTAAGTAAGCAAGTTTATCAATATTGTTGTTGCTGTGATAGACATTCAATATGGTTTTAACCAATTGGAGGCTTTTGAGGGACCAGTAAGACTGTGAGCAACTGAAGAAGTAGAGAACACAGAAAATATTTTTATTTTATATTGATTTTTCTTTCTTTGTATAAAATTCCTGTAACAAAAGTCAGAGCAAGAGTAATATAACAAGTGCTTGTTTGGTTATAGTTTTATAACTATATATATATATATATATATATATATATATATATATATATATATATTATATACACATTATATATTATATTATATACACATCATCATCATCATCATCATCATCATGTGCTACTAGCATGGATTTTCCTGACTCTCTCTTGCCATTCATCTCTCACATCCATTGCTTCTGGCAGGTCCTCTAGACTACATCCTGTGTCCATACAGAGCTGTTGTAGATTATATATATATATATATATATATATATATATATATATATATATATATACACACACACACACACACACACACACACACACTTTTGTCTGTACAGAGCTGCGGAAGATAGGATGGATATATATATATACATACACACACACACACACACTTTGCTATATTTATAAATAAAGAGTGCTCAATATCAGCATATATATCTAGGTTAGAATAACATAGATATAGAGTAAATGGCACTTGTTAACAGTTTTATAGAGGAGAAACTTACATTAACTCTATGTCTATGCTATATACGTGTGCATGTGCGTGTGTATCATATATATATATATATATATATATATATATATATATAATCATGCAGTTTAGAGAAAATACTTTAATCAACACAAATAATTTTTCCCACAATGTTCATTTTGGACCCCACCACCACCATATTTGTCAATATATCATGGAGGATCAAGATGAATTTTCAAAGTAAAATTAGTGACTGAAATGAAAGATTTAATTCTATAAAAATGACCTTTAAAGTGAAAAAAAAAAGTTGTTGGCATATAACAAATATGTAGGCTTAGACTTGGGCTAACTATAGGGAGTCCCAAACGTCACTTAGATATTTAAAAATATAAGAGGATACGTTTTTGGTAATTTGTAGAGAATTTTGTAGCATAGAAACAGTTATATAGTGGAAATAAATTTACTTCCTTTATGAAAAATACTATGATTTACTTCCTATTTGTAGAAAATTTTGTAGCATAGAAACAGTTATATAGTGGAAATAAATTTACTTCCTTTATGAAAAATACTATGATTTACTTCCTATTCTAAAAGGAAAAACAATAAATTAAAAAAAAGAAAAGAATGAAAAGATTTTTATTCTATTTTCAAAATTCCTAAGCAACTTTTGAGACATCCTATATATACAGAAGGTATTTTTCATAGGTTATAAATAAAAGATTTTCTTCAACAATGTGTTTCCTTTAGACGTCAGAATTTTTAACTACATCTTTTACAAACATTGTGGTTACTAGTTAAAATTTCCAGTAGATGAATCAAGAATTGAATTGAGGCATGTTAAAATAATTACTTAATCAAATCTTCACAAACGGACTGAAATATGAGGGTGGGAAGAAAAAGTTCATATGATGTTGAGGATGTCATACTTGATAATGATTTTTTTGACCAATGGGATCCAAATATTGCCACACAAATGGAAGAAGAGTGTGGACCACAAGAAGAACTATGTCAAAAAATAAACCTCATTTAGTCAGATACCATGTGAGCATCTTGGTCAGCCTATGAACTTTTCAGCCAATCGTTGTAAGAAACAAATGTAGCTTCTACTTATTTTTCTAGAGGTATGCATAACAAAATGGCTATCATTTTAAGAAAACTGGCAATCTGAGTTCAAATCCTGGACAAGGCTGCTTGCATTTCACTTCATGGTAATGCCCTTGGGAAAGGCATGAATCCATCTCTTCTTTCCCTACCACCTATAGGTAAATAATAGGGCAGATTGGGTTCTTTACCCTACGAAAAGGAAAACTGAGTCTAAACCAGCTTTACTCTGCTTAAAAATTAATCTTTTGTCTCATACTGCCAGTGGTGGAGGGGTTGGGTAAATACAAACTTATTTTTCTAAATAATGTCTATTTTCCAACCATTGTTGATCAAAAATTTACACTGGACAGTTACTGAGGATAACAGTTACAATAAAAAGTATATCCAGCAATCATGAAAGATTTACCAATTATATATTTTTTTATATTACCTTATGAAGTTGAAATTGTTCTGCAAAAAATTTGGAGTTTTGTACAGAAGTATACTTTAAATTTAAGTAAACAATACTTTACTGAGATTCAACAATCTAAACATTTTTGTTTTATTGCTCGGATTGTTAGCAAAAATAAATTCAATATTTACACTTTGAAACTCTCTATATACTTAATTTGTAAAGTTTGATTAAATAGCAATAAATATTTTAGTAAAACAAATGATTAAATAGTTAATTTCTTTTGAAGTTTGAACATTTAAATTCTGTATTTGTTATGTCTTAGAGCAACATGGTTTCCTATCATTTATGTTTTATTGTTAGAGACCCTCATTCAATGAGAACCCCCTCTTTTTTTCATGATGATCAAACCACCTTTTTTTAATGTTAAAACCTTCTGAAATAAATAGATATGCATACCAGATTAGCTATACATCAAGCTGTTTGGTTATATATAGAGGACAGACAAACAAACTTTTCTTAATCATTGATATAGATTTGATAGCTCTATATTAGACTATTTGGAAGAAGTATTACAAGATGGATAAACAAATTCTTCCCAATTAGATAACAAATGAAAGCTTGAAGGATTTGATCAAGCTACAAACAGTTGTATTAACAGATTCCAGTCAATTTTAGCAACAATTCTTTTTTTCCCCTAAACCACCAGCACCGTTATTTTCTAGATTTTTTTCTGTTTGTAAATATTCTTTGATGCTTCTTTTAAATGATCCATCCATGAAAGTTTATAAATAAAACAATCAACAAAATAATGTTTAAATAAATAAGATCCTTAAAAAGTCTAGAGCCATTTTTAGACTTCTTTAAAAAAAAAAGAAGCTTAATATAAAAATAATTAAAATTTAATAATAACTGATATTTAAAAATTTAATGCTTGTTTAAAGATTGTTATTAACAAAATAGATGGTCTATTCTATAGAAGTGCCAATTTTTTGTCTATGTAAGTGACCTATATGATTATCTATGTCATATCTTTGGTAAAGAGAAGAGGGATAAGGAAAACAAGTTATAAACTTTAATTGTCAATGTTTCAATAAAAAGTTGTTTTTTTTATTTTTAGAAATGATGTTAATAATAAAAGTAGAGATTTTATTCTTGTTTGTATATCAATAATTCCAATGTTTTCTACTAACCAATGTACTAGATAGACATTAGTATATAAAACATATACAAATTAATTGTTAAAAATTGTATCTAAATAAATAAGGAAAGGTAGAAAAAAAAAAGTATTGATTTTAATTTTTATCAGAATCTTGGTCACTTAGATGTGACAAAATTAATTCATACATTACATAACTCTTCTGCAGTATCTAAAGAAAGAAATAACAGATGAAAACAGGAAAAAAATTTAAAAAAATAATTTTAAAAAAAAATCTATTTTTGTCAATTATATAAGAATAAATACAATTGTATTGATAGAATAAGGGGGGGGGGAGAGAGAGAGAGAGAGAGAGGGAGGGAGGGGGGTTAAGTAATTAAGCATAAAAAAAGAAAATTTAGTAGGATAGACTAAATAGATTGATAGATATGTGTACCATAAAAAAAAGAAAAAAGTAAATTATTGTGAAGAGATACATATAAAATCAAGCAAAAAAAAAAAAAAAAAGATAAAAAAAATTTAGCAGGTGTGTATTACAATTTAGAGGTAGTTAGCAGAGATATATTTGGAATACTGTGAAAAAAAAAAAAAAATTTAAACAAAACAAACAATAAATTTACATTACCATTGGTGAGGAAAACACAAAATAAAGCAAGAAAAAA
The DNA here is from genome assembly GCA_963585895.1 of Sepioteuthis lessoniana. Lineage (NCBI taxonomy): Eukaryota > Metazoa > Mollusca > Cephalopoda > Myopsida > Loliginidae > Sepioteuthis > Sepioteuthis lessoniana. Next base: position 741,560 of record CAUZXS010005999.1, read on the forward strand.
AAAAAAAAGAAAAAAAAGAAAAAAAAAAAGCAAATATATATATGTGTGTGTACGTGTGTGTGTATATATATATATATATGTATGTATGTATGCATGTATATACACACACACACACACACATGGACACACATACATATACATGTATGTATGTACATAAATCTTATATATAACATATGATAAAACAAAATAATACATTAATATCTGCCAACCTTCAGTCTATCGAGCAGCCATTTAATACAGAGAAAATAACACTGAACAAATTTCAAAGTAAATTTTTGCTGTTCAAACTTGATTTTCATTGGTTATTTTTTTTAGGGGAGGGGTGAAATCTGCAATATTTAGAATTTTAATATTCTTTTTCGTTTTTTTCTTTCATTTTTTGCAAAATTATTTTTTTCTCAACATTTAACTGAGATTGCTATAAAATGTCTGTTTACAGATAGCAAAGATAACATCTTTATAACTCTTTTTTTTGTCTCATTCATAAATATTTAATGGAAAGCATAAATAATTATGATAACATTAATAATAACAACAGAAGTACAATGAAATAGCAATAAAAAAAAGAAAAAGAAAAAAGAATAGAGATAAGGAAAAATATTACATAAAAAAAAAAAAAATAAAAAAAAATTTCAGTATTGAAATTAAAAAGAAATCAGATAAAAAAAACATTGAAAATAAATAAGTGATATTAAAACAATAAAAATCAAAACATTTAGGAGACAAATGCCATAATTTTCAATAATAATAAAAAAAAAAATAATGAAAGAAATATTTAAAAAAATCTATGGACATTAAGATAATATATTAAAAAGATAAATAAGGTAAAATAATATTGTAATTATCATTATTAATGATAATAATAATAATAATAATTAATGATAATATTGATAATATTATTATTATTATTATTATGATTATTATTATGATTGTTATAATCATCATTATTATTATTGGTAGCAATGTTTGATTTGAAATAAAATAATCTTAATGTAATATGGCTGTCTGATTATTATGATAGGCAGAAAACATTTTTCCTCTCATTCTTTTTCTCTCTTTCTTTCATATTTTCATAAATATTGTAGGAATATTCATAAAATATCATCAATAAACCAAAATCTATTATACATTATTAAAAAAATGTCACAAATTAAAAATTTTCAGTAATTTTACCATCAGTAACTGGTTAAAAAATAATAACTACTAAGTAATACTATTCTCATAAAAAAATTATAATAATGATAATTTATCATAATAATAATAATAATAATAATAATAACAATAATAATAATTATAAAATAAACAAAAATCAAAACAAAAGTTATAAACAACATACAAAAATTAATATTAGTAATATAATGAATATCTTAAACAATGGTAATAAAACAATAAAAAATGTTATACAGATAAAAAATTTGTTCCGATTGATTTGAAAATTTTAAAACTTTGTCCCAAGTTTGTTTTAAGAGACAAATGAAAAAAAATAATAATAAAAAAAGAAAAAGAAAAAAAGAAAAGATAATGTGTAAATACACAAATAATTATTTAAGGCATTGCCTCTTGAAAAAATTTATATATATATATATATATATATATATATATATATATATATATATATACATATATATACACACACACACACATACATACATAATGCTTTTCTATAACTTAGCCACATGAGGCGGGAAACTAAGTATAGGCAAAAATACTCATACATACAAAAATGGCTGCCCTATAGTTTAAAGGATCATTTAATATTACATAAAACAACAAAGATTTTTTTCCTTCTTTTTCTGTAATTCTCTCTTTCATTCTTTTTCTTTCTTTCTTTCTTTCTTCTCTTTCTCTCAATGAATAATTGCCAATATTTCATGGCTGATTCTGTTTCTGTTTTGTTTTATTGTTGTATAAGTTTTCTTCTGTTGTTGATTACAAAAAAAAAAAAATGCATTTGTTTTTTGTTTGTTTGTTTGTTTGTTTGTTTGTTTGTTTATTTTAGGCGCTTGACCCATCAGATTCGATTAGTCGTCTTGTTTGCGAAGTTGAAGCAGTTCTGTTTTCACTATTTGTGCACTGACATCCTCTGCTGCTGCAACCATTGTAACATGCTGTGCAGCAAACAAGGGTACACCTTGCAGGCCAGTAAATGCACAAACAAGGTAAACACAGGGACAGGAGTGCCATACATGCCCAACGTTTTAGGCACTGGGGCCTTTCATAACCAGCACAAGGTTCATCAGAACACATTCCATCTACAGAGTCTTGCTGGTAGTTCTTTGAATAATGGTAAAACACTCCCTTAACACAGCACAGGCATGTACAAATATTCACAGCAGACTTGGCACTTATTTCACACCTCTTTCCACAAAACCACCAAGATGGCAATTCCCTTGGCTCTCGACAAGCACCACATTTACACTTTCCACATTTGCTACAGATAACTGAATCTCTGTGTACACTTCCTCCTCGGCCCTCCAAATCTACAGACACATTGGCAGGAGCCTTTTTCAAGGTTTGATTTGAAATTGGCTGGTTAGATATAACAGCAGGATTAATAGTGCCCCTTGACCGTCTCACACTTGAAATTGCTCCACCAATTCCACCGCTACCACTACATCCGCTGTTGTTGCTGCCACCACCACCTCCTTCGGTTGTAGCACCACTGATGGTACTAGCAATACCAGAGCCACTCCTAATATTATCATTACCGATTGTTAAAGTCGGGCTTGAGTGAGTTGCAATGGTCAGAGATGAATTTGAAAATCTGTGTGGCTGCAACAAGTGGTTTTCAGATTGTAGCTTCTTGCTTTGTAATGGTTTTACAACACTTACTGTTGATGATGATGATGATGATGATGATGATGATGGAGGTAGTTTACTTGAGGACAGGGTTGAATCCACATATTCATTTTGTGGCCGGGGTCCTGGTCTCAAATGAGTTAAGCTTATTAGCTCTCGATTTGAGAGGTTCGCCGTTGTCTGGTGAATGTCCGAATGTTCAAAAACCGATAGTCCAGAACGTGAAGAGGATGTATTGTTCTGATTAGTCATCTGTTGCCCAGATGCAGATGATCTGGTTACAGTTGAATCATCCATTCAATTTATGGAAAGGGTTAATTTTCAAATATGTTCCATTCGAGCTGCTTACGGACTAGCCATCTCTCCTTGTTGTCCCTGAAAGTGAGAAAAAAAAAGAAAAAAAAGAAAACATTAGAAAAAGAAAGGTAAAAAAAAATAGGGTTGATTAATTGATAAGTAAAGTTAGATGGTGCATTCAATAAGTTTCCAGACTTTTTTGTACAGGCATTTAAAATTGTTGTAGACTCTTGAAAATTCAGTATGTTATTGCTATACATCTTATGAGATGACTGGCCAATTTTTATGATTTCAGGTTCAAATGAACAGCTACAGCAGCAATTGGAATACACCCTACTAAAGCCTGATTGTTACAGCTGGTGAATTTCAAAAATGCAATCTGGATGTGAGGACACTTTAGAAAAACGATATGCAATAAAATTCTGTTTTAAACTTGGAAAAAATGCCACAGAAACATATGGAATGCTTCAGACTGCTTTTGAACCATCTTGCATGAATCGAGCATCAGTTTTTGAGTGGTATAAGAGATTCAAGGAAGGTAGGGAGTCTGTGAGGGATGATGAGAGGTGTGGAAGGAGTAAGGAAGTCAATACACTAGAGTTGATTGGCCAAAGGGTTAGGGTTACTATGATGAGGTTTTAAGGGAGTTCAGGAAGAGATTCCTAGGGAAGAGGCCAGCACTCTTCAAATTGGGTCAGTGGCATTTCCACTAGGACAATACACCAGTCCACAACTCCATCCTTGTCACAGACTATTTGACCAAGATGGGCATCAACACAATTCCTCACACTCCCTATAGTCCAGAGCTTGCTCCCTGTGACTTTTGGTTATTCCCCAAGCTCAGAGGCTGTTGTTATGAGACAATTGAGGAGATGAAAGAGGCTGTGATGAAGGTCATTGACACGCTCACACAAGAGGACTTCCATGGAGCCTTCCAGAAGTTGTTGGAACAGTACAACAAGTGCATTGCAGCTGGAGGAGATTACTTTGAAGGGGACTAGAGTTTCATGCGTGTACTATCAATAAAAGTGTCCATATGAAAAAAGTCTGGAAACTTATTTAATGATCTTCGTATTATGCCATAGATTTTTCTTCAACAGTAGATTTATAGAAGAATATATTAGAAAGAATGGATATTGGTAAGGTCTGTGGTTGATGCTACATTTTTCTAAGACTTTGAAGTGGCTATCATTTTGATTGATTGATAGATAGATTTTAATGGCAAGTCAACCTGTATAGTGTTATTTTATGCTGAAAGGTTATGGAGTTGGGTTCATTGTATATTCATATTTACATTTTTGCACTCTCCTATCCAATATAAATAATTTGTAAACAATTCTTTTTGATCCATAGATTGAAGTTTAACACTTTAAATCAGAGTGGACCTGGAAGTAATGACAATGAAGAGGTATTCTTCATTCCCCAGAGCTCCAGAACCTACCACCAGTTTAGTGTCATACCCAGAATACCACCCGGGACGTCCTTAACCCTCTTCAATGGATGAAGTCAGTGTATTCATAGCTCTGCTAAAAAAGGAATGTAGAACAGGAGTTCCTAACATTGTCTTCAGTCCATGAAAAGGTACTTCACACTCTTGAACTAGAATCTCATTATCAGTGTATATCTTTTTGGAAATGGCAATGATTAAAAGAGTAATGTGTACCACTTAATAAATTTTATTGCCAGAGCAAAACTAAATAGAAAAGAGAATATATACAGAAATGAGATACAAAACGAGTGTGGATAAATAAAGGTGATTTACAATATATATGTTTGTTAAGTTAATAAAAGGTATGAAAATTTGTGAGAGACTTACATATTTGAGAAGAATTCTTTTAGTTGTTGGTTGTGTGGAATTACTAAACATACCTTTATGTATGAAAGTAAGCTTATGACATTGTATATTATTGTGTAGTGTCATGTTCAATGTGCTATGGGGTATACTGGGGACAGATGTCTCACTGAAGGTTATATCTTTGTATCTAGACCATTCTGTGAAGATAGAGAAATAAGTTTTTGCATCTTTTTCTTTTATACCTCACTCTGTTGCTATGGTGTTACTCAGGGACAATAATTAGTATGTGTTTATCTAACCAATCTGCCTGAGGCAGGATATGGCACAAAATCAATTTTTAAGTAATGCTGGTTCGAATAATGAGTTTTCCTTCTTCTAGACTTGTTGCCTACTCAGTATCATCAGTAAGAAAGTATAAATAAAGGAAGAATAACACACTATGGTGTTTAATGTAATTAAGTTATAGCTACCATGTGCACTATCTTGCCTTATGAGGTGGGCAGTTTATTGGTCCTGGGTTAAATTTTAAAGAATCTTCTAAGATGCTTGTAATGATAATGAATTTCTTTTACCATCTGCTGAACAGATTGATACAAGATTTTAGAAAAATAAAGCAACAACCTTCATCTTTCAAACAAGAAAATTGAAGCAGATCCATCCACAAATAAGGATGCTAAAGCAGTGTTTCCCAATGTGGTCTGTATTGCTTTGTGGGGCAAAGTTGTGGTGAAAGAGATAACTTACCCTCTTGGGCCAAATGCATGAAAATGTGTCTAGAGTGTTTACTTTCTTTTGGTGGGAAAAAATGGCTGCCATTGACATAAGGAATTTATAGAGAGTGCAGTGGAAGCAGGGCCAAATGTATGTGGGTTGTGCTCCTACCGAGGCAGTATATAAAAAGGCGGTTCTGGCACTAAGGGGAACACATGACAGAACGAAGATCTACAATAGCAAGAGGCGAGTGTGATGGAGTGAAGATCAACAATAGCGAGAGGTGAGTGTGACAGAGCAAAAATCTACAAACTATTTTAACCTGTGATGACAGAAACATTTGACTCAATACCTGAGTTTAGTGGTGTCAACTCTCACCTATCCATAATCAAATAGATTGGAAAGGCAGAATTAGTGTGCCGATTATGTGAAGTGGGTGTAAACAAAGAATGAAGAACCAGGTCCACTGCACAACGCTATCACAAAGTTTATAGTGTTTGATGAAAATAGGGTAGCATATGAGGAAGAATTGCAGATATGGATTGAAAATGGCTGGTTGATCCTATATCCCTAAGAACAACTACCCCTCCCTTGGGATTGATCCCATTAATGGCCATCACACTACCCTTGCCCTTCCAGACCAAGGTATGGCCAGTAATGGATTATAGGGAAGTGAACCAATATGTGGATGGTTTCACTGTAAATGCAGATGTATGTGCCAAGAAAATGAGGGACTGGTGACAGCAGGGAGTTAATGAAAGGCATATCTTCAAATATGGATCCATGAGTTGCAATGGCCATTTCAAATGGTCATCGTCAAAGGGAGAAGATATTGCTTGACATGTCTGGGATTTGGCTTTAATGTGGCACCCTTAATAATGAAGGCCATCGTTAAGATGGTATTGGATCAAGATGAGATAATGATGAAAGCTATGTCAGCATGTGTTGACAACATGTGTGAATGAGGAGATCTACAACAGCAAGAGGTAAGTGTGAGGGAACAAAACTCTACTGACTTAAATAAGGGGATAATTTGAGGGTGGCAGAAAAACCATTCTTTGGGGTAAACATTAACCAAAAAAATTGGGAAACACTGGTTTACACAGTTTTTTACTAAGTGTTCCAATCATCTGATTATGGAGGTTTCCCAAGTTGAGTTTGGAAAAGGTGTTAAAATATTCCAAGTTTATCTACTGGGCTCTTCAGCCTATTGTTAGGAAAACTGATCTAGGAGAAGGAAAACTTGGAATTCAAATCTCCAATCATCTTACCAGAGAATGTATCTACCCAAACCCTCTGACATAGACAGATAAATTTTTAAGTGGAGTAAAGATTGTTTGAATTTAAGATTTCCTACTCTTAGACTGGTTGCTTTATCAAGGCTGAGAAACTATCTATCCATCGCTGGAAGAATAACAGGTTGTTTTGGAGTGGTAAAACCATGGTTTGGAGTACTTTAAAGCAATCTGAAATTATGTTCAAGTTTGTTCAGTGACACTAACACTGGTAATTCATAAAGTGACACTAACACTTCTGGCAACTGGCAACTCATACAGTGACACTAACACTTCTGGCAACTCATACAGTGGCATTAACACTTCTGGCAACTGGCAACTCATACAGTGACACTAACTCTTTGCCCTTTCTTTAGACCATGTCAGTTAAGGTGGTTTGGATTGTCATCACATTGTCTGGGAAATTTTTAAAGTAAATTTTTGCTAATTGTTGCTTTGTCTTTTGCCTAAATATCATGAAGCCATCATGTTTTGAACCATATTTACCATATATCCAGGAGTTAAATAGCAGAATGAGCCCTCTAAACCTTGAATGGTAACCAGTCTAAGAGAATACAAACCCGCACTGGCTTGCAGTCATATCCACATGATAGACTTCAAATGTAAATTGTCAAGACAAATCTGGAAGTGGATCAATTGAGCATGTCAACCCAACTAGGGTTATTTTATGAGAAGTTAAGGAATTGTGTATATTCTATATTTATCATATTCACATCTTTTATGAAGTTATTTAAAATGGTTTTTTTTGCCTATGGTCCTAAAAAATATGAATAATTTTCAAACATCTATTTGACCCATAGATGGAAACCTAATTGGTACTACCACTTCAGGTTAGAGTGTACCTGGGAATAATTGCAATAAAGGAGTACTCCACACTCCCCAGAGCTCACCGTCATATAGTTTAGTGTTATATCCAGGATACCTCCGAGAAGAAGGTCCTTACCCCTCTGCTGTGAATACACAGCCCTGATGACAGAGGAATCTGAAGCAGGAGTTTCTAACATTATCTTCAGTCATGTTCTGATAACACTTGGGACTGGATGCCAAGTTGTATCAACTTTTATCCTTCTCTTTAACAACATCAGTGGCAAGGAGAGGTGCAGGGCTGCCTAGGCAACTGCTTCTTTTTCATACAAGCCAACATCCTGGAAAAGTCCAACTTTACAGGTAGTGGGAGACCAATAGATATCATTGCAATAATTGGCTTATGAGTTCAAACTCCAGTTGTGTTATTACATTCACTTTTGGACTAATGCTTCTTGAGAACAGGGTGAACACCGTCATCTTGCCTAGAATTCTAAAAAATTGAATAGTATCACTGCTGTTCTTTTATAAGGATCGTTTTGGCATTAAATAACCCACAAAAGTTGATATGCCATTAGAAAAAGAAACCAAACCAAACTGAAAGAAAATATATTTAATATGAAAAATGTATCTAATAAGAAAAAATGTATTTAGAGTAAAGACACGATGATGATGATGAACAATAATATTGAAAAGAAGAAAAATGAATGAAAAAAAATAACATCTGATATAATTTCTATGAATCATTATATATATAGGAATGTGAAGGAAAAAAGAAAGATGCTCAATTTCATTTTAAATAAACTTAAGGTCTTATATTCCCTTAGATTACAAAAAGTTACAGACTCAAACATTTTCAGTTCACCTCTTCTACTCTACACGGATCTCTGCTGTGCCACTGTCATATACCAAAACCTAATATGTTTCAATATATTAGTATATACGAATTAGTAGCTCACAGTAGAGTGCTAAGAACTGGTATTACATATAGGGTACATGTAAAAGTCTCTGTATGTCTTGTCCACGGCTCTAAACACCAGTAAACAAATAGTCATGGACCAGTTCAACTACTCCCAGAAAAGGTACAATAGGCTAGTCTACAACAATTAGTCACTTCTATAGTAAAAAAAAGAGAATTATAGCATGATTATAAAGGGAAAAAAAAGAAGAAAAAAAAGAGATATTGACTTTCTATATTGGTTGTAGAGACAATAAGAACAATGATATCTATAATTGGAACAACCCTTAAAATGACAGGGAACCATTATAATATTTAGTACTGAAATGACAGGAAACCATTATAATATATAGTATTACCTTAGTTAACAGTTGATAAAGCGAAGTATAATAAAAACGTCAATTTTCAATGTCAGTGCGTGTGTATGTACATATATCTAATATATATAGATATAACATATTTATGTATGTACACACACATACATTTCTAGGTATATATATATATATATATATATATATATATATATATATATATATATATATATATATATATGAAAAAAATAAAAAAGGCATTTAGAAAAGGATTTTATTTATAGTTGAATTATTTGCCAACATTAAACCATCATCAGGGCAGTGATGTTGTATCTTCTGAAGCATATTCAATCGTATTTTGAAAATGAAATGAAAAAATGAGAAAGCTTCTAAGATCTTATTCCAGTTAATAGCCTTCTGTTTCAAAACTATATGATGCAATTAGTGATCAAAATTTAATAATAATAATAATAATAATAATAATTGACCAAAGGAAAGACCACCCTGATCCAGAGAGACCCCTCAAAGGAACCAACCCAAACAACTATAAACCCATAACATGCCTACCAATGATGTGAAAAATACTAACAGCACAAATTAAGTAGGAGGTTTACAACTCATTGATAAACTGTGGATTCTTCCCCAAAGAACAGAAAAGGATGCTGCAAGGGAATCAGAGGCACACAAAAACTACTACACATTTACCAACACATCCTCAACAAGAGCAAAATGAGATGGAAAAATCTAGCTATGGTGTGGATTGACTACAAAAAGGCTTATGATATGGTCCCCCAAAAGGTAGATATCACACTGCCTCAAAATGTACAAAATACCTGATGGAGTCATAAAGTTCATTGAAAAAACCTTGGAAACCAGGGGAGTGGAATTGACAGCAAGAAATAGTTTAGCTAGGGTAAAGTTCCAGAGAGGTATATGCGCTATTGCCATTACTATTTGTAATAGTGATGATGCCACTCAATCACATTCTCAAGGAATGCACAGCCGGATACAAACTTAGTAAATTGCAAGAAAAGATCAACCACCAAATGTATGTGGACTACATCAAACTGTGAAAAACGAAAAAGAATTGGAAATCCTAATACAGGCAGTGAGAATATACAGTCAGGACATAGGGATGGAACTTGGCATAGAAAAATGCACAATGTTAGTAATAAAAAGCGGAAAATGACACATGACGGTAGGAATGAAACTACCAAATCAAGAAAAAAATCAGAAAGCTCGGAGAAGAGGAAATGTATAAATACTTAAAAATATTGGAGGCTGACACCATAAAAAAAATGGAGATGAAGCAAAAGATTAAAAAAGAGAAGCTCAGCAGAATGAGAAAACTATTTGAAACAAAATTATATAGCAAGAACCTTATAAAAGGGATAAATACCTGGGTGGCAACCCTCATAAGATACTTGGGATCACCCTTAACATGGACCAGAGAAGAACTTAAACAAATGGACCAGAGAACAAGAAAACTAATGATCCTGCATAAGGCCTTGCATCCCAGATATTATGTTGACTGATTGTATGTGTCAAGAAAAGAAGGAGGAAGAGAACATGCCAGCATTGAAAATAGCATTGAAGTATCAATACAAAGATTACACAGGACGATGTGGAGGAAGGCTAATTACAGACACCAAGAACAACAGAACAAACAGAATCAGAAAACAAAACTAGGAAGAAAAACAACTCTATGGATGTTTTAAGCAACTAACGAGTGACATCTCACATGAGAAAACGTGGATGTGGTTAAGAAGGGGAAACCTGAATCTCTTCTAATAGCAGCACAAAACACCATAAGGACCAGTTATATCAAAGTGAGAATAGATAAGACACAACAAAACAGCAAATATAGATTATGGAGTGAGAGACAAAACAATCAATCATATAATAAGTAAATGGAGCAAGCTAGCACAAAAAGAGTATAAGACTAGATACAACTGGGTGGGCAAGGTGATCCATGGGGAATTATGCAAGAAATTGAAATTTGACCATACAAACAAATGGTATATGCACAACCCAGAATCTGTCCTAGAGAATGAGATGCACAAATTCCTCTGGAATTTTGAGATACAAACAGATCACCTAATCTAGGTAAGAAGACCAGACCTAGTAATAACAAGAAAAAGAGAACTTGGCAAATTGTGGACTTTGCTATCCTGGCTGACCACTGAGTAAAACTGAAAGAAAACGAAAATAAAGATAAGTACCTCGACCTTGCTAGGGAATTGAAAAAACTGAGGAACATGAAAGTGATGGAGATACCAATTGTAATTAGCTTTTGGTACAGTTACCAAAGGACTAATACAGGGACTGGAGGACTTGGAAATCAGAGAATGAGAGGAGACCATTCAAACTACAGCATTATTAAGACTGGACAGAATACTGAGAAGAGTCCTGGAGACTTGAGGAGACTTGCTGTCATTCAAACTTCAGTGGAAAACCATCAGCTAAGATTGGAGTGAAAAACTTTCAAAAGTGTATGATATTAATAAATATATGTAAAAATACATATGGAAAAAATTCCTTTGCTTACAGAGAAAGAAAATAGCTCTGGGGTAAGATAACTGACTGATGCAAAGTCAGCCAGGTTTCAAGCCCAGTTTGAATCATCTCGCGTGTCTAGACAAACTGAAGGGTAGTGATATAACAAAACAGTCCTGCTTGACAATATATATGCTCTCTACAGGGGGTTGAGCACTCGGGTGAAGGAATTGCTGGCTGTCACATATGCAAAAATGTAAGGCTCTTGTCATGAATTGAGTACTCTGGTAACCAGTGGCATATATGTAAAGATATATATGGAAAAATTCCTTCCCTTACACTGAGATGATGATAGATCAGGGGTAAGATATCTGACTGATGTAAATTCAGCTAGGTTTCGATTCCAGCCTGAAGCATCTCGCATGTCTAGCCACACTGAAGAGTTGTGATACAACAAAACACTTTGTCCATGGATGACAATATATATATATATATATATATATAGCATGAATGTATATCAAGGTGGTCCTTATGATGTGAAAATTTCTAATTCTTGGTAAAGAAACTGGTCTGTCTAAGTGAAGGAAAACTAATTTCAAATTAGTTTGTAGAGAAGGAATTGGATAAATGCACATAGAATACAATCAATGTTGTGAAACTCCAAGTTGTGAATTAATCTTTTTTACTGCTGAGTTAACCGCCATTTTATTTTTACTTTCTTTTTTCTTTTAAATAGTGAGCATTCAAATTTTGATTTAGTGTATAGACATATATATGTATATACATATATAGATATGAAATTCAGAGACCCCCCCCAAAAAAAAACATATCAGAGTAACATTCTTATAAGAGTAATACACTTAAACTGATCATAGAGAATAAAACAGTTTCCAGTTTAATTTGAAATTGAAAGATGATTTTGTAGTGTTGGCATTTGAAAAAAAAAAGAAGTCATTTTTCAATAATCTGAATTCCCACTATAATGGAGAACAATGAAATTAGAATCCTTCACTCTTTCCTAAATTTGCCCAGTCAGCTGGCGCTGTAGAATACACCAACTGCACTTCAGCAGAAGGTGAGACTCCCCAACAAGTGTCCTGGATATGACAGTAAACGATCTGATGGTGAGGTTCCAGTGATGCTGGAGCTTTATGGAATATGGAGTACCCCTTCATTACCATCGCTCCCAGGTCCACTCTGGCTCAGAGTGGTAGCACCTGATAGTGTCCTATCTATGGGTAAAAAAAAAATAAACTGTGTACTTATGCTAAACTGAATTGTTTGAAATAGAACTGATTATTTGAATAAAAATGGATTTGGCATTGAATAACCTACAAAAGTTGATATGCCATAAACCCCAACAACCAAATCCTTCCTAAATAGAAGCATCAATATCATCATGAATCATTGTCACAATGGGATCCCAGTGGATTAATGAATGTTTTTTTTTTTTAAAGATGTTGATTATATATATCACATAAAAACTGATAATGTATATTACAGATGCATTTATTCATTTAAAATTCGATATAAATAAACAAGATGTTTATACGATGTACACAGAAAATTAAGCAGAAAAAAACAGAATTGCGTACATTGTATGTTTATATTTATATTTTTTTGTGTAGTCGTTTCGTAGGTGGTTTTTTTTTTACACACAAGTATTCTTATCTAATACAAATAATTTTTAAACAAATTCATTTGACCCATAAATGAGATCTAAAAGTTATTAACATTTCTGGTCAGTGACGACCTGGGAATAATGGCCATGAAGGGATACTCCACATCCTCCAAAGCTCCATTATAAAGCAATATGCATATATGTATATGAGAGAGAGAGAGAGAGAGAGAGAGAGAGAGAGAGAGAGAGAGAGAGAGAGAGAGGTGTTTATAAAGTCTTATTTTTCAATCAAATTTACTTCTTTTTCATACCGTAGAATTCCATTCCAAATTTCACTTCACACAAACTCCCCTCCCCCGATATGCACGATAACAAAGTTACCAACCAGGAGTAACGTAGCTCCCCGGAGATCCAGGCTACATTTCTGGGGTTTGGTGTGAGCACATGAAATATATGGAATATTGAGGAGTTACACAGCTTAGTTTAGCACAAGGCCAAAACTATGGAGAACAGTGAGAACCAAACTCACTAAAAATTGCCTGCTAGCCCAGTTTGGAAAACAAGCGAACTGCTGTTCGTATGCATTTTTATAATAATAAATGTATATAGTAAAATATTTCTTTTCTGATAACGGTTGAGGCAGTCACAGAAATAAATCATATATCAGAAGGGGTCCATCAGGAAAATAGGTTGTGAGCCATTGATTTGCAGTTTTTAAAGACATTTTTAAATAATAAATTTCTGTAGGGGATCCACATAACAAAAATAAAACTGTGTACGGCTTTCCCCAATTTTTAAAACCCACCCATTTCACTTCTTTAGGGTTCGGTAAGTGGGTGTTTTAAAAAACTGAACACAGAATTTGTTAGCAGCAGCAGCAGCAACACATAAGAAGCATACCACTCGCAGTGAAAGTTTTAGTTGCTTGTTCTTACCTACCAACCTACAAACATGTTTACCTAACTATTTGCTGGACTATGCATGATTACCCACATACCAACCTATCTTCTTGCATAAGTTAACTATCAAACTACCTACCTACTTATCTATCAGTTTAAACGTACACACACACATACATACATACGTACATACATACATATATCTCTCTCTCCACACCTAACTGGCAACTTGTGTGTGTGTGCGCGCGCGCGTCTATTTAACTAGATGCTCATCTGCATCAGGTTAGACACACACATCATCTGCTAAACCGAATCTATCATTTATATGCATACAACGACAGACGTTTAGACACACATAATTAAATACACATACACACACACACACACACCACACCAGTCACTCTTTTCGCATACATACAAACAAACAGAACATAAGTCATAAAATTTATGTACTATGTACGCAATATCTGAGATTATATGTGTGTGCGTGAGTGAGTGATTGTGTGTGTGTGTGTGTTAACGCACAGATTAGTTATAAGCCCATTTTTTTCTATCCCAGGCCATTTAATAAAAGTGTGTCCGCTTACACACACGCACGTACTGTGAAACACTCCTTCATCCTACCATACTGCAAAATCCTCAGCTCCAGTACCACCCGTTTTTTCTCCTTCCTTTCTTTTTTCATTTTACATACTCCAAACCACCCCACCGGGACACTCACCTCTTCTCATCCTCCACCCAGAAGGACACTCCACTCCACTTCAGCCCTTCCCAACCCACCCTTCCTCCATTCTCACTTCCTTCTTGTATGGATAAATCAACCTAACAGGAATAGGAATGTAGTATATTCTAACTTCCTGTTCGGAATAGCTGCTGCTGCTGCTGCTGCTTACACACACTGTTTGTCTTTTCCTTGCTGCTGCTGCTGCTGCTGCTGCTTCTGTCCACCAGCTTGTCAGTCCGTCGGTCTGTCTGTTATCTATGCTTTATAACCTTTTCCTTTTGCAACAACAGACTACTGGGGTGAGGTGGGGGTGGGGCGTTAGAGAAATGAAGGGAAGATGAGGGTAGCGAATTTCGGGGGAAGGAGGAGTAGGGGTTTGCAAAGGGAAGCTTAAGAATTTTTATTTTTAAATAACGATAGTAAAAAAAAAAAAACACACAAAAAATGCACACAGTAAATACATTTGTATAAGTTTTCATACAACAGTGTACACTACATATTATACAAATGTATATGTTAATATACCGTATAGTGTGCGCATGCGTGTCTAATACTTTCTTATGGTTTTTAAAAGTTAATTTTAATATGATAGTACATTTAAGTTAAAAGTGTAATTTCTAAATGAAAGTATTGTGTAAAATTCAATTTAAATGTTTAGAAAAAAAAAAAAAAAGTGTTAGAATGTGTCATTTATCCGCATTTTTTTTGCAATGCATTTCCCAAACCGGGCCATTGGTCTAATGGGGCCGGGACACCGGGATTCAATCCCAGGTTGAGTCATACTAAAGACTCAAAAAAATGGTACTTGATGCCGCCTTGCTTAACACTCAGCATTATAAGGTAAGCATCAAGGGTAAAGTGGAGCAATCCCGGGAAAGGAGTAGCACCCTTTCCAACACCTTGGTGTAGTAGCTATTTAAAAGGGGGCCTTTGGGCCTACTAAGGTTGCCAACTTTACTTACTTATTTCCCAAACCCACCACATGGGCAGGATGTGATACAATGTCACTTTTTAAGGGGAGTTTAACAGGTTTGAATTCCGACTGTTCCTTCTCCTAGATTGGTTGTTATATTAAGATTAAAGAGCCAGTCTGTCCTACTATTAACCCATAGCTGGATAGAGAATAGATGGATGCATACCTTCCCCAAGATTATTAGCTCTATGTGAAATCCAAACAGCCTCGTTCAGAATTTGAACTTGGGTTGCAGTGTCCATTTCTCCTAGATCAGTTGCCATACCAAGGTTAAAGAGCCTAATCCGCTCCTACTATTTATACATAGCTGAAGGGGCATTTGTCGGATTCATACCTTCCCCAAGAGTATTAGCTCTATGTGAAATGCAAACAGCCTTTTAAGCACCATTGTTTCAATATTATACCAAAAGTATACCAGTACACCACCTTGTGTACATACGCACATGTGCAAACACGTGTGTAAATACACATATTATTTATTGGATGTGCTTACACGAACTAGGAAGCTCCTGTGTGGAAACAAGATGCAAATTTAAAGTTAAACTGAAATTTGTTTCTTTTATTGCACTTAATTTGCATGATTTAAAACAGTTACACACACACACACATACAGACAGGAGCCGTGCTTAAAGTAACGGTTATTGTTGAAGGAAATGGTATTGAGCTATTTAACTTTGGTATGGTAACTAGTCTAGGAGAAAAGAAAATCTTAATTCAAACCAGCTGTACTCCACTTAAAAACTGATTTCCCAATGTTTTCTTATGAAAAGCAAACTAAAAAAAAGTTATTAGAATCTTTGTAAGGTTTCACTCAAAAAAGGTGTGAGTTGTGATAAAAAGCAAGTGGAATTAGGAAGATGAAGGATAATACTAGTGAAAATGATTAATAATAATGATTGATAGAGCTTGATATAAAGAAGTGAGAGTTGTGATAAAAAGCAAATAGAATTACGAAGATGAAGGATAATACTAGTGAAAATGATTAATAATAATGATTGATAGAGCTTGATATAAAGAAGTGAGAGTTGTGATAAAAAGCAAGTGGAATTAGGAAGATGAAGGATAATACTAGTGAAAATGATTAATAATAATGATTGATAGAGCTTGATATAAAGAAGTGAGAGTTGTGATAAAAAGCAAGTGGAATTAGGAAGATGAAAGATAATACTAGTGAAAAGGATTAATGATAATGATTGATAGAGCTTCATCCATAGAAATGTGTGAGTTGTGATAAAAGCTAAAATACTTGACTGTGGCCTTGAAGAAAGCCAATATGAACTCTCAACATGTTATTATATTCACTTTTAGATTAATATCCTTATCGTCCCAGATATTATTAAATAGTAACACCGCTGTTCTTCTATAAGGATGGCTTTGGCATGAATAACCCACAAAGGTTGATATAACATTAAACAAAGAAACCAACCTATCTTTTTCAGAAAGTCATAGTAATTAAGTTCTGGTTAAAACTGAAACCGGTGAAGATTTCTGAACAGATGTAGCACTTTCGATTCAACACTTTAGGTACCTAACATGATTTAATGGTTGGTGAGTTAGACTAGTATAGTCCCAAAAGTTTAGGGCACTGGTGAATAGGATTCTGATAGTGCTCCAAACTTCTGGTCATGTGGCAAAAAAAGCTAAGTTTATTTGGACTACTGTCTTCATCTCCATTGTTATATTCACAAAATTTTGGCTGATTTATTCTTTGGCCTTCTGCAGGTGTTTCATATTGAACTAGGGAATCCACACATTGACAGAAAAGTTGTGAATATATAACACTGAAGATGAAGACAATTGTCTAAATAATCTAAGTGATAAAAAAAGCTATTAGGGAGTCTCAAATGATTTAATGGTTAGCAAATTAGGTTAGCAGAGTTTGATTCTCATTGAGTACCCAATATTTTTTAGCTTTAAGATAAGTAAATGACAATTGCTATTCAATAATTTCATAAATTAATGGAAATTGAATTTTATGCATAAAAGACAAGAAACATAGATTATTGGTTAGTTGATTTTAAGGCATGACAACCACTAGGAGTCAGTTTAAGTATTAGGGAATAAAAATGTATGTTTGCAATCATTTTTAACAGGTAAATACTTCATATTTAGTTGCAATATCAATGTTTAAAAAGCCAACGCATTAATAAAGTTCGCAGTCATTTCACTGCTTCAAAGAGATTTGCAGAAAGTAAAATAAAATATAGGAAATGTTTAGTTAAGTTCTTAACATATTTCTGATACAAACTCTAGTCAAATTGTTAAAACTAAAACTTATTAGTTGAAAATTCACAAACTCCCAATTAGGGAAATTTTTTTTTAAGGACTGAAAAATAGAATAAAAACTCCCTAATTGGTGTAAGCAACTAAGTTAGAATAATTCTTCACATCAAAGTTATACTCCACTAAAGCAACTTGCTAATTGTTTCCTGGTTTCATTGAAATTCTTCAATCGGGCCATTTTTAATCAATTTTTTTTTAGTTCCATTAATTTCAATCTGCAGATATTTCTTTCTGTGACAGATTTGGATGGCTTCATTACTTCAAAGACAGACTTAAAGTCAGTTACACAAACTATAGACAGTATATATAGCATATATAATCAAAAAATAAATTAATATAGATTGATTTGGTTAATTTTAACAGTATGTCAATCCATCTAGGATTATTTTGTGTCTAATGATTAGGGAATTATGATCATAGTTCACAGTTACATTTTTACGTATGATTCTTAAAAGGCATTTTTTTGCTCATGGTATTGTTATTATTAGTTTTCTCTCTTGAGAGTTTTTCACACTAGAGTTAGCGGATGGCTTTTCATGGGAATTTGAATGACAGCAAGTCTCCTCAAGTCTTCAGGACTCTTCTCAGTATTTTGTCCGATCTCAGTAATGCAGTAGTTTGGATGGTGTCCACTCTTCCTCTAATTTCCAAGACCTCCAGTCCTTGTATCAATCCTTTGGTGACTAAACCAAGAGCACCAATTACAATTGGTATCACAGTCACTTTCATGTTCCATGGTTTTTTAATTTCCTAGCAAGGTCTTGGTATTTTTTTTTTTCTTTTTGTTTTCTTTCAGTTTTATTCTGTGGTCAGCCAGGACAGCAAAGTCACAATTTGGCAAGCTCTCCTTTTCTTGTTGATTATTATTATTATTTTTATTTCATTCCTTGCAAGTTCTTCACATCAACGTTAGCTGATAGTTTTCCACTGGAGTTTGATTGATAACAAGTTTCCTCAAGTCTCCAGGACTCATCTCAGTATTCTAGCCAATCTCAACAATGCCAGTCTTGATTTGTCCTCCAATTTCCAACTCTTCCAGCCCAATTTCCAAGCCTTTGGGAACCATTATTATTATTATTATCATTATTATTTGTTTTGTTCTGTTATAGCATATCAACCTTTGTAGAAGAAAAGTAGTCATACTATTTAACTCATAGCAGCAGGATAGGGAGGTTCATACCTTTCCCAATGATATTAGTCTGAAAGTGAATGTAATAGTGCAAGTGGATGACAGATTTGTTTACTTTGAGGCCGCTGTCCAGCACATTAGTCCCATATGCCACGGAGACATCTCCCAATTTGTTTGTTATGCTTCTTTGGGTATTTAAGCTTTTTATTATTTTCTCACATAAAAAAAAAGAAGAGAAAAGATCTTTGAACTGAACATATACATATTAATACAATATATGTATAAAGATCAAATTCTTTTAAGTAATTCATTCAAATATTGAATATAAATAATTTTTTAAATAGATTTACTTGACTCATATATGGGACGCTAACAGGCATTAACCAGGAGTAATAACAATGATGGGGTACGCCAAACTTTCAAGAGCTTAAAAATTTGAGCTTCACTATTAGATGCACTTTAGTTTCAGACCTAAGACACCCATAGGTGGTTCATAGTCCCCTTCAGGGGATATGGCTAGTAAATTATAAGCTCACTGAGAGGGTGAAAAGTCAAGTCATACTAAAGACTCAAAAAATGGTATTTGATGCTGCCTTGCTTAACACTCAGCATTATAAGGTAAGGATCAAGGGTAAAGTGGAGCAATCCAGGGAATGGAGTAGCACCCTCCTTTACACTTTGGTGTAGTAGCTATTGAAAAGGGAGCCTTTGGATCACACTCGACTAAGGTCGCCAACTTTATCTACTTCTAAGTTAATAATAATAATAATAATAATAATAAGTAAGAAAGTCCAATGAAGTAGATCGATAGGAGCTCCATACTGTATCAATCTCAAAGGAGTTTATCTTAAGCAAAGTCGGTTGTTGTGAATAATATTTAAGAAAGAGTTTTTCTATCCGCCTCTCTTTGAAGATAGAATGGGGATATCAAGTTGAGTTTAACATAAGCGTGTGTGGGTAGAGACAAAAATTGTCCAGTTCCATTGTTTCTTTTTTGGGGACTGACTTACTAATTTAGGTGCCATGGGAAGATGTTGCCTGGAAAATGGAGAGTAGGAAATTGGACATTAGCTTTGATTTACTTCTTGTTTTTTTTTCTCAGATCATTTCCTTATGCCAGATTTTTTTTATTAACAATTATTCTCTATAATTAAATAGAAAAAAAACTCAATTTGTGACTAGTTAACATTTATTCTTGCCAATCAAGTTAAGCTTCATGAAATAATCCTGGGGGTGTCCTCATGGTGTAATGGTTAAAGCGATGGACTGTGGAATCGTAGTAAGCGAGTTCGTACTCCAGTCACGCTATTACGTTCACTTTTGGACAAATACCCTTAGGAAAGGTATGAACCCCCTTATCCTCCCAGCTATGGGTTAAATAGTACCACTACTGTTCTTCTAGGAGAATGGCTTTGGCATTAAATAACCTACAAAGGTTGACATGCCATTAAACAAAGAAACCAATGAAATAATCTGCTTCTTTGTTAAAATCCTAATTATTATGTTGGTTGTGAAGTCAGACATTGGAACTACATATGTGCACATAAAGTATCTCACATATCCCAGGACAAAATGGTTGCCTAAGATTCAATTAGCAGAAAGATTTTGGAACTTTTTGAATATATTTTTTTAATATCTGAAATAGTATTGTATTTCCTTAGGTAAATCTCTCTCTCTCAATATATATATATATATATATAAGCACCTTAAAGAGGCTGGATGATAAATATGACAGTTTATAAACAAAATATTCATATGATGCAAATGCTATATATGCAAATGTTTTGGTTAAATATATAAGGTTGTGTTTAGTGAAATGAATTTGGCAACTTTACTATATATATATATATATAAATAAAAAAGTGTGGTAAGTGTAACAAGAAAAGTTTGGCTAAATGGGCTAAAACTTTTCTTATTCTCCAATAAATACAATTGGCTCTCTTTTACAAATATCACTTTTTTTCTGTGCCAAGCCTAATCTTTAAATACTGACCAATGTTACTTTTCTATAAGTTCAAGTAAAAACCATTTTTCTACTTTCTGAATGAATATTTTTATGGACTGTAAAAAGGAATGCTTCAACTGACAATTTTTCATGAAATCACTTTATTTTCTGTGTTAACCTAAAAGAGAAAGATAAGTCTTTAAATACTGACCAATATTACTTTTCATTTTCCTACTTGTTGAAATATTCAAAAGACTGTAGAAAGGAATTGTACAAATGACTATCTTTCACAAACATCACTTTCTTCTTTGTTGAAGAAAAAGAGAGATAAATAATTTAATCTCCCTTAAGGAACCTATTTTCCTAATCTTTGAAAATTTGTAAGGACTGTAAAAAGGAATAATACAAGTGACTGAAGAAATGATTAAGAGCTGGGTGATTGAAGTTTATGCTGTAATGATTTTATAATAGAAATACATTAAAAATCAGAAAGAATGGAAAAGTCAATGGTCCAGAAATAACACAAATATTACTAATAGAATAGTGCTTAATGTAAATGCATTGTGATTTTACTATGTAAATGAGATGAGATTGATGTAAAAATGAATTATCAATGGTCAGGAATCAAATGCACTGCTAATGATTTTAGAATAGAAATGCCTTTAAAATGATGAAAAGGCATTGAGATTGATGTTGTTGTTTTTGAACCCCCCCCCAAAAAAAACCCCAACTTCCAAAATGGTTCAAAAGAGAAGTAAAAATAACTAATATCTGAGTTCATTCACCTGCATACAAATAAGGACTGATGTGGTTATTTCTCATAAAAGTGGTGATAAGTACTATATATGCTACAGAACACACACACACACATGTGTGTGTGTGTGTGTGTGTGTGTGTGTATAAAAGTAAATAAGGAAATTAGATCTGACAGTATAAAGAATAGTAGAAAAAACAAAAATAAGAATGTTGAATATACTGTTATGAATCTTTTTTTTAATGCACATTTTCTTTTCTCCTACTATTCCATCAAACTTCCATTGCTATTTTTAACATTTTTCATGAATTTAAAGTCCTGAAGAAGGTTATTAGAACCGAAACGTTCACTGTTGACTTTCATAATAAACTCATCAAATTTTGGATTATTTTGTTTTTTTGACTTTTCTTCATATATGTATATGTGTGTGTAAAAACACAGACACACACACTTTGTCTGAAACAATAGGAACAAAAACCACCACCACCATGAACCCTATGATGACTCACTAACTGACTGGATATTCCATTTCGGCTGTCATTTACCATAAACAAATGGTCATTGATATTTTGCTGATCTTGTCATTCTATATATATATATATATATATATATATATATATATATATATATATATATATATAGAGAGAGAGAGAGAGAGAGAGAGAGAGAGAGAGAATCAAGAAAGTTGTAGGGAATTTCTTTTTAGCTTTACAAATCATTGAACTGAATTTATATGGTTCTGCTAAGGGTGTAGTATACTCCAGGTCCATGAAATTGAAGGTTAGGCAGAGACCTAAGAGTCACTACAGCTGACTAAGTGATGTTTTTTCACTGTACCATGACTAGAGTTTCCTGCTGAAATGGCATTAGCTTCCTGTTTGGACTAATTAAGGGTTTCCTTGTATCTGCCTGGCTAAGTTGTTCCTTGCCAAGTCAACATCTATGTACAGATTCTATTTCTCCCTTGTAGGAGTTCAACCCCCTTACTCTCTATTTCTTTCTGATCATAACTCCTCCTCCTCCTACCCCACTACAACCAATTCAAACCAAATGTCTTCTCCTCCACCTCTTTGTCTTTTTTTCTTCCTTAGCTACCTTATTTCTTCTTTCCATCTTGCATTCTCTCCCTCAACCAGGACAACTAACACTCTTAGATCTCCCCACTCTCTTTTTAATTCCTCTTCACACAAGGTTCCCTCATCTCTGTGATCATTACTACTTTCTACCCCTCACTCAATTCAGCAGTCCCTAATTTTTTTTTTTAACTACAAATCTTACCCCACCCCCGCAAAAGAAGAAGAAGAAGAAGAAGAAGAAGAAAAGAAGAAAAAATAAATATCTTCAGTAGTCATTTACTTAGCATAGCTCAGTTTGGCACAAGATCAGTAGTACGGAGCATCTAATGAGAATTGAACTCAGAAACAATGGTCTACTAGCTTAGCTCATTAACACTATGTAGGGTTTCCATATTTTTTATAAATTCTTAATAGAGACCCCTCACACACACACACACACACACACACACACACACACACACACACACAAAAAAAAATGTTCGGTATGCACTTGAAAAATCAAAAAGAATAAAAAACTATGTCCAAAATGAAACAAAATGTTGGTAAGTAAGATATCAAATAATTTATACTAAAAAAATTTTTTGTGAGCAGAAACAAAAACAAAACCAAGACATTTTTTGTTCTTTTCCTGTGTAGTACGTAACTAATAAATAGTACAATGAATACTCAGACTCTAAGTAAATATCAATATATCTCTCACACAAATTAGTATACATTTTATTCTCGGGAGTATTTTTTCGTGGGTTGGTTTCAGATATGTCAACTTTTGTTGTGTTATTTTATGATAAAGTCAGTTCAACAATTATGGTCTAAAATTATATGTATCCCCATTAAAGAAATAAACACTTCATACTTAGTTGCAATATCAATGTTTTAAGAGCCAATGTATAAACAAAGTTCACAATTATTTGAAATAAATAAACACTTCATATTTAGTTGCAATATCAATCTTTTAAAAGCCAATGTATCAACTAAGTTGACAATCATTTTAAACAGGTAAAATACTTAGTTGCAATATCAATGTTTTAAGTGCCAATGTATTAATAAAGTTTATAATCATTTTAAACAGGTAAACACTTCATACTTGCAATATCAATGTTTTAAGTGCCAATGTATTAATAAAGTTGACAATCATTTTTAAACAGGTAAACACTTCATGCTTAATTGCAATATCAATATTTTAAGACCTAATAAATTAATATAGGTGAAAATCATTAAACATTATTTCAAGCAAATCTATTTGGCCAACTGATGGGACCCTAACTCAAACTACCAGTCTTGGTTAGGGTGAACCTGAGAGTAATGTCAATGAAGAGGTACCTATAATCCTTAGAAGTCCTGAATTAGAGCCTCACCATCAGATGCAGTCAAGTGCTATACCCAGGACACACTTTTGATTGGACGGCGGATGGGTTTTACCCTCTGTAGGTGATGTAGTAGATGTATTTTAGTTTCTGCCAACAGGATGCAATAGTTTTCGTTTTGGGAATAAACTTTGACTAATCTAGCTTCTTGCTCACTTCATCAGCCATTTAATTACAATACAACTGATAACACCCTATTTCTTTCTTTGATTGATTATGACTACTTACAACCTAAATATTTACTTTTATTATTTCTTGACTTATAGAAATAATTACACCTAATTTATTAAGGTACAAAAAAAGAAAAAAAAAAAAGAAAAAAAAAAGAAGATTTTTTTGTTTCTTAGAATCTCCTTTCATTTGATCTTCATCTGAAGAGTGTACGCCAGAAAAAAAGTTGGTAATTGTTGAATTATAAAGTCAGTTCTGTTTTTCAGCCATCATTGGGTAACAAAAACATCAACTATTGACAACAGACTCTTAGGCTTTTTTTTATTAGAGTATCAGCTCTCTTGGACAGTGCTCTTGACTTCAGTTAAAGTGCAGCAAAACCTGGTCCTTGAAATTCCACTTGTGAAACAGTACCTCCCCAGATGGTGAGTTGTGACAAGGAGAATTTATATATTTTCCTATGTTCACCCATGGACCAAACACATTAAATTGGCCATGTGTTATACTATATTCCTGAGGCCAAGGTGGGTGAGGATGGGGAAGTAGATAGTAAAGCATAAGCTACTAACGATCCTTATTTTTGTTGTTTTGATCAATACATAAGAAAACAAACATGCACGCATACAATATTAAAAAGATGAATGAAGTCATCTAACTCACTACTTAAAACTTTCGTGATCATTAGGTAAGTGTAGCTGATTAAATATGAGAATGCGGCTAATTTGATATCTGCTACCAACCCTCAACCAGGGAATGTCTATAGTCATGAAAATACATCATCCGACCAAATGTTTAATCTGGTACCAATCATTTTTATACTGCCTAAACAATATTTTTTTTATTATTGAACAGTATTTTATTTGATACTGTTGGAATGATAGTTTTTTAAACTAACATTATTAGTTTGGTTAGTTAGTGTTTTATGGCATATCAATCCTTGAAGGTTATTTAATACCAAATCCTATTTTATATGTCTGGAGAAAACAGGAAATAAATCTGACAGTATGAAAATGTACAGAGATGAAAAAAAAAACACAAGGTAATTTATTAAATAACTTACACATCCTGATATAGGTTAAAAACCTAAAACATTTAATGTTATCAAATATTTTGACAAATAAAATTAACCTCTGAAAATCATGTGTTTTTTCACCACTGTACATTTTCATATGCGCGCGCGCGCGCACACACACACACACACACACACACAATTTAGAAGCAAATAGTTTGCTATAAATTTATTTTTAAATGAGTTAGACATTGTTTGTTTGCACACAGTTAAATGGATTCAAGTATTGCAATATAACATCAATCTTATGTATAACTTGACCTAGGATTGAACTACAATCTCCTGGGTGAACACTATCTCCTAAGTCAAAGGGCCAGCATTAAAGTAGAGTTGGCGGCTATAGTTGAGGGTGACCCGAAGGCTCCCTTTTCAATAGCTACTACACCAAGGTGTGGGGAGGGCGCTACTCCATTCCCTAGAATAACATCAATAATTCCATTTAATATTAATCATTTTGTGTTGTTTGCACACAGTTAAATGGGTTCAAGAATTTAAAGTATTCATTTCATATTAATCATTTAGGAGGCAGATGGTTCTCATCTCTATATTCTTATATATTCTCTCTCTGTCTCTCTCTCAGTCCTGATAATGGTTCATTAGAACCAAAATGCTAGTGTTGTCTTTGGTTTTCAATAAATCTCTCCTTGGATTACCTTGTTATCAATTTTCTCTATATTGTCAGATTATATGCCATTATTTACTTCCATATATATCATTAAAAACAAGAAAATTAATATATATACTCCATTATAATTTTATTTCACCAGTGTATCAGCTGGCTCTTCAGATGGATTTGAACATAAATTTGCTTCTTTTTAGCTGTGAACACCGGATATTTCTGATCAAATCCATCTGAAGAACCAGCTGATATCAAGTAAAATAAATTTAAAAAGGAGTATATTAATTTTCTTGTTTTTAACGATATATATATTTTGCTCTGTATGTGTGTTTTATATTAATTAGCCATGCATTGAGCACTCTATTTGAATTATTCATAGACTTAAATAATATATATATATATATATATATATATATATATATATATATATATATATAGATAGATAGGCAAAAGTTATAAAAACTGTCAAGAAACCAATGAAATGGTATTCACTTTTATGCTAGACCTACTAAGGAGATTACTGGAGCCTAACATGTACCAAATTGAGGATTAAAGTTGGGGCATTAGTAATAAATAATGATGATAATTCATCACAGAGTTTCAGACAGAAATTACAAAATTTTTCTTATTAATTATAGGTATTTTCTTAAAAAGTTAAAAAAAATCAATATTCAGCTAAACAATTCTTTTTTTTTTAAATTTCATGATTTTTCTGAAAAATTTAAGAGATTATATGATTGTTTCAAAATAATAAAAAGTGTCATTATGCTAGAAGTCTAGTTCCAAAATCTGGTAAAAAGTCAGGATTTAGAATGCTGGTTTTCTAGTTATGTAAATTCTTTTCATAAAATATTTTTCTCATTTGACATTGTGCCAAATTAAATTTATTAAATATCAAGGTCTGATTTCTACATAATACATTTTTTATCATTGCTAGAAGGTAGTGTTCAAACCCAAGTAAAAGGCCAGAATTTAGAATGCTGATTTTCTAGGTAGGTAAATTTTCCTGATTTAAAATATTGTTTCAACACAACATTCCAATCCCAATTTCCCCCATTTCACCTTGTGCCATACTAAGCTTACTAAATATCAAGGTCAGACTTATGCATGCATTAGTAATATATTTCCTATCATTGCTAGAATGTAGTGTTCAAACTCAAGTAAATGGCCAGAATTTATGATGCTGATTTTCTAGACTGTCTCTTGTGTCATACAAAGCTAAGTTTAATAAATATCAATTAAACATCTTTAAATACAAAAGATATCTACCTTTGACCTTTAAGACGAGCACCTGCTGGTGGATTGGGGAACTATAACACTAGTTAACAAACCATTAACATGTTTTGTATTGTGCAACATTATCAAGTGTCCCATTTATACTACATCACCCCCAAGCCACATGCATATACATGCTCATACACCCACACAAGATAAAATTAAGCCTCCATATGAGTGTGTGTGTGTGTGAGAGAGAGAGAGAGAGAGAGAGAGAGAGAGAGAGAGAGAGAGAGAGAGAGAGAGAGAGAGAGAGAGAGAGAAAATTATAATGACTTGTAAATTACATAATGAGTTAAATTTGAGCCTGTTACCAAGGACCCCCTAAAAATTATTTGCCCCCTCACTCCCCAATTCTCATGAGAACTAATTTTTATGTGCTAAACCATTTTTACCCCTCTCCTCCACTCACAAATACCCTGGCAATGAGCCTGGCTATGTTGAATTATTTTTTTTGTGTTAATTACAGATAAATATACATTCCTTTTTCACAAAGTAAATATTATGTATACATATGTCTTCTCTTAGTGAATTTGGAATTTCTGGGTTGGGAGGGTCATCTCACAAGATTCCAGTGGCCAATTCAAAGATAGGAAAACTCCAACCCAATTGTTTATGCACTCAGACACCTTAGAATATGAAAGTTTTTGACAAGAACGGTATAAAAATACTAGATTAGGGGTTAGTAGGGCACATGGTGCTGATGTAATAATTAGTGAATTAAAAGAAAAGACTATTACTGTTGTTTATTAAATAGTTATGCGGATCACTGTAATTAGTTTTGTGTATTACATGCATCTATGTATAATATGCATCTTTAAAATTTGGCAATGAAATTCTGGAACAAACATCTATGTATAATAAGCACTGATTTATTTTTGTTGAATTTGTAGCAGCTAAACTTAAATTAAACTTAACATTTGTTCAATTTTTTTAATTCAGTTTGTATTGAATATAAAAAGAATTCATTGGCATAATGGTTAGAGTGTTCGCCAATAGGCCAGGAGACTGGAGTTCAAGCTCAGGTCAAGTCATACGAAAAACTCAAAAAATGGTACTTGATGCCTCTTTGCTTAACACTCAGCATTATAAGGCACGGATCAAGGGTAAAGTGGAGCAATCCAGAGAAAGGAGTAGCGCCCTCCCCTACACTTCGGTGTAGTAGCTATCGAAAAGGGAGCCTTCAGGTCACCTTTGACTATGGTCGCCAACTTTACTTAATTTCACAATAGAAGAAACAAATTATTAACAAATACACATTCCAGTGGCTATTTCTTGTTAGCAACATAAAAGAGAAGTGTTTTTAACACATTAGTAAGTATGGACATGATAAAACTTACTTTTGCTCATGCTGTCCTGAATAAGCCATTACACATAGCCATAATAAAAGTACTATTTAGTGTATATTATGCACCCAAGCTTTTAGACCAGGTATGAGCAACCTTTTTCAAAAAGTGAGCCAAATGAGACCCAACTTATCATCAGGCAGACAGCACTACCAAAAGAATTTAAGGTAATTTCATGTTAAAGGTACCTTAACTATTTTAAAAAAAGAAGACCATATGTGTAATAGGGAAAAGTTGATTTCTTTTCTTTTCAGTATAAGGATCTTTTCCATAAAAACTTGAAGTTTAAGGCACACCATTCAGAAAAGTTGCCCATGATTGTTTTAAGGCTTAAAAACCTGAAAAAAAAAGAAAAAAAAAGAGGGGTCTGGGATACAGGCCTCTCAGTGCTTACAATAGTCTGGTACATAGGCCGCAAGGCACTTCTAGTACCTGCCATACTTAAGTGTTCAACCATTAAAGTATCAATCATTCTTATCAACTATTAACTTAGGTGATATAGCAGGAATTAGTGTTTTAAGCAGAAATGGGCAATAAGTCAAGAAGACCAATGTAAGAGAGTTTGATTTTCACAGAGGGTCCCAGATTTCCGAGAATGTGCCATTGAAACTAATGCATTGTAAAATCATTTGTGAATAAATTATATTTTATAGAAATTGGAAATCATATATATACCAGTATACTCCTGCACACACACATTTACATATACATACATACATATGTATATATACACACATGCACATATTGATTGTTTTGTTTTACAGCATATGAACCTTTTTTGGGTCATTTAATGCTGAATTAAATTTAAAACAATTCAGTTTAGTATAAGTATAGTTTTTTTTTTTTTTTTTAACAAACAATTAAAAGTCAAAACAGTTCTATTTCAAACAATATATACACATATAAACATGTACACAGACAGACAGACACACACACACACACACACATTTACTAACCATAACAGGATGCCACACATTTTGTATGCAGAGTTTAAGAGGTTTGAATTTTGAGTTTTCCTTCTAGACTGGTTCCCATATCAAGGCTAAAAATTCCAATTTGCTCTATTTAACCCATAGCTTGAGAGAGAATAGTCGCATTCATACCTTTCCCACAGGCACTAGTGCTATGTTAAATGCAAATACCCTTGTATAGGATTTAAACTTGGGCTGCTGTGTTCATTCCCTACCACAATATTCATTACATCATAGGTGCATGCAGTGTACATCCACACACACACACACACACACACACACACATATATAAAAAGAAAGTAAATTAAGTCGGCAACCATAGTCAAGAACGACCTGAAGGCACTCTTTTCATCAGCTACAACACTGAGGCTTAGAGGGTATTATGCCTTTTCCTGGATTGCTTCACTTCACCCTTGATCCATACCCTAAAATGCCAAGGCGGCATCAACAATGATTCTTTGAGTCTTTGGTATGACTTGACCGGGGATTTTAGTTGTTGGCAACACCACTTTACTCACTAGGCCAATGGAGCAGCTCATTGGCCTAGTGGGTAGAGTGTTCAGCAATGGTCTGGGAGACTAGGATTCAATCCCAGGTCATGTCATACCAAAGACTTTATGGTACTTGATACCTCCTAGCTTAATGCTCAGAAATATAAGGTACGTATCAAGGGTAAAGTAGAGCAATCCAGGGAAAGGAGTAGCACGCTCCCCTACACCTTGGTGTAGTAGCTACTGAAAAGAGAGCCTTATAGTCGCCCACTTTACTTCACACACACACACACACACACACACACACACACACACACACACACACACACTTGACTTTAAATCCCTCCCAACTTTTTCTGCTACAACTATACCCCCACCACTCTCCACACAGTCTCTGTCTTGAAGAACTTCGTGAAGATGAAATAAAGCCGAATGAAATAACACACATCTAAATTTGAGTTAAGTGTTTGATTTATTCAACTTTCCACATATTTCCATCATACATACATAAATACATATGCACACACACACACACACGCATGTTTGATTAAATGATGAAGACAGATTTGGTCTGTATGATATTATCAAGATCCTTTCAAGTTTCCTGATAAGTGTCTTTGTTTTAGGTATGAATTGGTGGATGAATTTACCAAAATTGTCCCGAGCATTTTCGGACCTTGTATAGGCCATCATCAAGGGTTGCTTGCATATGTAAAGAGTGTTTTTTAAGGATTTTTTTTTAAAAAGGTTTTTTTTTATAATATTACAAAATTACATAAATGCAATACTGATGACATTGAACAAATATAAAAAATAGAATGCTATCAATGGAAACAGTATATTATCAAGAAATATAGAATTAAAAAAAAAAAAAAAAAAGGACTAAAGGTATTTCAAAACATCATTGTTTTTTTCAAAATTAATTCTATAGGTTTTTTGTTTTTACATGTAGGGCTTCAAGGATTTGAAATCATAGCTTATTAATTTACTGTTATATCATAGTGGTTTTTTCAACAAGAATTTTTTTGAAATTTGGATTCAGGAATAGAGTGGGTTTTAAGATGCAAGACTACAGAGCTAGAATCATGAAAGTGAATTGTAAGCCGCCTTAAAAGAGTTGTAGGCTAGGACCAACATATGTGTTACATACACACACACACACAAATATATATACACAAATTATCACTAAAGCTGCCTCCTAATCCTTTATAATAATTTATTATTTCACTTAGACTGAGTAATTGCAACATTCTACCATAATGATCACCACCACTCTCATCACAAATAAGTATGTGTTTGTTACCAAAATCAGTTTTTCTTTTTTACTTGGACATGAGTAGTAATGAGTATCAGAGACCCAGCAAATTTCATGCAAGTTTAAAAAGTTACTTTTGGCTTTAACTTCAAACCTATTTCTCCAAGCCAAAAGTTAATTGATAGAATTAAGAAAAAATTGGTTTAAATTATATACTTAACTTTTGAAGGTTAATGTTTATTCGCGTTATGAACTTTTAAAAAAGGAGAGAAGAATAAAATCAAATTCGGCAGAGAAAATGAGATCACTAAGAACTGACTTGTTTACAAAGTTTTCACTTCTTCTCATATATGTATTCACAAAAATGGGATAAACAGTTCATATGATGATGTCATATCGGCTTTAGATGACCTTTTTGATCGTTGGGATTCAAGCAATTAGTAAACTGTAAGAGAACTATTTTGAAAAATAAATTCTTTTGGTCATATTCCATGATATCTTGGTAAGCCTATGAACTTTTCAGTCAACACCCTTTCTTCTTCTTTCACACACTTTATATATATATATATATATATATATATATATATATATATTTATAAAAATAGAAATATACATAAATAAAAATACATATATAAATAAAAATTTAAAAAAATATATATATATATATATATATATATATATATATATATATATATAAATAAAAAAAAAATTAGTTGAGAATGACCTGAAGGCTCCGTTCTCAATAACTACACACACACACACACACACAAGTAAAGTGAAGTTGATGACCTTAGTCAAGGGTGGCCTGAAGGCTACCTTTTCAATAGCTACAACACCAAGGTGTAGGGAAGGGTGCTACTATATTCCCTGGATTGTTCCACTTTACTGTAGATCCTTACCATATAATACCGAGTGCTAAGCAAGGCGGAATCAAGCACTATATTTTAAGTGTTTGCTATGACTCAAACTAGTATTGAACTCCACTCTCCTGGACCATTGGCGAACATTCTACTCATCAGGCCAGTTTGTGTGTATATATATATATATATATATATATATATATATATATATACACACACACACACACACACACACAAATTTCACTTACATCACTTTTGTAATAGATCCTCCCCTGATGATGGACCAAAGTCTGGCAGAAAGTACTTGGGATATAAACAATTATGGAAAATACGTCAATCAATTCCTGCTAAATACTATAAAATCAATATGGCAATATGAACGAATCAACAAGAAAATATGTAGACTGAAAATGTCTATTATGTTCAACAAAATTTGCATTGATGAAGAAATGCTGGCAATATATATATATATATATATATATATATATATATATATATATATATATATGAGGTGCATATGATAAGTTTCCAGACTTTTTTCGAATGAGTGTTTAAAATAGTCGTAGACTCTTTAAAATTCAGTATATTATTGCTATACATCTTATGAGATGACTGACCAATTTTTATGATTTCAGCTTCAAATAAACAGCTACAGCAGCTATTGGAATATACCCTACTAAAGCCTGATTGTCACAGTTGGTGAATTTCAGTGGCATAAGGGATTCAAGGAAGGCAGGGAGTCTGTGAGGGATGATGAGAGGTGTGGGAGGAGTAAGGAGGTCAATACACCACAGTTGATTGGCCAAAGGGTTAAGGTTACTATGTTGAGGTTTTAAGGGAGTTCAGGAAGACATTCCATTGGAAGGCCAGCACTCTTCAAATAGGGTCAGTGGCATTTCCACTAGGACAATACACCAGTCCACAGCTCTATCCTTGTCACAGACTATTTGACTAAGATGGGCATCAAGACAGTTCCTCACACTCCCTATAGTCCAGACGTTGGTCCCTGTGACTTTTGCTTATTCCCTAAGCTCAGAGGCTGTTGTTATGAGACAAATGAGGAGATGAAAGAGGCTATGACGAAGGTCATTGACACGCTCACACAAGAGGACTTCGATGGTACCTTCCAGAAGTTGTTGGAACGGTACAACAAGTGCATTGCAGCCGGAGGAGATTACTTCAAAAGGGACTAGAGTTTCATGTGTGTACTATCAATAAAAGTGCCCATACGAAAAAAGTCTGTAAACTTATTTAATGATCCGTGTACACACACACACACACACATAGTTGAGAGCCAGCTGACGGGTTCTTTTTCAGTAGCTACTACATGAAGGTATAGGGGAGAGTGCTACTCCTTTCCCTAGATTTCTCCACTTTATAATGTTGAGTGTTAAGTAAGTAAGTACTACCTTTTGAGTCTTCTGTATGACTGAATCTGGGATTGAACCCAGTCGCCTGGGCCATTGGCGAACACTGTAAACACACACACACACACACATATATTACACAAGTGGCATGTCTTAATTCCTTTGCCAGAGGGCTCAAACCCTGGGATCTAGCCAAAGTGAAGTGTTGTGATACAAGAAATAGTGAAAGAGGTTTTGGCATATCTTGTTTCATGGAAAGATATTGATTAATATGTGATGCTGCAGAAAATTGTCTTTATTGTAGTGTCTAGATTGTAATTAAGGTGAGGAAAGGCTAAGAGATAAAATGATAAGAAAAAGGAAAGGATTCTTAATAGTATGGTGGCACAGAATGAAAAAATGTTTTTTTTTTAAGATCTGTTTTCTATTTTGATTTAGTTTTTGTTTAGTATGATGTTCATCCAGTATGGTAAGATTTGGTAAAATCCTTGATGTTGCTTTATATGGTTTGTTTTGGAAATGACCACAGAAAAGGGTGTTTTGATTGTCATTTGTTTTGGTTGATTGATTGTATTGGGTTTTGCCAATGTAATGTTTTTCTGCAATTTTTGCATGGGATAGAATATTTGCCTGCGTGAGAGGTGGTTTCATTGTTGGTCTATTTTGTGATGTTTGTGAGGTTTTTAATGGTTTGTAATGTGGTTTGTATAACTGGTATTCCTAACTTGGTTAGTTTGTCGTAGAGTGTTATGTTTGTGGGTAGAGAAATCAGTCTATGGGTGATGGGGATAGTTGGGTTCGTTTTCTTTGGTTTATTTGATGAGTGTATCTTAAGAGCTTTTTTTTAGCCTTCAATATGAAATTTTTTTGGGTATTTTAGGCTTTTGAGGGAATGTTTGACGTATTCAAATTCTTTATTAAGGTATTGTGGGCTACATATTCTGAGTGTTCTTAGTTAAAGGCCTACTATAAAGCCTGTTTTGATTTTGTTGTTGTGGTGGGAGTAGAAATATATGCAATTGTTTTTGTTTGTGGGTTTGCAGTAGACTTTAAAAGTTAAACTGTTTTGAGATTAAATAATTAGGATATCCAGGAAAGGTATGGTGTTATTAGATTCTTTTTCATGGGTAAAGTTGATGGAGGGTTCAGCATTGTTTAGTTTTTCTGCGGTCTCTTCAATTTTGATGTTTTGGGGTAGGAAAATAAGTATATCATTGATATATCTGAAATATGTGGTGTTGCTTGGTAGTCTGTATTTAAAAGGGCCAGATTCTAAAAATTCTAGAAATAGACAGGCGAATATTCCACTGAGTGGATTTCCTATGGGGAGGCCATATTTTTGTTTGTAGAATTTGTTGTTAAATTTGAAGTATGTCATCATGTGTTGTTATGTGTTTGTAGATGTTGATTAGGGTGTTTATGGGTAGTGGTGAGTCGAATTTAATTTTTCTTAAGTGTGTAGCAAGAAGGTTGAGGCATTTTTTGATGGTTATGTTTGTGTAGAGAGAAGTTATGTCTCAACTGTTCATAGTTTTGTTTTGTATGTTTATGTCCTTGATTTTATTTAGTAAGTCTCCAGAGTTTTTGATGTTTGAGGGGCTGATTGTGCCAAGTAGCGGGGTTAATATTTTAGCTATGGTGCGAGCTATTTTGTGGGTGGTAAAGATGGGTCGTAGAGGCGTGTCTGGTTTGTGGATTTTGGGTAGGCCATATAATGTTGGGATTGTAGGGTGGTGTTCAATGAGGGATGTCCAGGTTTTTTGGTTCTTTATGAGTTTTAATCCCAAATAATCAAATATTACACAACTAAATATGGGTTAAGTGTTTGATTTATTCAACTTTACACATATTTCTATCATATTTACACACACACACACACACACACACACACACTTTCGTTGTTCCTGTTATCTCGACAAGCCTCAATTACTGTGTGAACAATTCTCATGATATCAAAGTCCTGACGAAGATTATTGAAACCAAAGCGTTTGACATACTTTTTACATCAAAATAAATTAATCTAATTTGTATTATTCTGTTTTTTTAAATGATGAAAGTTATTAAAACCAAAACATTTAACATTGGCTTTAGATCAAAATAAATCAATCTTATTTAGATTATCATATTTACCAACCCCTCCGCTCGGGCAGGATATGACACAAGGTCAATTTTTAAGCGGAGTTTAACAGGTTTGAATTCAGAGTTTTCCTTCTCCTAGACTAATTGCCTTCACCAAGGCTGAAGAATCTTATTTGAATAGTTGGTTTTTCAACTTACTTCACATATATAGAGGCGCACACACACACACACACACACACACACACACACACACACACACACACACACACACACAAGTGAAATCCCAAACCATTCCAACACCCCACCCAAATATCAAAAGTAAATGAGTGGTAAAGTAGGCTAAGAGAAACACACTCTAAGAAAAAGGAAGGACCAGCATTCATAAAAACAAACAACCCATAAGTAAGTAAAAGCCAATCAAAGTACAAACAAGAGTAAGTTCAAGTCTCATTGAATATTCCATTCACTAGACCTTGTGTCAGAAAAGTTCTGTGACAAAAGCACGAAGCTGGAAACACACACACACACACACATTTTATATATATATATATATATATATATATATATATATATATATACACAGACAAAAACTATTTAAAATAAATAGTTACCAGTAAATTTCAAACCAAACTACCACACAAAAAAATCTCCAAGACACACTCACACACAGAGGAAAAATAACTGAGTGAAATCCAAAACAATTCCAACACAACCACAACAAAAAACATCAAATATCAATGAGGAATAAAGCAAAATAAGGCAGAGCACACTCTAAGAAAAAGAGAGGATGAACTCTATATAAACCCATAACCAACAGAAAATCATTCAAACTGCAAACACAGGTGAGTTCAAGTCTTATTGAGTATATCATTAACAAGGCCCTGTACCATATATGTTCTCTGAGGAAAGCAACAAATTGGAAACATACACTTATGTAAGAACAAAATAAAGAAATTCTAAAAAATACAAATCTCTTCATGGACCTACTTATTTTCATATATATATACACACCTTCAAGAAAAACCAAAATTCGGTCACATTAGGAGTATAAATTTATTTCCATCCTGCTAAGAGCATTGATATGAATCAATAACTTTAAAAAAAAAAAAAAAAAAAAATTAATAGGACTTCTTCAGACCCAACACGGAGATACCATTTTTTTAAAGATTTTTTTTTTAGTTATTGATTCATATCAAGGCTTGAAGGAATATTTATATTGAGCACTTTACCAGGAATATTTAAATATTCAAATTTTGAATAATTTAATTGTCCTGATGGAATTGTTCCCTACTCTGGATTTACTGGATTGAAGTATATATATATATATATATATATATATATATATATATATATACACACACACACATTATATATATATATATATATATATATATAAACACACACACACACATGTGTGTGTGTATATATATATATATATATATATATATATATATATATGCATAGTATTGTGTGTGTATGTGTGGATGAATGCATGCATGTGCACACAAACTGACTCATATAATAGGTGTACAAGAAAACAAAAGTGTATACAAATTTTGAAAGCCTTAAATCAGTATTTTTCTACTGTTTCAGTTATTACTAATTTTTAATTGTGGTTGGAATGAGACTAAGATTTAGGAAAAGCCACTTTATCCTAAATTGCTACTAGAAGCCAACAAGGAAAGTGTGTAGAAAATAGTTTCAAATCGATCGAACTGTTCAAGATGTCTACAAGCAGCATTTTAGAAGACCATGGTTGTTTGTAAACCTCAGGAGAGCAGAACAGATGCAAGAATGTGATTAGCAATCACCAATCACTAAAAATCTATTTAGTAATCAACAATTACTAAAAATATGTTTAGCAATCAGCAAAAATCTGTTTAGCAGTCACCAATCAGCAAAAATCTGTTAAGCAGTCACCAATCAGCAAAAATCTGTTAAGCAGTCACCAATCAGCAAAAATCTGTTGAGCAATCACCAATCACTAAAAATCTGTTTAGCAATCAGCAAAAAATCTATTTAGCAATCAGCAAAAATCTATTTAGCAATCAGCAAAAATCTATTTAGCAATCAGCAAAAATCTATTTAGCAATCCTCAATCACCAAAAATCTATTTAGCAATCCCCAATCACCAAAAATCTGTTTAGCAATCATCAATCACCAAAAATCTATTTAGCAATCCCCAATCACCAAAAATCTATTTAGCAATCAGCAAAAATCTATTTAGCAATCATATTTAAATAAAATCTGTTTAGCAATCATCAATCACCAAAAATCTATTTAGCAATCCCCAAAAATCAGTTTAGCAATCATCAATCACCAAAAATCTATTTAGCAATCAGCAAAAATCTATTTAGCAATCATCAATCACCAAAAATCTATTTAGCAATCCCCAATCACCAAAAATCTATTTAGCAATCCCCAATCAGCAAAAATCTATTTAGCAATCAGCAAAAATCTATTTAGCAATCATCAATCACCAAAAATCTATTTAGCAATCCCCAATCACCAAAAATCTATTTAGCAATCCCCAAAAATCTATTTAGCAATCAGCAAAAATCTATTTAGCAATCAGCTCATGACATTGTAAAAAAGTATTCATTCTGTGCTGAAGCTTGTCAGTTGGAAAAATTTTATTCGAACATTAATCTGCATCTTCAATGAAGACAATCTTATTTGGAGAGTTGAATTTTGTGAGAGGGACTAGGTGCAAACAATGTAGTTTTTAAATGGGAAATGAAATTATTTGTGGTGTTTGCAGTTCCTCTTTTCATCAATGCCAGAACAAGAATATTATCAGTTTGAACACTGGCTATAAATCTTTTCTGCCAATTCAACTTGTGGATTCTTCTTGAAAATTAGATCAGTTTCTTTGTTTAATGGCATATCAACTCTTTTTAGGTTATTTAATGCCAATGCTATTCTCCTAGAAGAACAGTAGTGGTATTATTTAACCCATAGCTGGAAGGATAAGGGGGTTCATACCTTTCCCAAGGGTATTTGCCTGAAAGAGAACATAATAGCGCGACTGGAGTACAAACTCGCGTACTACGATTCCGCAGTCCATCGCTTTAACCATTACACCACAAGGAGGAGACCCCCTTGAAAATTAGAGTAGAGTGGAGAAGTTGATGTTGTGCCCACATAATTCTGTTAGCATCCTGGATTGTTCACTCGTGAAGGTCAATGTAACAAGAGGTGAGTGTTTTTTTAAGGGTGTCTATGTATCTCTTTTGTTATATGATAAATCTAAAAAAAAATTTGTCAAGGACTGAAGTGTGGAAAGATAAGAGTTAATGATGAAAGCAGTAAGGACACACCTCCCTGACTTCCAGCATCTGGTTTGGTTTGTTGGGTTTTATGGCATATCAACCTTTGTAGGTTATTTAACGCCAAATCCATTTTTATGTAAAACTGTTCTATTTAAAACAATTCAGTTTAGCATAAGTACACAGTTTAATTGTCAAAAACATTTCTATTTAAAACAATTCAGTTTAGCATAAGTACACAGTTTAATTGTCA
Organism: Sepioteuthis lessoniana; assembly: GCA_963585895.1. Taxonomy (NCBI): domain Eukaryota; kingdom Metazoa; phylum Mollusca; class Cephalopoda; order Myopsida; family Loliginidae; genus Sepioteuthis; species Sepioteuthis lessoniana. The sequence goes on from CAUZXS010005999.1 coordinate 780,819, forward strand.
AAAACATTTCTTTTTCAAGCTATTCAGTTTACTCAAACAATTCAGTTTAGCATAAGAATGCTGTTAGTTCTATTTAACCCATAGATAGGACCCTTATCAGGTGCTACCACTCCGGGCCAGAGTGGACCTGGGAGCAATGGCAATGAAGGGGTACTCCGCATTCCCCAAAGCTCCAGCATTGCTGGAACCTCACCATCAGATTGTTTAGTGTCATATCCAGGACACTCGTTGGGGGGGGGGTCTTACTCCTCTGCAGAGAAGCAGTCGGTGTATTCTACAACCCCAGCTGACTGGGCAATTCCAGCATCTGGAGGTCAGGAAGCAGTAATTCTTTTTCACCCCCATATGCTTGAGATCAGAAATTACTAATTCTTTAGAATAAGATGAACAATCCTTTGATAAAAATCTCAAGATGTAGAGAATCTTTAGATTTTTAGCTAATTAAGATTGCAGATTTCCAAAAGACATTAGATAACTAGTGAATCTGTTAGTAAGAGCAGTCAGTGGTGATATTAAGGCTTCTATTTAAGAAGGAATGAAGGATGCTCATTAGTATTTTATAGTTATCTAAGTCATATCAAAAATTTGGATTTAAAAATGATGTTCAGTACAAATACAGACCCTATCAAAAGTTGTTTTAATCTCTAAAGTAGAGTATTTCAAGTGTATTGCTTAAATAAAAATCTTATAATGATGAGAGTTTTTACTGGGCTCCAGTTACATACAGACATGGTTTGGTTTGGTTTCTTTGTCTAATGGCATATCAACCATCATGGGTTATTTAATGCCAAAGCCAGCCTTATAGAAGAACAGTAGTGATATTATTCAACCTATAGTTCGGTGGAAGGATAAGGTTTGGTTTCTTTGTCTAGTGGCATATCAACCTTCATCTGGTAGGACAGCAGTGATACTATTTAACCTATAGCTGGGAGGAATAAGGTTTGGGTTGGTTTCTTTGTTTAATGGTATATCAACCTTTATGGGTAATTTAATGCTAAAGCCATCCTTTTAGAGGAAGAGTAGTGGTACTATTTAACCCATAGCTGGGGGAAGAGATAAGGAGGTTCATGCCTTTCCCAAGTGTATTAGTCCAAAAGTGAACATAACAGCCACTATGCCAGAAAGGTTGTTAAAAAAGTTTTAAGTCTCATTGAGAAAGAAGAACCATGACTAAACATTTTTGTTGTGGAATGTACTATCACATCTTATAAAAGTAGAAAAAATAATTAAGATTTCTGTCTTAATTTCTGTTCAGGTGAGGCCTACACAAAGGTGAGAAGTGTGCAAAAAATTAAAAAATCTGCCTGAGGTTTAGAACTTTTTGAACAACCCTTGTACATATATATTTAATTGGATGTGGCATTATTTAATATTAAAACCAGTCTGTTTTGCAAGTAATCATATGATTTCAAGTAACTATTTCTATTTAATAATAATAACTTGGCAAAACTTATAGCTTCAACTCTTAAAACAAATAACTAGCTAACAGTTATAAGGTTTTAAGTAAGTTCCTATTGAATAATAACTTGCTAACAATTAGATATTTCCAATTAACTATTATTATATTGTATTAATGATTCACTAGCCTTCATATGGTTTTTATTTTGGTTTCTTTGTTTAATGGCATATCAACCTTTGTGGGTTATTTATTGCCAAAGCCATCCTTGTAGAAGAACAGTAGTGGCACTATTTAATTCATAGTTGGTAGGGAATAAAGTTTGGTTTGGGTTGGTTCCTTTGTTTAATGGCATATCAACCTTCATGAGTTATTTAATGCCATATCAATCTTTGTAGAAGAACAGTAGTGGTACTATTTAACCCATACCTTGGGGGATAAGAGGATTTATACTTTTCCAAAGGGTATTAGTCCGAATGTGAGTGTGATAGCACGACTGAAGTTTGAACCCATTTTAGTCATTCTAAATATCATTTTGATCAAATCAATTTGATCCACAAATAGAACTCTAACAGGTACTATTTGGGTTGACTCTACACACCATGGAGCTCAAGAACTGCAGCCTCATCACCCAATGTAGTTTAGTGTCATACTTGATTGGTTTTTGTTATATTGTCGAGGTGAATGATACACAGAGAAGAATGAGTCTTTAATATATTTATTCAGCACCAGTATCTGATGTTAAACTGATACATACAAAAAGACACAGTACAATAAGTTACAAACAGTTTAACAAGAGAACTTACAAGAAATAGAGGAGGGTCAAAATGCTGTATAGACAAATGAAGTAAGATCAGTCCGAATATTAATCAACTTAATATCAGCCATGGAAGACTTTAATCGTAGGCTATTTATGGGTAGGAGCCAGTCCATCTGGTAAGACTGCTGAAGGGGTGCTAGCTACTCTACAAGAGTTTTATAGCATGTCAACTCATAATTGGGTTTATTATATACCAAAGTCAGTTTAACAATTATGGTCTCTAAACACACATACATGAAATATATATATAAATAAAGTAAAGTTAGCAACTGTAGTCAAGGGCAACCTCAAAGCTTGCTTTTCATTAGCTACTACACCATTATGTATAGGTGGATGTTACTCCTTTTTCTGAATTACTCCAATTTACCCTTGATCTGTACCTGCATAAAACACAATTTGTGTTTTTGGTATGACTTGACCTGGAATTGTATGTATGTATGTATGTATGTATCTTCACAATCATTTCAAATTTCATTACTTCAAATAGATCTATTTGACTCATAGATGGAACTTTAACAGGTACTACCACTCTGGGTTAGAGTGAGACTGGGAGTAATGACAATGAAGACATACAATACACTCCCAAGAATTCGATAATTGAAATCTCACCACCATATACAGTTTAGTGTCATAAACAGAACACCCCTTTTTATTTTTTGGAGGAGGCTTCACCTCTCAGTAAAGAGCCCTTGAGAATTTATACAAATATGTGTGTATCTATCTATCTATCTATAGAAAGAGAGGGGGGGAGAAAGAAAGAGGGGGGGAGAAAGAGAGAGGAAATTTATTCTTAGTTAACTTTATTTCATCTTTATCATAATTAACTTTGACTCATATATATCACTCTCTCTCTTCACCAATGGTCTAGGAGACAGGGGTTCAATCCAAGGTCGTGTCATAAAGACACAAAAAATGGTACTTGATGCCGCCTTGCTTAGCACTCAGCACTATAAGGTAAGGATCAAGGATAATGTGGAGTAATCCAGGGAATAGAGTAGTGCCCTTCTCTACACCTCGGTGTAGTAGCTATTGAAAAGGGAGCCTTCGGGCCACCCTCAACTAAAGTCACCAACTCTACTTTACTTTTTCTTCCATTTTAATCTTTAGTTGCTTTTATTGCAGTGCATTCAGGTTGCAAGATATATATTTACCAACCACTCCCACATAAACAGCATGTGACACAAGGGAAATTTGAAGTGGAATTTAACAGGTTTGAATTCAGAGTTTTCCTTTTCCTAAATTGGTAGCTATTCTAAGATTAAAGAGCCTAGACTGCCCAACTATTTACCCATAGCTGTTTAATACATCAAACTGTTAATTAGAATGCAGCAGAAAATAGCAAATAAACTCTGGATGAGATTTACACTCGAGTCCTCCTTGTGTCAGAGAAATCAAGTTAAATCATATTTGCCACCCCTACCTGCCATGGGAAGGATGTGATACAAGGTTAAATTTTTAATTGGGAGCCCTTCTGCACATGGATGCAGGGTTGAATGCAGTGATAAAAATTGCTTGGGTCCCCTCATGGGGAGTGTCTTTGGCATCATGAAATAAGCCTGACTCTTGCTCTTTTAGATGAAGGGGAAGTGTTGCTTGGGAGAATGATCCCCCCCAACTCACACTAGAAGCCAAGCTGTTCAATGCATGTCTGAGCTATGTCTAAATTTCATGGTTCCAGGAAAAACAAGTTAAACATATTAGATGCTTTAAATGCGTGAGGTATAAAGAGATACTCTTTTTTGTTGTATAACAATAAGAGGGATGAATGATGAAGAATGACCATGACTCTCTTTAAAAAAATATAACTTTCACACTTTATTCTCGAAAGTGTTGAAGCTTCTGTAGTATCTGAGGAAGAGACGGACGGATTGAGACAATGACAGACTAAGACAGGTTGCTGTATTGACGCATAACTTCTTCTCTTGACCACAGCATGCTGTATTATCTTCAAGACCCCACTTAGCACATCTGCTTCTTGGTCGGAGTTGCTCAACCAGAACCCTGCAGTGGGCCACAAGCTCCAGTGAGGCACTCTCAGTGACTGCCAAGTAGGCATCTGCATATATTATTTCATAATGCCTAAAACTTTCGATTAGATCACATGATCTTCTTCCACTTATTTACACAGGTGTGTTTCTGATTGATGGCTCAGTCAAGGGTCAGTATGCAACATTTTGACATATTGATGTAATATTTTTCACTATTTTTAACATCAGTACTATTATTGGCTTTGTTAAGTTATTTTCATTTTAATATAGAGCATAGTTAATAATTTTTTTTTTTTTTTTTTAAATCTTATTGCAACTCAATTAGGTCATTGATGTACAATAATAAGGAAATAGCACAACTTTGAAATAAAAGATAATCTCTAGGTGAGGTATGAACCCACATCTCCTTGAATCAGGTAAAGCTGGTTGAACATAACAGCTGCTCTTTTAAATGAGCTAAAATGAGCCACTGGGAAAGGCATGAATCTAATACATCTGCTTCTCTGCAGCTATGGGAAAATAGTGGGGTAGATTGGGTTCTCTAGCCCTGGTAAAGCAACTGGTGTAGAAGGTAAACTCTGAATTCAAACCAGCAGTACCCTACTTTAATTGACCTTTTGTCAAACTATCCCCTGTAGCAGAGGGGTTGGGTAAAAACATACTTCATGGAATTGGTGAGCTGAGTTCTTATTTTTTGCATTTCACTTTGTGCTAATCCTCAAAAGAAAGGCATGAATCTGTCCATTATTCTCTCAGTTATGAGAATATAATAAAGCTGACTGGGTTCTCTAGCCTTGGTAAAGCAACTAGTCTAGGAGAAAGAAAACTGAATTCAGACCTGCTGTGCTGTACTGTACTTAAAATTGATCCAATGCAACATCCTGCCAATGGCAGAAGGTTTGGGTAAAAACAGACTAGACTCTTTAGCTTTAATATGGCAACCAGTCAAAGAGAAGGAAAACTGAAAGCAACCAGCTGTACTCCACTTAACAACTGACCTTGGGTCACAAACTGCCTATGGCAGAGGGTTGGGTAAATACAAACTAAGCGCGATAGGTTGGCAGAAAACCCTGTAGGTTTTCTTTCAACATTACATGACACCAGATTTGTTATTTTTTAAACGAATAATAATATAACATCTCTTATCTATTTTTTTTTTTGATAAAAAATTGTAAACCAATAATGTTGATTGTATTTCTTTTATCTTAATATTATTCTTAATATCAATTATGCTTCTTGTACGATGTCATATTAGTGGGGTACCAAGTGAGAATTGAACTCACTGAAAATGACCGGGTAGGGAATCACTGTGACAGGTGAATGTAATATATTTTTGTTCATGGAAAACTAGCACGTTAAAAAGTTATTGTTAAATAAATTTCAAGTCAACATTTACAATAAATTTCTCAATTTATAAGATAAAAATAAACACTGAAATGAAAAGTTTTTTAATTTTTTCTTTGTAAACAATTTTTTGATTGTTTGATAGTCACTAAGATTAATCTTCTTATAATGTTAATAATATGCACGCGCACACACACACACACACACACAAACACTCTCTCTCTCTCTCTAAATATAGTTTTGTGAAAATAAGGAAAATACTTCCTTTAAGTATTTGTAGCTGAAACTGGATCAATGCTAAAATACAATATCCTTAGAATCTTGAGAAAAAAATTTATTTGCTTAGTGAATGACTATAACAGATGTATAATCACACACACAATCTATCTATCTCAGTTTGTTCATATCTATCTATCTATTTACGTGGTGCATTCAATAAGTTTCTAGACTTTTTTTGTACAGGCATTTAAAATACTCTTGAAAATTCAGTATGTTATTGCTATACATCTTATGAGATGATTGACCAATTTTATGATTTCAGGTTCAAATGAACAGCTACAGCAGCAATTGGAATACACCCTACTAAAGCCTGATTGTTACAGCTGGTGAATTTCAAAAATGCAATCTGGATGTGAGGTCACTTTAGAAAAACGATATGCTATAAAATTCTGTTTAAAACTTGGAAAAAATGCCACAGAAACATATGGAATGCTTCAGACTGCTTTTCAACCACCTTGCATGAATCGATCATCAGTTTTTGAGTGGCATAAGAGATTCAAGGAAGGCAGGGAGTCTGTGAGGGATGATGAGAGGTGTGGAAGGAGTAAGGAAGTCAATACACCAGAGTTGATTGGCCAAAGGGTTAGGGTTAGGATTACTATGTTGAAGTTTTAAGGGAGTTCAGGAAGACATTCCATCGGAAGAGACCAGCACTCTTCAAATCGGGTCAGTAGCATTTCGACCAGGACAATGCACCAGTCCACAACTCCATCCTTATCACAGACTATTTGACCAAGATGGGCATCAAGACAGCTCCTCACCCTCCCTAAAGTCCAGACCTTGCTCCCTGTGACTTTTGCTTATTCCCTAAGCTCAGAGGCTGTCGTTATGAGACAAATGAGGAGATGAAAGAGGCTGTGATGAAGGTCATTGACACGCTCACACAAGAGGACTTCCATGGGGCCTTCCAGAAGTTGTTGGAACGGTACAAGTGCATTGCAGCTGGAGAAGATTATTTTGAAGGGGACTAGAGTTTCATGTGTGTACTATCAATAAAAGTGCCCATATGAAAAAAGGCTGGAAACTTATTTAATAATTCTCGTACATTCAATGCCCAATGCAGATATGTACATACAAAAATTTATGTTAACGCACAAACTCATACATATCCAGTCTGATCAAAAACATACAGGCAAACCAAAAGCATTAATAAAATTTGTGAATTTCATTAAAACATCAAAACTAAATATATTTATAGACACACAATTCTATAATATCAAATACAAGGGGTAGGTACAGAATGTATCCATCAACTTAAAATATATATATATATTTCATATAAAAATAAAATTTTCAATTCTTTGGTATTATTATAAATTTATTTCAGGTCTATGATGACCCTCTACAGATGACAAAAGAAAAATACTGTTTTATGATATTCAAACATAAAACAGTATTTTTCCTTCACCATCAAAGAATTAAATTTTTTTCTTTTATATAAAAATATTTTTCTCTGCATGAGAGTTTCGATGTATTTCTAATCCCAAATTAATTATAAAGTCGAATGTCATTGGCATTTAGAACTCAAACTGCATATTCCTACCCCTTGGATTATTTTCCTCAGATTATATATATATATATATATATATACACATACACACACACATAAAAGACTTAAAAGTGACTTAATCCTCTTCAAAGTTCTCTCCTTCTGATCTCAAACTAAACTTAGCATCACTTCCAGTTTTAAAAAACTATCTTTATATCGTCTTGTTTTAAGATTTTCAACAACTGCCTTGTCTGAAATCTCCATTTTGATAAGAACAGCTGAAAATTGGAGGGATATAAAACTAGATTAGGATTGGTAAGGGCTAACAAATCTGGGTGATATGATGATATACCCAAAAATCTCAATTTACTAAATCAGTTATTGCAGACACAACATTGACAGAATACATAAACAAAACAGTTGATGGATCAAAATGCAAGACTTGCCTGGTAATTGTTATTCAGCTGTACAAGACTAACGTGATAAATGTTATTCAACTGTACAAGACTAACATAATGTTATTCAACACTAAAGACACACCTAATAAATAATATTATATAGTAGAAAACTAACAAGAAAATTTTATTCGATACAAGACTAACCTGATAAATTTAATTCAATAGCACAAAATTAACCTGATAAATGTTATCCAAACTTTAAGACAAACATGACAAATAATATTTTACAGTTTAAGACAAACCTGTTAACTTCTCTTTTATAGGACAAGAATAATCTAATTATCATTTGATAGCAAATCTCTAATGTATATAACACATGTGAAAATGCAGAATTGTCTCTATTTAAAAAAAATTATCTGCTAACAAGTATGTTACAATTTTCATTAAACTTCTTAAAATCATAAATCAGAGTTGAAATAGATGATAATATTTACATCAAATGGAAATATTTAGGAAGCTAAACATTATTAATTTTTCAATAAAATTTGTTTCCTCTTCATTATAGTTGATTTTTACTGTAACTACTTATTACATAATATAAATACATTGCTAATTATTTCACATTAAAAATGCATTGAAAATCATAAAAAACAGATTGTCATTAGTCAGGAATTAATGCAAGCCTTAATCACAGAATAGAGCAATGTATAATGGAAATGTATTACTAATGATGTTAGCATAAAAATACATTGAAAATCAGGAAGAAAGGGATTGTCAGTGGTCAGGAATTAATGCAAGCCTTAATCACAGAATAGAGCAATGTATAATGGAAATGTATTACTAATGATGTTAGCATAAAAATACATTGAAAATCAGGAAGAAAGGGATTGTCAGTGGTCAGGAATTAATGCAAGCCTTAATCACAGAATAGAGCAATGTATAATGGAAATGTATTACTAATGATGTTTCTACAGAAATACATTGAAAATCAGGAAGAAAGGGATTGTCAGTGGTCAGGAATTAATGCAAGCCTTAATCACAGAATAGAGTAATGTATAATGGAAATGTATTACTAATGATGTTTCTATAGAAATGCATTGAAAATCAGGAAGAAAGGGATTGTCAGTGGTCAGGAATTAATGCAAGCCTTAAACACAGAATAGAGCAATGTATAATGGAAATGTATTACTAATGATGTTAGCATAGAAATACATTGAAAATTAGGAAGAAAGGGATTGTCAGTGGTCAGGAATTAATGCAAGCCTTAATCACAGAATAGAGCAATGTATAATGGAAATGTATTACTAATGATGTTTCTATAGAAATACATTGAAAATCAGGAAGAAAGGGATTGTCAGTGGTCAGGAATTAATGCAAGCCTTAATCACAGAATAGAGCAATGTATAATGGAAATGTATTACTAATGATGTTTCTATAGAAATACATAGAAAATCAGGAAGAAAGGGATTGTCAGTGGTCAGGAATTCATGCAAGCCTTAATCACAGAATAGAGAAATGTATAATGGAAATGTATTACTAATGATGTTAGCATAGAAATACATTGAAAATCAGGAAGAAAGGGATTGTCAGTGGTCAGGAATTAATGCAAGCCTTAATCACAGAATAGAGCAATGTATAATGGAAATGTATTACTAATGATGTTTCTATAGAAATACATTGAAAATCAGGAAGAAAGGGATTGTCAGTGGTCAGGAATTAATGCAAGCCATAATCACAGAATAGAGCAATGTATAATGGAAATGTATTACTAATGATGTTTCTATAGAAATACATAGAAAATCAGGAAGAAAGGGATTGTCAGTGGTCAGGAATTCATGCAAGCCTTAATCACAGAATAGAGAAATGTATAATGGAAATGTATTACTAATGATGTTAGCATAGAAATACATTGAAAATCAGGAAGAAAGGGATTGTCAGTGGTCAGGAATTAATGCAAGCCTTAATCAAAGAATAGAGCAATGTATAATAGAAATGTATTACTAATGATGTTAGCATAGAAATACATTGAAAATCAGGAAGAAAGGGATTGTCAGTGGTCAGGAATTAATGCAAGCCTTAATCAAAGAATACAGCAATGTATAATGGAAATGTATTACTAATGATGTTTCTATAGAAATATATTGAAAATCAGGAAGAAAGGGATTGTCAGTGGTCAGGAATTAATGCAAGCCTTAATCACAGAATAGAGCAATGTATAATGGAAATCTATTACTAATGATGTTTCTATAGAAATACATTGAAAATCAGGAAGAAAGGGATTGTCAGTGGTCAGGAATTAATGCAAGCCTTAATCACAGAATAAAGCAATGTATAATGGATATGCATTACTAATTATGTTTCTATAGAAATACATTGCAAATCGGGAAGAAAGGGATTGTCAGTGGTCAGGAATTAATGCAAGCCTTAATCACAGAATAGAGCAATGTATAATGGAAATGTATTACTAATGATGTTTCTATAGAAATACATTGAAAATCAGGAAGAAAGGGATTGTCAGTGGTCAGGAATTAATGCAAGCCTTAATCACAGAATAAAGCAATGTATAATGGATATGCATTACTAATGATGTTTCTATAGAAATGCATTGAAAATCAGGAAGAAAGGGATTGTCAGTGGTCAGGAATTCATGCAAGCCTTAATCACAGAATAGAGAAATGTATAATGGAAATGTATTACTAATGATGTTAGCATAGAAATACATTGAAAATCAGGAAGAAAGGGATTGTCAGTGGTCAGGAATTAATGCAAGCCTTAATCAAAGAATACAGCAATGTATAATGGAAATGTATTACTAATGATGTTTCTATAGAAATATATTGAAAATCAGGAAGAAAGGGATTGTCAGTGGTCAGGAATTAATGCAAGCCTTAATCACAGAATAGAGCAATGTATAATGGAAATCTATTACTAATGATGTTTCTATAGAAATACATTGAAAATCAGGAAGAAAGGGATTGTCAGTGGTCAGGAATTAATGCAAGCCTTAATCACAGAATAAAGCAATGTATAATGGATATGCATTACTAATTATGTTTCTATAGAAATACATTGCAAATCGGGAAGAAAGGGATTGTCAGTGGTCAGGAATTAATGCAAGCCTTAATCACAGAATAGAGCAATGTATAATGGAAATGTATTACTAATGATGTTTCTATAGAAATACATTGAAAATCAGGAAGAAAGGGATTGTCAGTGGTCAGGAATTAATGCAAGCCTTAATCACAGAATAAAGCAATGTATAATGGATATGCATTACTAATTATGTTTCTATAGAAATACATTGCAAATCGGGAAGAAAGGGATTGTCAGTGGTCAGGAATTAATGCAAGCCTTAATCACAGAATAGAGCAATGTATAATGGAAATGTATTACTAATGATGTTTCTATAGAAATACATTGAAAATCAGGAAGAAAGGGATTGTCAGTGGTCAGGAATTAATGCAAGCCTTAATGACAGAATTATGTTCAACATAAATGCATTACTAATGATGTTAGCATAGAAATACATTGAAAATCAAAAAGCAATGAATTGTCTGTGGTCAGGAATTTAATGGAAGAATTATTCATAGAACAGGACAATTAAATACATCGAGAATTAAAGCTGCTACAGGTATATTTTCGCATATTTACATTTATTTATTAAACTTGTTTTTTTCTTTTTTATCTTAATTGTATACACTTTTATGAATGAGCTTTTAAACACTAGAAGCACAAGAAAAACATATTTCTGATAGGGAGGGAATATATAGTTGCTGTCCAAGGAGTTTTGAATGTTGTGTCTTTGTATATAATTTTCTTGTGGATGGACTGACACAGTAATGAAAGAATTTTTGTTTCTTTTCTCTTTTTACTTTCTAATATTTGGTGTTGGTCCCTTAATACCCTCATTTACCTATTTGGTGTTGGTCCCTTAATAATATCCTCATTTACTTATTTGGTGTAGGTTTCTTAATAATACCCTCATTTACCTATTTGGTGTTGGTCCCTTAATATCCTCATTTACCTATTTGGTGTTGGTCCCTTAATATCCTCATTTACCTATTTGGTGTTGGTCCCTTAATAATACCCTCATTTACCTAATTGGTGTTGGTCCCTTAATACCCTCATTTACCTATTTGGTGTTGGTCCCCTAATACCCTCATTTACCCATTTGGTGTTGGTCCCTTAATAATACCCTCATTTACTTATTTGGTGTTGGTTTCTTAATAATACCCTCATTTACCTATTTGCTGTTGGTCCCCTAATACTCTCATTTACTTATTTGGTGTTGGTCCATTAATACCCTCATTTACTTATTTGGTGTTGGTCTCTTAATAATACCCTCATTTACCTATTTGGTGTTGGTCCCTTAATAATACCCTCATTTACTTATTTGGTGTTGGTCCCTTAAAAATACCCTCATTTACTTATTTGGTGTTGGTCCCTTTATACCCTAATTTACTTATTTGGTGTTGGTCCCCTAATACCCTCATTTAGCTATTTGGTGTTGGTCCCTTAATATTTTCATTTACCTATTTGGTGTTGGTCCCTTAATAATATCCTCATTTACTTATTTGGTGTTGGTCCCTTAATAATATACTCATTTACCTATTTGGTGTTGGTCCCCTAATACCCTCATTTACTTATTTGGTGTTGGTTTCTTAATAATACCCTCATTTACCTATTTGGTGTTGGTCCCCTAATACCATCATTTACTTATTTGGTGTTGGTCCCTTAATACTCCCGTTTACTTATTTGGTGTTGGTCCCCTAATATCCTCATTTACCTATTTGGTGTTGGTCCCCTAATACCCTCATTTACCTATTTGGTGTTGGTCCCTTAATATTTTCATTTACTTATTTGGTGTTGGTCCCTTAATAATATCCTCATTTACCTATTTGGTGTTGGTCCCTTAATAATACCCTCAATTTACCTATTTGGTGTTGGTCCCTTAATACCCTCATTTATCTATTTGGTGTTGGTCCCTTAATACCCTCATTTACTTATTTGGTGTTGGTCCCTTAATACCCTCATTTACTTATTTGGTGTTGGTCCCTTAATACCCTCATTTACTTATTTGGTGTTGGTCCCCTAATATCCTCATTTACCTATTTGGTGTTGGTCCCTTAATATCCTCATTTACTTATTTGGTGTTGGTCCCTTAATAGTATCCTCATTTACCTATTTGGTGTTGGTCCCTTAATAATATCCTCATTTACCTATTTGGTGTTGGTCCCTTAATACCCTCATTTACCTATTTGGTGTTGGTCCCTTAATAATACCCTCATTTACCTATTTGGTGTTGGTCCCTTTATACTCTCATTTACTTATTTGGTGTTGGTCTCTTAACAATATCCTCATTTACCTATTTGGTTTTGGTCCCCTAATACCTTCATTTACCTATTTGGTGTTGGTCCCCTAATACCCTCATTTACTTATTTGGTGTTGGTCCCCTAATACACTCATTTACTTATTTGGTGTTGGTCTCTTAATAATACCCTCATTTACCTATTTGGTGTTGGTCCCTTAATAATACCCTCATTTACCTATTTGGTATTGGTCCCCTAATATCCTCATTTACTTATTTGGTGTTGGTCCCCTAATACCCTCATTTACTTATTTGGTGTTGGTCTCTTAATAATACCCTCATTTACCTATTTGGTGTTGGTCCCTTAATATCCTCATTTACCTATTTGGTGTTGGTCCCTTAATATCCTCATTTACCTATTTGGTGTTGGTCCCTTAATAATATCCTCATTTACCTATTTGGTGTTGGTCCCTTAATAATATCCTCATTTACCTATTTGGTGTTGGTCCCATAATAATATCCTTATTTGGTGTTGGTCCCTTAATATCCTCATTTACCTATTTGGTGTTGGTCCCTTAATATCCTCATTTACCTATTTGGTGTTGGTCCCTTAATACCCTCATTTACCTATTTGGTGTTGGTCCCTTAATACCCTAATCTACTTATTTGGTGTTGGTCTCTTAATAATACCCTCATTTACCTATTTGGTGTTGGTCCCCTAATATCCTCATTTACCTATTTGGTGTTGGTCCCTTAATAATATCCTCATTTACCTATTTGGTGTTGGTCCCTTAATATCCTCATTTACCTATTTGGTGTTGGTCCCTTAATAATATCCTCATTTACCTATTTGGTGTTGGTCCCTTAATAATATCCTCATTTACCTATTTGGTGTTGGTCCCTTAATATCCTCATTTACCTATTTGCTGTTGGTCCCTTAATAATATCCTCATTTACCTATTTGGTGTTGGTCCCTTAATAATATCCTCATTTACCTATTTGGTGTTGGTCCCTTAATATCCTCATTTACCTATTTTGTGTTGGTCCCTTAATAATATCCTCATTTACCTATTTGGTGTTGGTCCCTTAATAATACCCTCATTTACTTATTTGGTGTTGGTCCCTTAATACCCTCATTTACTTATTTGGTGTTGGTCCCTTAATAATATCCTTATTTACCTATTTGGTGTTGGTCCCTTAATAATACCGTCATTTACCTATTTGGTGTTGGTCTCTTAATAATACCCTCATTTACCTATTTGGTATTGGTCCCCTAATATCCTCATTTACCTATATGGTATTGGTCCCCTAATACCCTCATTTACCTATTTGGTGTTGGTCCCTTAATACCCTCATTTACCTATTTGGTGTTGGTCCCCTAATACCCTCATTTACTTATTTGGTGTTGGTCTCTTAATAATACCCTCATTTACCTATTTGGTGTTGGTCCCCTAATATCCTCATTTACCTATTTGGTGTTGGTCCCTTAATAATATCCTCATTTTCCTATTTGGTGTTGGTCCCTTAATAATATCCTCATTTACCTATTTGGTGTTGGTCCCATAATAATATCCTCATTTACCTATTTGGTGTTGGTCCCTTAATATCCTCATTTACCTATTTGGTGTTGGTCCCTTAATATCCTCATTTACCTATTTGGTGTTGGTCCCTTAATAATATCCTCATTTACCTATTTGGTGTTGGTCCCTTAATAATACCCTCATTTACTTATTTGGTGTTGGTACCTTAATAATATCCTCATTTACCTATCTATAACTTAATGTCAGAAATTGGCAATATAAGGAGGGATAAGAAGATTATAAAAATGGATGTTTCATATAATTTGAGGTGCCATCAGATAATATAAAATCTTCTGAATCATTAACCAGTTCCACCGATAGGATCTAATGTGGACTATGGCCAGTGAAATATATAATAATGAAAACAAACTGATATTGATAAATGATCTAATTCTTTTTTCAATTCCATCATTAAAGTCTAACACTTTTTTTAATTCTTTAAAAGGATGACAGTCATTGTTTATATTTAATTTTGCAGAAAAAAAAATGAATTGAATAAAAATGTTAAAAATGATTTCGTAATTAGAAAAAGCAAAATAATCGTCTTATTATATATTTTGTTTCTAAAAAGAACTGTATCTGTATATTTAATCAGAACATGCAAATAATAATAATAATAATAATAAAAGAAAATGGCTGGAGTCCTATTTCCATTTTTTCAAGGGAATATCACTGAATGTTTTCACATATGCAATTGGTGTTTGACTAAATGAGATCTTCACTGATGAGAAAATGCTTTTGGCAACTTTTTTTCTTCTTCCTTAAACTAATTTTTGGACTATCTATCTATCTATCTATCTATCTATCTATCTATCTATCAATCAACTTTTCTACCAGTATTAAACTCTATATACAATCAAGTTTGAAATAGTCCAATAAACAAAAAAATAAAATAAAAATAACAGTGAGAACTTAGAACTATATGACTGGTCAAAATGCTGTATTTCCTCTACTTTTCACAAACACAGACACACACCTAAAATTATGTATACATATATAATTATCTAGGATGTAACAAAGAGACAACACTTATAGTATACTGTTAAAGGAATATTTACCGATATTTAGATGGACATTTTTTTCTCTTAAACAAAACTAAGTTGTTAAGTAATGATTTTTCTAAATTGTAAGCAAAGTTAGCGACCGTAGTCGAGAGTGACCCCGAAGGCTCCCTTTTCGATAGCTACTACACCAAGGTGTAGGGGAGGGCGCGACTCCTTTCCCTGGATTGCTCCACTTTACCCTTGATCTGTACCTTACAATGCTGAGTGTTAAGCAAGGAGGCATCAAGTAGCATTTTTTGAGTCTTTAGTATGACTCGACCTGGGATTGAATCCAGGTCTCCCGGGCCATTGGTGAACACTACTTTGAAAAATTTTTGATTTTGGCAAAAAATGAATAAATGCCATTTTAATTTCTATAAAAAGGGACATAATAAAAGAAATATAAGATGACCTTACAGAATTTCTTGCAACACATATATTCATGGAAGTAATAAGAAATAAATCCTTTTATTTTCATTATTTACTAATCATGTTTGTTTTTTTTTAATAAAGAACACAAAAACTAGATTTAGTCACAATTGAACTATGTTTAAAATTCATACATAATGCTAATATTTTTGGGAAAGGTATTCAACTATTTTCCCTCCAGCTATAAATAGTAAGCCAGACTGGACTCTTTAACCTTGATATAGCAACCAATCTAGGAGAAGGAAAAACTCTAAATTCAAACCTGTTAAACTCTGCTTAAAATTTGACTTTGTGTCACATCCTACTTATGGAACATTGGCTGGGTAAATACAGACTGGGCTCTTTAACTATGGTATTGCTAACAATTTAGGAGAAGGAAAACTCTTAATTTAAACCTCTTAAACTCCACTTAAAAATTGACCTTGTGTCACATCCTGCTCATAGAGAAGGTATTGGGCAAATACAGACGGGGCTTTTAGATCTTGGTATGGCAACTAATCTAGGAGAAGGAAAACTGATTTCAAATCTGTTAAGCTGTGCTTTAGAATTAACCTTGAATATTTTGAATATTGGTAAAAGTTTTGATCATATTAAAATCCACACCTAGATGAATATACTTCTAAAATCCTAAGCATTGGTAATTTTAAGTGATACTACACAAGAACACACACTTTATATACACAGTAAATAAGTATATCCCGGAGAATTTTTTCATAAAAAGATAATTTTTTTAACCAAACATACCAAGATTTAATTATATCAATTGAAACATTATAAAATCAAAATATTATTAGGTATTATCTGTTACCAAAATATGCAATACTAGAACTCTGTAACCCAAATTAGGAATATGTAGCAATCAAAAAATGAAGTACACTAGCTCTAAGTGCGCACGCAGGGACACAATCTCATTTTTGGTTACAGCCACAAAAGACCACCATTTTATCCTGTCTTTTGCCAGTCTTTCCACAATTAGAAAAGGTTTTGTGTCCCCTCTTATTGGTCTACAAACAAGACATCCATTTTATTCTGTCATTCCACTGTTAGCAGAAGTGGTATTGGGTCCTCTCTTATTAGTCCACAAAAGACCTCCATTTTATACTGTCTTTGCCAGTATTTCCACCATTGGCAGAGGTGGTTTTGTGTACTCTCTTATTAGTCTTCATTGAAGACCTCCATTCTATTCTGTCTTTTCAGCAAATATGATAATTTGGACAGTTAGTTTATACAACAGATGACCTTTATTACCTTAGAAAAGTCTCTTGGTTTCTATATTTTTTCCTTAGGTTTATGAAAGGCTGAAGTATCTAAAGCTATCCCTATTCTTTCATCAGACGAGCATCCTGGTATTATTGATGCCTAAAACGTGAACTCGATCTTTTTTACTATAGCATCGCTTATAAAGTTATAGGTATCGCCAGAGTTATAGGTATCACCAGAGATTATCTTGCACATTTGAACTTTTTTTTTTCATACTCCATTTTAAATCTGACTTTTCCTAAGTGGACAGTTTTAGCTTCACAAAAATACTAATGATTAGATTAATGTCATCAGTATATCATATGTTGATTGTAAGGCTTTTGTCTTGGTTAAGATTTTGTTGTAATTTGACAATCTTATTCTTAACTAGTTCAAGAAAAATATTGAAAAGAGAGAAAGATAAAAGACATCTCTTGAACTCCAGAGTTTTCATAAGGTATTTCTATAATGCTGGTCAGAACTGTATCCTTAGTTTTTGTTATACATGAACTTATTTATATCAACAACTGTTAGAATGATACCAATCACCTTCATTATTCTCCAAAGACTTTTTCTCTAGTGTGAAAAGTTTTATTAGGTAGTATCTACGAGGTGTTGAGAATGTTTAAAATATAAACATGTTTATTCATATCTATGTATGAGGTTGGTTTTTCAGATAAACCTCATTTTGTCACATTCCACTAGAGTATCTTGGTTGGCCCATGGACTTTTCAGCTGACCCTTGTATTTATTTATCACATTCTATTCATATCTATCTATCTTTCTATCTATCAACTTATCAATTTCATTCTCCTGATATCTATATTATTAATCACAGGCTACACATATCCATCTATCTATCTTAGTTTATTGATATTGATCAATCTATTGACAAATGTTTTAAAGCTTAAATTACTAATTTCAGAATGCACAGAAATAAAAAGTCTATATTTGATTTCAATCAACTTATGAATATTGGTAAAAGTTTTAATCATTTAAATTGTCTATAGTATATTTGAAATAAAATGTGATTTATCCATCACAGAATCTGGTCTTACTAAAGACTAATAAGAAATTCATGGTAACATAAGGTATTATTTGAGAGAGAAAAAAAAAAAAGCAAGCAAAAATTGAAGAAATTGAAAAAAGAGAGAGAGAGAGATTATCCATATGTAAATCAGGACATTTATGATGGGAATATTAAAGCAGCAATATATGGATTAAACCTAAAGAATTTGAAACCAGTTTTTGACAGAAATTTAAAAATATACCTAGTTATGTCATAGTATTTTAATGTAAGAACCTTTTTTTTGTCTGGAGTTATAAAGTATTTTGATACTCTGAATGAAAACCCAGTGTAGACACGAAAAGAGAACGGAGAGAGAGAGAGAGAGAGAGAGAGAGAGAGAGAGAGAGAGAGAGAGAGAAAAGGGTCTATAAACTTAACTTAAAATCCTAAATTGACAAAACCAGTAAGTGTAATTCAACTTGTTTCAAAAACAAAAATATCTTTTTACTTTAGTAGTAAATAAAGTCTAGTATTACCAGGAATATTAAAAATTGAAACCATTTTTTATATTTATGCAGTTTTGTAGATTTTACAAGTTAGCTAAAAATGCTACAATACTATGCCTTTTTTGTCAAATGATCTCTTTTTAATATCCAGAAATTAATTAGACCAAATATTTTGACAGAAATGTTAAAGGTTTAATAAAGTCATGAGTAATTAATAATTGATTATAAAAAATCCTCTGTATCCTTAGTCTTAAACAAATAAAAAACCCAAACACATTCAAACTTTACTCCACAGAACAGCAAATTTTTGTTTAAAATTATTGCATCATTTCATTAAAAGAAAAGCTGAAAAAGATCTTGAGCTTGAAATATTAGAACTATTGTACATAGTAAAATAATTCTCAAATGGTAACATTAAGCTTACCTACTCTAAACATCAATTAACATTTCCTGGCGTGGATTTGATAAAAACTGTTCAAATGATTTAACATACAGTGTTACACTTGATTATAGTAGTACTAGTTTTAAGTAATGTTTGATTAGCAAATTCTACAAACCATTACTATCTACAACAGCTCTGTACTGATACAGGATGTAGCGTGGAAGACCTACCAAGAGCAAAGGATAAGAGGGATGAATGGTTGGAGAGGGTCAGGGAAATCCATGCTAGCAGCATGCTATGATGATGATGATAATGACAAACTATTATCCTATATCATCAGTAAATAGTATAGAACTAATGCAAGCTAGTGTATATAATAGTTTATGAAAACAACTATTAAAAATAGCAGTTCTAAATATTTAAGGAAACTAAAGAATGAAAGAGGCTTATATTTGAGTTTCTGTAACTTATGACTTCTAGAGTCTAATTAGTGAAACAGTTTTTGTCCTAAGATAGATTTAGTTTTGTTTCTTTGTTTCAATGGCATATCAAAGTTCGTGGGTTATTTAATGCCAAAGCCATCCTTCTAGAAGATCAGTAGTGGTACTATTTAACCCCTAGCTGGAGGGGGTGGGTAAGGTTTTGTTTGATTTCTTTGTTAATGGCATATCAACGTTTGTGGGTTATTTAATGCCAAAGCTACCTTTGGAGAAGGACAGTAGTAGTACTATTTAACGGAGATAAGGTTTTGTTTGATTTCTTTGTTTAATGGCATATCAGTCTTCATGGGTTATTTAATGTCAAAAACATCCTTCTAGAAGAAGAGTAATGGTACTATTTAACCCATAGCTGGGAAAGAGATAAAGGGGTCCAATACCATTCCCAATGGTATTAATCTGAAAGTGAAAGTAATACCACAACTAAAATTTCAACTTGATTATTTTAATATTGCTGTATAGCACATCAGCCACTATGCTATGAGAAAAGATGGACTTCTGAAGGGAAAAAATTGATATAGGGAGTCAAGTCTTACAAAAAACTTAATTCTCAACTGATTTGTTTGCTAATGAATACAAACTGACAGTTGTGATAAAGAAAAAAGAAGTGAAATTAAAATTAAACAAATATCAGGTCAATGACGAAATAGGTGAAACAACATTTAAAACACTTAATTAAATAACATAAAATTTAAAAAAGAAATGTAAATTGATATTTACCTGAAATTTTATGCTTGCTTCAACTTTTGTGATTGGCCTGAAAAATTAAAAAATAAAATTAAATTAAAAAAGGAAAAAGGGGGGGAAAAAGAAGAAAAGAATAAAGCATTTAATTATTTTATGTTAAATAATTTGGATATAACATAAATTTATATATTTAGAATTAAAAAAAAAAAGAAAGAAAACTTTTTCACATTGTCAGTATTTTTCACTAAATCCGTATATATAAAATGAATTATCTATCTATTTCAATCTGTTAAAATCTATCTATGAAACACTTTTCAAAGTAAACAGATACTACATTGATCCAAGAAGGTTGTGAACTGACATGTTGATACGCTTGATCCTAAAAAAAAAAAGCCACTCTAATTTCTAACAATACATATATAATGGAGTGGTGGTAGATTGTGCTTCTAATTTATTAGAATTCAAATTTATTAGTCACAATATTAACGAAAAGAAACTTTCATAACTTGAACAAATATTTAACATTTACAAAGAATACTATCCTTCTGTCTGTCAGGATTTTAAAAAAGACCATTAAGTTTTCATATAAGATACATTTGCTAAATTTCATTTCCAGAAAACAGCCTAGAAAAATTTGTAACCATATGCAATTCAGTCAGATTTGTGTCTCTTCTAGAAACGAATTGGGCCAAATGAAATAACATTTAAACGGAAATAATATAATTTTACTTCTTTTTTTTCGAGTTAATCTATTTTTATAGGTCATTTATGATCTAAACTGTACTTGCCTTACCCCCCCCCAATAAAAAACAACAAAAAAACATGGCTTTAAAAAAATTCCAAATTTTGCTTTTTAATCCATCTAAAAATGCAATTACAGGAATCTATTTAAAAAAAAAATCTGCAAAGTCCTTTTATACACACCTATTAATAAGTAATAAAAAAAATTATAGTAGGACTGATAAGCCAGCATAAAATTATATAATTAAGGATATTTACATTCAATAAGTAAGGACTAATACGCACATACATACATAGATATATGTATACCAATACATTTAGACATATAAGAAAAAAATTTGCCTGTGTATATGTATTTATAGAATCTAATAATAGTAGTAAAGGTTTTATATAAAAAAAATTCTCAAGTCAAACTACAATTAGGATTTTGCATATGCACTCGTGTAAAAAAGTGAATAATTTAATGATTCAGTATATATTTAATAGCCTGATTGCACTATATATATATATATATACACACACACACAAACACACAAAATTAAAAAATTTTGAAAGCTCAAAATGAATGTGTAGAAAAAGTGAAGAAACTTATAAAATTTTCATATTTATTCAATATAAAAAAATTTAGTTTTTGCGAACTTTACATTTTAGACACACACACACAAAGAGTTTTTAACTAAACTTAGATATGGCACGACGCCAGAAGAATGAGGCACCCAGTGAAAATCGAACTCACACCTAATGGTCTGCTAATCTAGCTCGCTGACCATTACCCACGTGTGTGTGTGTGAGATCAGTGCAGGTTCCTAAAAATAATTAAAATGCACTTTCTGCAACAGTAAGACATGTACAGAAAGATATATAAATGTTGCTTTTTTATATGCAAAACATAATTTTGGTATAAACCATTTCTTTTTTAATGATGATATGAGTGTGTTTGCCTACAAACGTCTGTGTATATGTGTTGGAAGGTGATAGAATGGAAGTGATGGGGGAAGGATACTCCGCCTACACAAACCCCAATCATGGCAGACAGACTAGTTTTGCTAGCCTAGATTACAAGCCCACTACTCAATGCAAGTTCATAACTTCAAAGCACAGGAAGTCGTTCACTTCCTTACATCTCACATATTGCAGACAAGGTCCAAACTTAACTAAATCTAGCTAGAACTACACAGACATAGACACATACTCTTGTCGATTAGGTTTTCAAAGTGTGTAGCAGTTTTTAGTTTTTTTTCGTGCCAATGATTATTATTATTTTTTGCTTTTTAAGCAAAACCAAATTTTACAAGCGAACAGAAATTATTTTAAAAACCACCCCGCAAAAATGGTTCTTTAATAAAATTGAGTTTATTAATGAATAGTAATTGAAATGATTAATGAATATATTAATACTCCCCCCCCACAAATATATATATATATATATATATATATATATATATATATATATATATATATATATATATATATATATATATATAAGTTAGGCAGTAGTCGTTCATTTAAGCATGTTTCATTAAATAATAAAGACAAATTTTGTCTGTATAATTTATTTAAGATCCTTTCAAGTTTCCTAATAAGTGTCTTAGTTTCAAGCAAGCAACCCCTGATGATGGCCTATGAAGGGTCCGAAAGTGCTCGGGACAATTTTCGGAAATTCATCGACCAATTCCAACCTGAAACTAAAATTTGTCTTTATTATTTAAAGAAACACACACACACAAATTAATATATATACATACACGCACGCATAAATATAAAAGGCAATAAGTGATGCCCTACCTAAAAAAAATTGGTGAGAATAATTATTTATGATTTTCATAACACACCCACACGAGTTATTTGCCTCCCTTCATTTTAAAATCATGTAGGGCATCACTTCGTATATATATATATATATATATATATATATATATATATATTGTAGCTTATCAAAACTTTTTGAAAACGAGTAAAAAAATAAATAAATAAAATTAAAGGAGAAAGTATTAAATTCTCCTGATGATGGCTAAGGGCTGAAACTGACAGAGGCATATTAGAAATAATATTGTGTGTGTGTGTGTGTGTGTGTGTGTGTAGGTGTTTATTAAGAGAGTTAGATTCGATGACTCGTCCCCCCTCCGGTTTTCCTTTTCTTCATAAAATCAAAATTTTAACCAGGCTCGAAAAGAAATACATAAGCTGTCAGTTATGATCAGAGATCTGCTCTCAGAGCTTATCTCCTGCATAAGGAGTTTGATCATCGTTTGAATTTCTTACACTCATGATCTCACTTCCCACTTTTAAAATAGATAGAAAGAAAGAAGATAATGTGAGGCATCATCAGTTTTCAAAATCATAAATAAAAATAATTAAATGTATTTTTGTAAATTATTTTATTTAACTTCATTTATGTCAGGTTCATATTGGAAAAAAAAAAGTTTAGAAATATAAAAAAAGATAAAAAAAATAACCAACTGTTTTTCTGTCTGTCTATATAGACACACAACGCCACAAACAAAAATAGAATTTCTAAAACTCATTTTTTGTTTCATTTAAAAAATGAATTTAAATAAAATTCAGACGATACGTCATATATTTAAAGGCCCTGATGGAGGTTTAATTTTAAAAAACTGAAACGTTTAACACCAGCAAATAATATAAATCAAACCATCCTCTGAATGAATACCTTCTGTCTTTTCATATTTGTACATTTACATGCCGTCGGATTTTCACACACACACACACACACACACACACACACGACTCAATGTACCTAGGCAAAAGGAACTGTGCCGAGGATGGCAATAAATGTATCAGCCTTTTGCTGCTACAGAATATAAACCGGTAAGATAGTTTAGTTTTTATTTGTCCCAGTACTGACTAATCCATTCTTTTTTGTTGGCCATACAAGAAATAAGATATTTATTTTGTTAAAAAAGATTAGATATATATCTGGTGATGGTATGGGACGTGAGAAGTAAACATTAACATACTCAGCTCCTTTATTTTTTTGTGTCGATGATAATTATTCCATTCATCCCCTACAGCTGACAAAAGAATGGCATTAGTAACTGCTAATAAATATTAAGTCAACGCATTGATTTTGATATAAAAGCAGTACACAAAGTTGGTCCGAATAAAAGTACTAGTGGTGTAAATTCCAGTCTTCTCTGTATGACAAGTTATAAGCATTTACAAAATCTTAATATAAAAATGTTAGCAACTGCTTTACATGCATAATATAAGAATGCAGTATTTTAAGTACAAGTACACCTAACTTAAAAAACAAAACAAAACAAAAAACAAAAAAGAAAAACAACCTAATCTTACAAGGTTACAATTGAAAACTGAAACCTTAATTACTATTAATTGTAAATTAAATGCGAGTGTGACTGGTTGTATTGTAACATTTTTTAATTCATTGTTAAAATTTTAACTGGTTATAAATGAATTTTTTTTTATTATCAAAGCAGGAGGAGGTCAATGAATGTTATTTATTAAGCTTAGTTTAATACAAGGTCAAGTGAATTGTGGGGCGTAGTAAAAAAGAATATGCTGTACCAATTTCCAAGTGGGGAGGGCCTGACTGCTTAAAAAATCGTTTGAAGTGCTAGCTTTTACGAGGGCTAAACTATTGACCACTAGAAATGGTGGGAAAAATTAGTTATAGAGCAGCATACCCAATTATTGAAACAATGTCAAAAATTGTAGCTCATTAATGAGAGAGAGAGAGAGAGAGAGAGAGAGAGAGAGACAGAAATTGCTCTGAAAATTTGAGGTCAAGCCAAAACTGAAGATATTTGAACAAATGTATGAGCTGTAAAAAGAATTATGGCACAAAATTACCAGAAAAGTTTCTTCCACCACAATCACAAGTTTAAGTGTGTGTGTGTGTGTATCTGTCATTCATTTTAGAAGCGTCTAAACTATATTATTTTTTAAAGTTTACCCTGCTCATTGTGATTGTTGGTATAGGGGCGGGGAACACCAGTATGCTTACTCTATAAAAATGAGATTACCCCCACCAAAAAAAAAAAAAGAAAAGAAATTAATTTCTCTCACAAACCAAATCTTTAAAGTTAAAACTAAGTTTAGTATGTATGACACAAGGTCAAGTTTCTTTGTTTTAAAGGTATATTAATCTTCATGGGTCATTCAATGCCAATACCATCCTAGTAGAAGAACCCATAGTTGGTGGGAGGGGGAACAGGAGGATTTGTTTGTTTTGTTGTTTAATGGCATATCAACCTTTGTGGGTTATTTAATGCTAAAGCTATCCTTGTAGAAGAATAGTAGTGGTACTATTTAACCCATAGCTAGGCAGGATAAAGGGGGTTCATACCTTTCCCAAGGGTATTTGTCCAAAAGTGAATGTAACAGCGTGACTGAAGTTTGAACTCGCGTACTACAATTCCGCAGTCCAGCACTTAAACCATTACACCACTGCAACACCCCCAGGAACAGGAGTCATACCTGAATTTTGTTATAACAATGTTTGAATTGAGAAATGTCAGAACACCTTGAAAATCACTATTTGAAAGTTTGATTTTTACCTGGGTTTGAAACACTACCCTATTACTGTACAAGTAGTTATTTGCTAAGCTTAGCTTAGTAATGGCCCAGGGCCAGATGTATGGGGCACCCAGTGAGAATCAAACTCACTAACAATACCCTGCTAATCTAGCTTAAAAGACTATTATCATAACAATTATAAGGCAAGAATACCTTATACAATATTTTAATTTTAAGTCCAAATAGAGCATGAACTAAACTGAATATCAAATAAAATTTAGTTTATGGTTTAATGTTTAAGTGTACAATCATGAACAGTTGATATGAGACAGTTCCATGGGTACACAAACATAAATATACAGGGTCTGTCAAAATGATCTTCTGGATTTAAAATTACTGCTTTAAAGATGATGGTGGAAGTAAAAAGATAGGAGGTATATCTTTGAGCAGCTGCATTAGCCAGGGCATTTCAGTTGCCATCAAGACAAGGAATGGTGAATATCGTGTAATTGTGATTGAAACTTATTTTAAAAAGTGGTGATTCTATCATTGCAATGCTTAATCATCAGATCTATTTCTTTGTGATTATTTCCTCTGAAGATGGCTGAAGGTTGAAGTCTTTAAAAGTAGTCCATACATCTATTCTCTTGTGATTACTTCTTCTAGGGATACCTGAATGCTCAAGTCTTTAAATGTAACCCACAGATCTATCCCCTTGTGATTACTTCTTCTGGGGATACCTGAAGGCTCAAGCCTTTAAATGTAGCCCACCGATTTATTCTCTTGTGATTACCTCTTCTGGGGATACCTGAATGCTCAAGTCTTTAAATGTAAGCTGCTGAGAACTGACGAATCAAAAAACTTTTATTGGTTATGAAATCACTGAAATACAAGAGGCAATGATAAGGTGAGTGCCCCAAAAATTCAGGATGAATCTTCCAAAGGACAGTAAACATTTGGATGGATGATATCTTTAAATGACAATAACACATAATCTCTCTCTTTCTCGCATTACACACACACACACACACACACACACACACATATATACATATATTCACACATACACGCACTGGTCATATAAATAATCGGAATTTAAAAAAAATTAAAATAAAAAAATTAAAAAATCAGGATTTTTTCCCCATAAATATAAAATCTGCATTCGTTTGGAATTGCCTCAAAGCAAAAATTATTAATAATTATTTTAATCTCACAAAAATATTTGTTTTGTATTTATTCAAAATGGCAACAAATCAGAGTTTTCAAAGCTTGAACAGAGCTTTGTCATCAAATTTTTGGTGGCTGAGAAGTACAAATGATGTGAAATTTATAGAGCAATGTGTGATGTGTACAGACAAGCATATTTTAGTAAAACTTTACAAATGAGCTAAACATGGGTTTGCTACTACAAACCTCAATTAAAAAGATAGACAATGGAATGGAAACATACTGACTCTCTGGTAAGGAAAAAGTTCTGGGCTTAGTGGTCAGTAATGAAAGTCATGGTGACTGTCTTCTGGGACATGAAAAGACTTATCATTATTAATTTCTTTGAAAAATGTGCAACTGTGAACAGTGCTTCCTTCCCATTGCCAATTCCTTAAGCAAAATTCACTTCACAGACAGGTGCTGTAAAGTTCTCAGCCCAAGCAAGAAAGGAATTATCCTTACTTTATTGGTTGCTTTTAAGGGAGAATTAAAGAAACTTGAATGATGTGTAAAGTCGACTGACCTTATGAATAGTTACATACAATAGCATATGGGTTTTGTTGCTGTAAATAATTCCTATTTTGGGAACTTTTTGGCACTCCACACTGGAGTGTGTGTGTGTGTGTGTGTGTGTGTTAAAAAAAATAAGGTAAAATAGAGATGTAAGTTTCTCAGCATATAAAATAGAATTTTACTGTATGAACTGATTTAAATAAGTGTACACTTGACCTGCTTTGTACACCATATACACTCAGTGTGTGTGTGTGTACACTAGAACTGCTTTGTTACCACACACATCCAGTACAATTGTGTTAGAGCCTATGTTTAATACTAAATCTTGACTTTTTTGTTGTTGTAGTAATGTCAAACAAGCAAAGTGTAAACCTTAATTCTCATGCTGTAAAGAAATAGCGTTTCATTCATGCTTTTGTGTAAAAGTTAATGACCATGACCTTCACAATAACAACAACAACAACAACAACAAAATAAAATCTAACAACTGAATAGATCAAAAATAATAATAAAAATAAAACCTCTTCTCAAAGACAGCAGTTTGTAAGTTAGTTTTTCCCTCTTCCCTCCAATGTCTGATCTTCGTAAACAGATTTTTTTTTTCTAGGTCCATGCATGCCATTTTGTTGTGTGAAAAAGAAAGAGTCGTAAACTTATATAAAACTGTAAACACAACATAAAAGTTTCCCATTAATAAGGAAAATAAGATTACAACACTAATGTATGGCTCGCTGGACTATGATGATAAAAGACGGACAGTATGAAGTGGATACCCCCCCCCCAAAAAAAACAAACTGACCTAGTAATTTTACTTATCACCAATGTGCACTGATTCTAACTACTATGCAAATAGTAATACCAAAAAGAAGAGTACAAAGTAATGGAAATGACATTTATATACTGTGTTATATATTGTTAAAATTGTAATAACATATTGAGAGAGAGAGAATTTTAGCAGACATTTTAAAATTCCTGAACTGGTTTTAATGCAGGATTTAATATTCACAATGCAAGTAGTAAAAAGCTGTGTAATTTTAATCTACTACTAAAACTTCAAAGGTTTGAATTTATTGTTACTGGCTGAAAACACACCCTATGAGTCGAATCATAAGTTACGTTAAACTAACCAAAAATCATTAGCTCCACTTTATACTTCCGTCATAAAGATAAGCAAAACATTGAGAAATATTGTATTTTTTTAAAAAGACATATGAGTTAATTATTGTCTTTGAGATGTTAATGCAAGGGTGGGTGATAATTTATGTTTGTATACCACATAGAAACTTTTGGAAACAATATCAGGCAGCAATGAATTTATATCATCCAAATTTATAAAATATTTTTGGGATTGGTTGATAATTCTTTTTATCAATTTCAACCTTTTATTTGCATATTAATGTTAAAATTAATACAGATCAATAAACTCTAATATCCATAATAAGACGTTGAATTTATCAACCAAACTGAAGCGAAGTTTGAATATATAACTGATTTACATGTCTTCTGAAGTTTTAGATATAGATTTACGAGTCTGCTGTAATTGACATAAAAGGTAAAAATAGATGTGTTAATAAGAATGTGTTAATAATAGTATATGTGTTCAAATGGAAGTAATAAAATTTAATTTTAGATTATTTAATTTAAAAATAAGATTAAAAACAAAAAGACCAAAACAACAACTAAAATTAAAAGAAAATTCAAATCCCAAATGGCAGATAATGAAATCAAATAACGCTAAACTTGGCAACCCTCCAGATGAGTACAGACTTGGATATTTCAATGCTCCAATGTCCAAAACATTTTCATTTTATACAATAACTTACCTTTTAATCTGACTATTGAATCTATATGATTTGGAATGAGAGAAATAAGGGTGTTTTTGTTTTTATTTTTTTAATTCTGTGAAGAAAATTTTGAGGGTATATCTTTGAATTAAAAACATTTTCTTTGGCTGCAGAGACCAAGATTGCGGGCCACATGTGGCTCGAGATATGCAGTTTATCCTCCCCTTGAACTAATGTTCCCTTTAGAATCACAATAAGCATGATAAAGTTGATAAAAACGAATCAAGTAATGGACTCTAGTTCACACACACACACACACACACACACACACACACACACACACACACACACACACACACACACACACACACACACACACACACACACACACCAATAATTTAGAAATGGAGCAATGGTTAGAAAGAGTCTCATATAGCATTTCAACTAAGTGAGTTTCAAGTTCACTGGGTGCCCTATAACCATAGACTTGTGCCATAATCAATTTTCCTGCTAGCAATAGTGTGCACATTATCATTATTCTTGAGGATAATGTAATATTTTTTTTTTTTTGCTGTATAAATCAATTTTATATAAACAACACAGTTTGTGAAACAATTTCTATATTTAAAATATCATAAACACAACATGAATGCAATTGGAATGCTGGGATTATAATGAGTCAAAAGTTTTGCTATATTTTTGGTAACATAAGACACAATTTGGCAGCTTGGGATACTTTTACTGAAGTTGTGAAGGCAATGAATGAACTCAACAGTGTGATGCCTGATTTGCCTCAATGGTGTAGAGCACAGTGTCAGAATCTACAGTTTTAGGCCAACTAGACCTTGCCTGTTTATTGAAGATTTTGCAACCCAAGTGAAATTTCTAAAACTATCAAGTTATAGTGACTTCACTTTTTGTATAAAAGATTTTTTTGTTGTTTCCTCAGCATTCTGGCCCAGTTCAAATGTGTAAAGTGCAAGTTCTTGAATTAGACTATGTCACATATTCATCTGTGCAGCTTTCAAATCACACAGAGAAGAAAGCAATGCACAACATGACAATGCACCAACTATCACAGTACTACTAACTTGAGTGGGTACCTTTCACAGCTTGAAATGTTTTGGTCACATGACAGACGATTTACAAACTTAAGATTTAAATACCATTACATAGAGATGATTGGTTTCTTAGTTTAGTGGCATATCAGCCTTCGTAGACATCATTACATAGTAGTAAACAAACTTAAAATATTGAGATAGCATAACATATATTGTGCATTACAAAGTCATGGACTCTAGTTCACACACACACACACACACACACACACACACACACACACACACACACACACACCAATAATTTAGAAATGGAGCAATGGTTAGAAAGAGTCTCATATAGCATTTCAACTAAGTGAGTTTCAAGTTCACTGGGAGCCCTATAACCATAGACTTGTGCCATAATAAACTGAGCTGAGTAAACATCAATAAGACCACCTCACCATGGTGCAATGGTTAGCTAGCTAGTCTCACAGACCATTACAACAACAGTGAGTTTGATTCTCACTGGGTGCCCTATTGTAGCCTTGTGTCATAAGAAACTGAGCTGAGTAAATATCAATAAGACCACCTCACCACAGTGCAACGGTTAGCTAGCTAGTCTCACAGACCATTACAACAACAGTGAGTTTGATTCTCACTGGGTGCCCTATTGTACCCTTGTGTCATAATAAACTGAGCTGAGTAAATATCAATAAGACCACCTCACCATAGTGCAATGGTTAGCTAGCTAGTCTCACAGACCATTACAACAACAGTGAGTTTGATTCTCACTGGGTGCCCTATTGTACCCTTGTGTCATAATAAACTGAGCTGAGTAAATATCAATAAGACCACCTCACCATAGTGCAATGGTTAGCTAGCTAGTCTCACAGACCATTACAACAACAGTGAGTTTGATTCTCACTGGGTGCCCTATTGTAGTCTCACAGACCATTACTACTGTATCCAGTTTGATCATCGTTTCAACACCCTAAGACCTTGTGTAGTGTAGGTAGGTCAAAAAATGC
Source organism: Sepioteuthis lessoniana (assembly GCA_963585895.1). NCBI lineage: Eukaryota > Metazoa > Mollusca > Cephalopoda > Myopsida > Loliginidae > Sepioteuthis > Sepioteuthis lessoniana. The sequence continues at coordinate 812,025 of CAUZXS010005999.1, forward strand.
GTATCTGCAAATCACCATTATTTAAAAATCGGTTCATTATCAGATTTTAATAAAATGTTTGGTATTTAAAGCAACAAAAGGTTGAATTTTTTTTAAAGGACATTTTTACTTAAAATTCTGAAGTCTTAGATTAAAAAAAAACAAAACAAAACTTAATTTTAATTTTAAATGATTGTTTTGTTTTCATGTACCAAACTTTGCTCAATTATTTTGTTAATTTGACTCCCTTAATGAAGGAACAGAGAAAGGTTTGTTTTTTTTAAATGTCAATTCCATGGAGATCTAGACTTTCTTTACATTTGTATAATGGTTTGTCCATTCTATTTAAAAGATGCCCTATTTTTGAAGTTAAAAAAAAAAAAAGTAAAAATAGGGAGAATATTTCTTGACAAAACATTTTTACGAACTTTATTTGTTTTCATAACTTAATCTTTGAAGATTAAATAAAGAAAAAGTTGTTTTTTCCCCTTCCAAGGTTTAAGATTGACATTCATAGATTAAACTTTTCCACTCACTGCAGTTGGCTGTGATTTTTTAATATAGAAAATATTAAATAAAGAAATTTGACTGATTAGATATAAAAAAAAACAAACAAACAAAACATATTTTATCTGAATAATACTTTTTAGTCTTTGATTTTTCAGTGGTTTTCATGAGACAATGTTTTTCCTATGGCAGCTCCCAAGAGAAAATATAAAAACGTTGATAAACCTTTTCCGAGAATTTATTAGCATAAAAAAAAATATGGACTATTATGTTTTTGATCACTAAACTTTAAAAGGAGTGTGGTTTGTTTGTAATAAATTATAACATTGCTGATAAAAATTGTTTTTTTTTGGTATGTGCTAAATATAGCATGACTGAATGAGTTTTGATATTTAAGACAACTGATTAGATGATTAGACTTAATCAATAATAAATAAAAATTGTTCATATAAAAACGAAAGAAATAACCCGCCATACTGGAACTATATAAGGACAACTTCCATATTTTTTTTTTTAGATCTTAAAGGGTGCATAGATATATTGTTTATACAAATGATTCTTATATTTCTTAATTTCATAGAAACAGTTGTAGTCAATGGAAATAGAAACAACAACATTTTAATGCAAATTATACTTGGGCTCATTGGCCTTGAGAGTAGAGTGTTCGCCAATGGTCCAGGAGACCGAGGTTCAATCCCAGGTCGGGTCATACCAAAGACTTTAAAAATGGTAGTTGATACCTTTTCGCTTAACACTCAGCATTAAGGTACATATCAAGATAAAGTGGAGCAATCCAGGGAAAGGAGTAGCACCCTCCCCAACACCTCAGTGTAGTAGCTATTGAAAAGGGAGCCTTCAGATCGCCCTCGACTACAGTTGCCATCTTTACTTTACTTATACTTGGGCTATTATATATATAATATAAATGTATTGCCAATATTACAATAGAATTGCATCAAAAATCAGAAAGAAAAGAAATTGCTAATTGTCATGAATTAATGCATGGAGTACAAACAAAGAGTAATGTATAATATCATCACACAGGTAATAATTTTACGACAGAAATGCATTGAAAATCACTAAGAACAGGATTATCAGAGGTCATTACTCATAGATAAGGGTTATTGTATGTCGTGTAAATGCATTGCAAATCATTTCACAAAAGATATGCACTGAAAATGACCAAAAACTGGATTGTCAGAGGTCATTACTCATAGATAAGGTAATTTTTTGAGCAAAATCACTGCAAATGATTTTTCAATAGAAATCCACTGAAAATCACCAAGGACAGGAATGACATTGGTAATTACTCATAAGTAAAAAGTAAAGTAAAGATGGGAGGTGCCTGTGGTGTAATGGTTATCGTCGTAGGAAATGGACACGGCGACACGAGTTCAAATCCTAGACGAGACTGATTGCATTTCACATAGCACTAATACCCTTGGGGAAGGTATGAATCCAATTCTTCTCCTCCAGCTATGGGTAAATAGTAGGGCAGACTAGGTTCTTCAGCCTTGGTTAGGTAACTAGTCTAGGAGAAGGAAAACTCTGAATTCAAACCTGTTAAACTCCGCTTAAAAATTGACCTTGTGTCATATCCTGCCCGAGCGGAGGAGCTGGTAAATATGATAAGTAAAAAGTAAAGTTGGTAACTTTGGTCAAGGGTGTAGAGGAGGGTGCTACTCCTTTCCCTGGATTGTTCCACTTGTCATGTATGACAAGTAAGTGCATTGAAAATCAGTAAAAACAGGATTGTCTGTGGTCATTACTTATAGATAAGGGTTACTTTATGTCAGGTGAATGCATTACAAATGATTTTACAATAGAAATGCATTGAAAATCATCAAGAACAGGATTATCAGTGGTCATTACACACAGACAAGTGTTATCTTAATTAAGTAAAGTCGATGACCTTAGTCGAGGGTGACCCAAAGGCTTCCTTTTCAATAGCTACCACACTGAGGTGTAGGGGAGAGCACTACTCCTTTCCCTGGATTGTTCCACTTTACCCTTGATCCTTACCTTATAATGCTGAGTGTTAAGCAAGGCAGTATCAAGTACCATTTTTTTGAGTCTTTGGTATGACTCAACCTGGGATTGAACCCTGGTCTTCCAGACCATTGGTGAACATTCTACTCATTAGACCAATGGCCTGGTGAGAGTTATTGTACTGCAATGAATAAACGACATGAAACAGAAAAATCTTATTTAGGCTTTATTCAGCATACATGAATTGTTTTTATAACAGGAATTTTTCATAATCATGAGCAGTCCATTTTACAATGAAAGGCAGGAGAGAGAGAGAGAGAGAGAGAGAGAGAGAGAGAGAGAGAGAAAAGAATGAATGTTCATGACACCCCCCTCCCAATCTCTGCTGCAAAATTTTTTAGTGGCAGTTATCATCAAGGGATTTATTTAAAATTTTGTTTTTAACCTCACCCGATCCAAGGAAAACAGCAAAATATTTACTCATACATAAGCAGTCAGGAGGTTTACACAAATGATCTGATCAATGTAAAGGAGTTGCAATTTCATTTATTAGCGTGACTGAAATAGATTTAGTCTTGTTAGGTGGTGGAGTCTCCCATTCAGGTTTCTAATGTTTTAGAGTTTTGAGTGGGGAAGTCAGAGTTTTGTATTTCAGGAGAAAAGTTTTGCATCAGACCAGCAGGGGCAAGATCTCAGAGTGATACTGTGGTTTCCTTGCTGTTTTGAAGAAGAATGTGTGCCTAACAAGGATTAGATTCTATAAGTTCTGCCTCCTCCACAATAAGGTCATACTTTGATCATCTGACATAGTATTTCAGAAGACCCTTTTGTGATGTTGATAGCAATGTTGGAACAGCACAGCCACTCAAGAATTGGCGAGGATAGTTGAATAGCTGTTTATGTGGAGTAGCATTCATGGCTGTTGAAAGTAGCGTGCGAATTGAATGTAAAGCTTGGAGCAAAACATTATCCCATTGATTTTTATGTAGGTGTTGTGCTTTCAGTGCTAGAATTATTGCTCCCCACAATATGCTTTTATACTTCTCACACTGTCCATTATTTTCAGGGTTATATGGAGTGGTATAATAAATTTACTTAGCTAGTTGAAATTTTCTGCCCATGTAAGAAGGTTTTCACTTCAATTGACATGAAGCAGGAACCCCCATCCAAATTGCATGTACATCAGCATACTGAAGATGACAAAGAATTGGGTGAAGCATTCATTAACTGTTTGTGATGATATATCAGGACAAACAAAAGCAAAGGGGAAGTGAGAATATTCATCTATTACTATAAATCAAAACCGGTTATGAGAAGAAGATGACAGGGGTGCTTTAAAATTAAAAAGGCATGGTTGCTTTTATTAGGGGCAAAGCATCAGGTTGGTAAAAATCAAGGCATGCCTTTGGCGCATACAGTGCAAGAGGCAAATAATCTGTTTCCTTAACCTAATAAAATGCATTATTCGTATAACACTAGGTTGACAAAGAGAGTTGTATAATTTCTCTAGGGTGTTAAACTCTGGATAACGTATTCACAGTAACATTATCTCTCCTTGGGTGGTATGAATTGTCAGCTATAAAATTATCAATTATTCTTTGAAAGCAAGGAACTCTGTTGGTTACTCTGAATGGTACCCTGCAGAATTGATATAGCTTGCAATTTGCTTTAAAGGCAGTACAAATTTTGTCTTTTTCAGATATTGGGACCTGGTGGTAAGTGGATTTCAAATCTATGCTTCTATAGATTTTGTATTGTGCCACCTGGTTTACCGATTCCTCAATCTTGGGTAAAGGGTAGGCATCCAGTGTAGTGAATCAGTTAACTGTCTAAGAATAATTGACCACCATTCTCTTTTTATGTCATTTTATAGTGGTCACTATGACCTGGACCCAATAAGGAGATGTGCTGGGCTCAATAATTCCTTCGGTAAGTAGTCTGTTTACTTCAGTAGCAATAAATTTGTTATCTTGCTTACTGTATTTTCTAGATTTAACAGCTATCAGTTTGCAATTCTCAGCAAGATTAGCAAAAAGTTTGAGTGGGAGAATAGAGAAAGTAGTCAGTCTGCACACACCTAAGGGGGGCCTCTTTTCACCAAATTACCCACAGATACTTTTGTGTTACCCCATAAAATCTTGCTCAAGAATGACAGCAGCACACAAATCAGGAAGCACAGACAGTTTAACATCAAAATATTTTTGCCTTTTCACTTCCACATTTACAAGACAATAACCTGATGTTTGAGAGCTCAGGGAAGTCAATGCCATTGATATGGTATTATTCCCCAGTAGGATAGGCAGACAAAGCTTTTTAACAAGCAATTCACATATGAAGCTCTTGATACTTCTCATGTCCACAAGAGCTCTGACCTTCTTCCCATTTAATTTTATCAGGGGTAGTTGCAGCAAACAGTAAACAATACCACCATTACCACAAAATTAGGAGATGAAGAATAGTGGAAGTCCCAGAATGACATAATGGCGGATTTTACTACATCTTTGACATGTGGTGTTCTGAGCTGGACAATTACAAAGATGGCTATTGTTTTCACAAAAGAAACACTTTTGAGTTTTAGAAGCCATTGTGGGTGCTATATTTTCATTTGGGTCATGGAAGTTACTCTCTCAGAGCAGCCGGAAGCCCTAAAAGATTGAGAGAGCAAGACTGAACTTTTCTGAGCTTGTTTAAGAGCTCTGCACTGACTAGCTTGTAGTTGTAATTCTTGCTTAAATATCTCAGTTTTAGAAGATATTCATCTAGCATCTCTTCTGATTTTTGTTGGTGCATCAATAGTATATACCTGATGTAGATTTTATTCTAAGCCTTGTCATATATTTGGTGGAGTTTACTCACAACTTTTGTATTCTAGGCAGTCAGAGATTAACTCATTCGCTGAAGGGCCTATAAAGTTTAGGAGCTCTGTTCATTGGTTAGGGGCATATTATTTAATACTTTGCAGGAAATTCTCAAAAGTAGCAAGTCAGTGCCTCCAATCCTTTACAGCATTACTCAAACTGGAGAGAATTTCAAATATCTGAGGCACAGAATTTTGTCCATATTTTAAGAGTTCTGTAGTACTGAACTTAATTTTCAATAGGTGATTTGCATTTCCGGCTGTGAGCAAGATTAAACTAAGTTACATAAAGGGGTGCTTTTCTATTAGTAGTCAGTGTTACCCACCCCCAGGTACTCCATATTAAAGGCCTGGTGTCAAACTAAGCCAAGTTTAGTAAATATTGGTTTGCAGTACTGGTTAGTCAATATAGATAAGTAATGGTTAATACAACTGAGTTCAATCCTCATTGGGTATCCTAAATACAGGGTGATTGAAAATTAACTTCCAATTTTAAAGTATCTATTTTTTTGTAAAAATTACAGTTAAGAAATAAATAAGAATATCAAAATAGAGAGTTACTTTTCAATCCCCCTGTATATAGCTGTCCCACAGAAGAAGTTAATACTGATGGTACAGAAATTTTACCCATATTCTACAAGGATGGTTTTGGCATTAAAATAACCCATAAAGGCTGATATGCCATAAAATAAAGAAACAAAATCAAATGAAATGAAAGTAAATGAAACAAACCTATATTATTTTAAGCACAAAGGAAACATTACTTGAAACAGACAGGAAATCTATGGCCAATAGTTATTAATTATCTTTAGCTTAGTTATGGCACAAGGCCAGAACTATGGAGTTCCCAGTAAGAATCAAACTTACTAACAATGGTCTGCTCATATATTTTGCTAACCATTACACCATATGAGATGCCCTTATCTCTTCTCTATCTCATCAAGAGAAAAAGTAACAGCAGCAGCAACATTTGGTGCCAGACAGTCTAGAAGACATCTGGTCAGACTGTTTGTCCTGTACTTAGGCTTGAAAGGAGTGGTCATATATAACTGCAAAAGACCCACTCTTAAAAAAAAGCAAAAAACAAAACAAAAAAAACAATCTAGGGTGGACACTGGTTAAACAAGGTAGTTTAGCCTGGAGAATGGTCAAGGATAATCTGCTTAACCTTGAAATTAACCTTTGGGTAAAAACAATTATTTAAGGAAAGAATTTGATCATGGTGGGTGGAGGGGAGTAAGAAAAGAGATTCTAACTAATGAAAGACTTCCCAGATTTTGAAGGGGAGAATTCAGGTTCAAAATGGTATTGAATTGTGATAAAATTCAAATTGAAAATGTGCAGTGGTATAATAAAGTGATAATGTCAAGAGGTCTAGATTAGAGTCTAGACTTTGACTAGATGAGCCAATTCTCAATACCTTTTGATCATCTATTTTTAGTGAAACAAGGAATTGTAGTATCCTTCATTCTAACCAGACCCTTCAGCTCTGGGAAACTTTTTTGTTTGTTTCTTCAACTAAAAATTCATCTCAAAGGTATGATGTGAAGACATAGAGAGTATCAAAGAAATAAGATCACACAGCATCACACCATAAAAAAGGAGTTTCAGATGTGCTTTGACCAGTGGAAAACTCACTGGAATGTGTTGAATGTAAAGGGGACTATTTTGAAGAAAATTATATTTCATCCATTGCTCATTTCTGTCTTGGTAATATTTAAAATACCCCACTCATCTGTGTTGTTTTTAAAAACAAGTTTTTTTTTAGGACTGTTGGTTCTCTATCCATTTTCACATGATTAGTGGCTTGATTCTTTATTCTTGTCATAACTGGTTCTATTTCAAAAGAATATATAAAACTTTCTGCTTAGGCTACGAATCTCATCCTTTTTGCTCATATCATTTCCTTTGGTTTCAGCTGATCCATTCTTCTTCAGGTATATAATCCACATAGAATGAGATCCATAATTTGAACAACTCTTGGAAATTAAGTCAAAATAATTCAAATAATGACTCATTAAAGAATTATAAAAAAAAGTATTGATATCTTATTTGGAATATTCCATTTGGAGAGGAAGTGGATGAATTTAGCTCTTTTTATATTTGGGTGTTTTATTAGAGAAAAGATAAACTGAAATATGCTAACCCTTCAAACCTGACAGCCCAATATTTTGTGCTGAGTGTTAGTTTACTATACATCATAAACCTAATATTTTGAGCTGTGGTTTTTTTTTTACTATGAACCATAAGCCCAATATTTTGAGCTGAGTGTTATTTTACTATGCACCATAAGTATTATTTCATAATATACCATAAGTGCAAAATTTCATCAGATATAACCAATAAAAGGACTATCATAGCAACCAGATACAGTCATTCTTTTAATAGGATGTACACACCTTAGAGTGCTTGATTATTTTCATGAATTTTGTGAGGGTATCTGAAAGCCCAGGGGCTAAGGGCTCAAAAGGATAATAAGCCAAAATAGATAAAGTCTATCCAAATCACTAAGTCATAATCAAGTTCCATCAGAATTAATAATGTGCTGGAGACCAGAAAAACTAAAAAATTTTTTTTAAGATACTAGTGTAAATGAATATATTATCATATCTCAGATAAATAAATTGAGAGAGAGAGAGAGAGAGAGAGAGAGAGAGAGAGAGAGAGAGAGAGAGAGAGAGTGAGAGAATTTAATTATCACAGGTAAGGGTTTTAAGGATTGTTGGAATGAGGGACGAACTCATAAGTGATGTACTCTTGTGGACCCCCACACATGGCCGTGCAAAAGCAGGACGACCAGCATGAACATACATTCAGCAACTATGTGAGGATACGGGATGTTGTCCAGAAGACCTGCCTGAGGCAATGAACGATAGAGAAAAGTGGCGAGAGAGGGTCAGGGATATCCGTGCTACCAGCACGACATGATGATGATGATGATGATGATGATGACATTTAGGAGGTGACATACCTGAGTTGACAAAAATATAAATAAAGAACATGTGCTATAGAAGTTTTCTCTGTTAATAAACAGGTGGTTGATTCAGAATATATCTACAACATGAGAACATATTCATAGCAAGTAAATCTCCCAAAACACACTATCCTACATACATTTTGAGTGTTTCATTTAGCAAAGTGGCATATTTTTTTTTTTTTTTTTTTTTAAATACTCATTTTTAACATACACAATATTCAAATACATACATAAATGAACAAGAAGATTTGAATCCTTTCATATTCACTATACTTAAAATATTGTAATCTTTTTGTTAATACTATTATTGTATAAATATCTACTAGACTCAATACAAAAAGTAATGGCATGGAGTCAATCAACACAGCTCAGTGCATATCTACAAAGCCCATCAAGACATAGGTGAGTAGACAATAATATGCCAATATAGGTATATATAAGCAGGTGTGTGTGTGTGTGTGTGTGTGTACACACATATATATATATACACACACACCCACATATATATTATAAACACACACACACACACACACTTATATTGGTACGATATACTAAAAACATTCAATATACATATAATTATCTCTCACACACAAATACTTAATGTGAATACAAGATAACACATATACACACATTGCTCAGTCAGATGGGGCTGTAGAATACACCAACTGCACCTCTGCAGAAGGGTAAGACGCCCCAATGAGTGTCCTAGATATGACACTAAATAATCTGATAGTGAGGTTCCTGTAATACAGGAGTTTTGGGGAAGGCAGAGCACCCTTTATTGCCATCACTACCAGGTCCACTCTGGCTTGGAGTGGTAGCACCTCATAGGGTCCTATCTATGGGTCAAATAGAACTAAACTGTGTACTTATGCTAAACTGAATTGCTTGAAATAGAACTGTTTTGACATTTAACTGTGTGAAGAAAAACTATACTTATACTAAACTGAATTGTTTGAAATAGAACTTTATGACAATTAAACTATACTTATGCTAAATTGATTTGTTTGAAATAGAACTGATTATTTGTATAAAAATGGATTTGGCATTAAATAACCTACAAAGGTTGATATGCCATAAAACCCAAATAACCAAACCCAAACATACCCATACTTGCTGGAGTATGGGACATGCTTAAAAGATTATGATTGTAGGAAATAGAATCAGAAACTTGAGTTCAAATCCTGGATGAGGCAGTCTGTATTTCACTTAGTGCTAATGCCAACTATGGGTTCTTTAGCCTTGGTTAGGCAACCAGTCTAGTAGAAGGAAAACTTAGAATTCAAATCAGCTGTACTTAATTTAAAAATTCAACTAGTGTTGCATTCTGTCCATGACATACATAGAAAGATACACATGTTTGCTATGTTTGTTTGGGTTTTATGGCATATCAACCTTTGTAGGTTATTTAATGCCAAATCCATTCTTATACAAATAAACATTTCTATTTCAAACAATTCAGTTTAGCATAAGTACACAGTTTAATTGTCAAAAACATTTCTATTTCAAGCTATTCAGTTTAGTCAAACAATTCTATTTCAAACAATTCAGTTTAACGTAAGTACAGTTTCAATGTAAAAAAAACAGTTCCATTTCAAACAATTCAGTTTAGCATAAGTACATAGTTTAAATGTCAAAACTTCTATTTCAAGCAGTTCAGTGGACCTGGGAGCAATGGCACTGAAGGGGTACTCCACATTACCCAAAACTCCAGCATTACTGAAGTCTCACCATCAAATTGTTTAGTGTCATATGCAGAACACTTGTTGAGTGGGGGTGGTGGTGGCTTACCCCTCTGCAGAGAAGCAGTTGGTGTATTCTACAGCCTCATCAGACTGGGCAAACATATTTGTACGAATATATACTAATCTTTGTACCTGCCATTAAAAAAAACAAAGAGTACCTTGTAATGTTCAGCAAATTAGTCTTAATTACTGAATAGTGAGTTTGATTCTCAGTAAGTACTTGATACTTGTAAACTTGTGCGTTATATGGAGTGTTTTACTTTGTATTTGGACATTTAACTTCAACTTTGGACCACAAAATATTTTTATCTGGCTGATATGGTTAAGACACATGTTTCATACCAACCAGAACAGACAACAGATGACATTTACATTAGGGCTCACTGAATTTTCTTTACGAATAATAAAATTTACATACAATTATACAAACTCATGGTAAAATGACAGAGGAAATGAAATTGTCAACCCAAGTTCAAATCCTGAATGAGGGTGTTTTCATGTAACAGCACAAATACTCTTGGGAAAGGTATGAATCCAACTATTCTTCCTACAGCTGTGCGTAACTAGTAGGGCAGACTATGTTCTTTGTGTTCTGTGTGTGTGCATGTATGTATACATATAAAATAACGGGAGGAGGAGAATGCGATGTGAAATCAGAGAAGACAAGTTAACTGAAATAAAGTCAGAAAAACAGTTTAGGTATATATGTTGTCAAAATGACTTTAAAAGTCAGAAGACAATGTGAAATTAATAATTTTCAAAAGCACAATACTTAAGAGAGTTGAACAAAAGCTTTGGTATACCTGACACATATCCATTAGATCAAGGAGATGATAGCAGTCACTGACAAAGGAGTCAGGAGTTATTAACAATGAGGAAAGCAGTAAGTCTCCTTGGGTATACAAAGAAGGAGCTGACCTTTTGACCTCTTCTGTTCACTGGTGGACATCAAGTGTGTAATGACCATATTGTGGGAGTAGGTCAATCACTCATATAAAGCACTAATGAAAGAGCTGACTTCTTGAACTCTTCTACTAGTGGACATGACATGTAATAAGTGGGTTGCTTATTCATTTCAAAACTACAAGAGATTCCCCCCCCCATACATTCCATTTTTTTTTGTTCTTTTTGAGTATGTAATAACAACCATAAATCTAGGAGAGTTACTTGGAACTGAGATGGATCGAAAAAAACCCAAAAAAAAACAAACTTATCTAATTTTTTAAAGTTTTGAAATTAAAAGGACTAGCTTAATTTTTTTCAGATAATAAAAAAAAAAAGATTTCTTTATAATTTAGGGGAGAAAAGTATTTTTATCATGAAATTAAAACTAGATTTGAATATTACATGTACAATTAATAATGCCAAATGATTATTTTCATCCTAATAATATAAAGATAAAAATAATCATTAGACATGTATGTAGTTATTTGCTTAGTTTAGTTTTGCATAAAGCTAGAAGTTTGAGACACTCAGTGAGAATCAGACGCATTAGACATAGTCTTATAGCCACACTCGCAAATGATTACACCATGTGAGGTAACCCTTTAAATTCATTAAACTCATCTTAGCTTGGCCTAAGGATAGGATTACTGAGCACCCAGTGAGAATATATCACTTAATGCCCGTGGTGTACATGGAGGTGCCCGTGGTGTAGTCGTTATCGTCATAGGAAATGGACACGGCGACACGAGTTCAAATCCTGGACGAGACTGATTGCATTTCACATAGCACTAATACCCTTGGGAAAGGTATGAATCCAATTATTCTCCCTCCAGTTATGGGTAAATAGTAGGACAGACTAGGTTCTTCAGCCTTGGTTAGGCAACTAGTCTAGGAGAAGGAAAACTCTGAATTCAAACCTGTTAAACTCCGCTTAAAAATTGACCTTGTGTCATATCCTGCCCGAGCGGAGGGGTTGGGTAAATAGTATCACTTAATGGTGCCTATCTTTATAATAGAAATAAGTGTATAAATTAAGCAAAGCAGTATAATTTGGTTTATCTTTAAATGTTATGTAGGTAACACATTAAATGCTTCAGTACTTAATTTGTTATATATAAGTAAAGTAAGTTGGCTGACCATAGTTGAGGGCGACCCAAAGGTTCCCTTTGCAATAGCTACTATGTGAAGGTATGGTTGAGGACACTACTCCTTTCTCTGGATTGCTCCACTTATCCTTGATCTGTACCTTATAATGCTGAGTATGAAGTAATGAGGCATCAAGTACCATTTTTGGAGTCTTTGGTATGACTCGAACTGGGATTGAACCACGATCTCCTGGATGTGTGTGTGTGTGTGTGTATATATATATATATATATATATATATATATAACATAAAATAATGAGATATGAACAGAGATAGATCTATTTTTAAAAGTACTTAGCATAATAGATATCTCTACGAAAGTTATCCAAGTTCAGTTTCTGGACAAAGCAGTTTGCATTCCACTTTGTGCTTATGACTAAGAAAGGTATGAATTTTTGTGTTCATGCCTTTAGGAAAGGCATGAATACATCAGTTCTCCTCCTTGCTATCATCAAATAGTAGGGCAGAGTGGGTTCTTTAGCATCAATTAGACAACCAGTCTAAAAAAAGGAAAACTCTGAATTCAAACCAGCTGTACTCCACTTAAAAATTGTTTATGTGTCACATCCTGCCCGTGGTAGAGAGGTTGGCTAAGTATATAAAATTATGAGGTTAAAATAACTAGTTTGTATAAGTCAAGAAATTACTTATCTAGATCTATTAAAATATTTCTTAATGAACTTAGTTCTTGTTTAATGGATATACCCAATTTGGATATCAGTGGACTTAATGTTTTTTTCTTAACCTAATTTACATATTCAGCTTTAACAAAATCAATTAATGATGATAAACTGTTTTGCTACAATTTATTTTGAATTGGATTCTTTATAAATAAGTGATTATTTTGTTGATAACTTTTATAATGAAATGCCTTAGTTATTCAAATAATGTCATTTTTAGCCCTGGTGAAGACCGAGGTCTTTTAAATCAAAACTTTGGTCTAGGAATAATAATTAATAATAATAATAATGAATGGTAAATAAATGTGAAAGATGATTTCATTTATTTTTCGAAAATTTAACAAATTTGGAATTTAATTTCTGAAATTTTCATTTTTTAAGTAGTGTTTGTAAAAACTAATAATCTAAATTACTCAATTTGTTTTTATGAATGATAAAATAATTTTCTTCTTTTGTTCCAGGCAATGCAAAGTATTTTGGTAGTTGTTAAGATACCTCTTCTGTCACCACCCTTCTCTTTTCTTCTTTATTTGATCCAGCACACTAAGAAAATAAGTTTTTCCAGTTATGGGTTAAATAGTACCACTATTCTTCTATAGGAACGGCTTTAACATTAAATAAATTAGGAAGGTTGATATGTCTACAAACAACGTAACGAAAAATGAAAATAGGTGTTTTAAAATAATAATGAAAGATTTTGACAATCAAAATTGATTAAATGAATAAAATGTAGTACAGAATGTTATAGCTTTAAAAAAATCATTTGAATATATAGCGTGTTTAAAAAAAACTGAAATCATCTGAAGTGTATAGGGAGTTTGAAAAAATTTGATATCATCTGAGGTGTATAGAGAGTTTGAAAAAATTTGATATCATCTGAGGTGTATAGGGAGTTTGAAAAAATTTGTTATCATCTGAGGTGTATAGGGAGTTTGAAAAAATTTGATATCATCTGAGGTGTATAGGGAGTTTGAAAAAATTTGATATCATCTGAGGTGTATAGGGAGTTTGAAAAAATTTGATATCATCTCAGGTATATAGGGTGGTTAAAAAATTTGATATCATTTTATAATGTAATAACCTAATCAATCCTCATTCAAATAAGCTTAAATTTTGACAGTATGTTTAGAACCAACTCAAAATTTTATGTTCAATGTTTAGATGCCCCCCACCCACAAAGCATTTCTATATTGGAAAAGAAAAAACATAACAGGTTTTTTAATTGTTTACAGATTTCATACTACCCCCCACAAAAAAAAAACCCCACTTTCGTTTCCAGTAGAAAATAAGTTCTGATTCTTAATTCAAATTGATATGAGGGTCATTCAATAAAGGTGAAATTTACCCCAGGAGTTAGCAATAGAAAGCACTGTTTACTGTAGCATCTTTTTCAAAGAAATCAAGTCATGGGTCTTTTCATGTCCCAGAAGATTGTCAGCATGACCTTCTTTATTGATCACTGCATACTGAACCTTTTCTTTACCAAAGAGTCATCATTTTTCCACACAATGGACTATATTTTCAACTCGGACTTGTAATGACAAACCAATGTTTAGCCCATTTGTAAATATTTCTTTGAGGAAACCTGCTTCTTCATACACTTCATGCATTCTTCTGTAAATTTCATGTGGTTTGCATTTTACAGTCAGCAAAAATTTGATGACAGACCTCTGTTCAAGCCTGGAACATTCTGTTCAAATTACCACCATTTTGAATAGCCTCAAAACAAATATTTTTGCAAGATTAAAATAATTTTGGTAATAAACCAATTCCAAACAATGCAGAGTTTACATTTGGGAGGTGGGGGCTGAGAAAAAAATCCACCCCCAAATATTCCTATCATGATCTTGTATTTTATTTATTTATTTATTTAATCAGTTGCTTTCAATTGAAATTCACCAAAGTTGTTATTTCTCTGACAGCAAATATTGGAAACAATAATAAAGGAAAAGTTAGCTTTTTAAGAGACTTGAACTTGTACCCACCTTGTACCCAACTTGTACCCATTGCTTAGGATATTTCTACCACCTTGCTTGGATATTTCTACCAGCTACTAAATAATACATATAAAACTTTGGCTCAATCTGTTGGCCCACTGATTTTATATATAAATATTACTGTCAATATAGATAGTAATGCCTATAAATATACTCCCAAAAATTTCTTTACAAACAGTTCATTTCTTTTAAACCAAAGACAGCATGATTTTTTTATTTCTAGTTGAACCTTATACTATCAAAATGGATATTATTAGCTTTTATTTACACTATCAACCATAAATAAGTACACACCAAACAATTTTTGATAAAAGGGTCATTTTCTTTTAAAACCAGTGACAATAAGATTTTATCATTTCTCATGGAACATTATACAATCAAAATGAATATTATTAGGTATTACAGCATCACCCATAAATAAGAACACCCCTAATAATTTTTCAAAAAAGATTTTCTTCTAAACCAAAGGTAACAGGATTTTATTATTTCTAGTTGAACATTATACAATCAAAATGGATACTAATAGCTATTATTTACACTATTACCCATAAATAAGTACACCCCTAACAATTTTTGATAAACAGTTCATTTTCCTCTAAACCAAAGATAGCAGGATTTTATTATTTCTAGTGGAACATTATACAATCAAAATGGATAATATTAGCTATTATTTACACTGTCACCCATAAATAAGTACACCCCTAACAATTTTTGATAAAAAGTTCATTTTCTTCTAAACCAAAGATAGCAGGATTTTATTATTTCTAGTTGAACATTATACAATCAAAATGGATAATATTAGCTATTATTTACACTATCAACCATAAATAAGTACACACCAAACAATTTTTGATAAAAGGGTCATTTTCTTTTAAAACCAGTGACAATAAGATTTTATCATTTCTCATGGAACATTATACAATCAAAATGAATATTATTAGGTATTACAGCATCACCCATAAATAAGTACACCCCTAACAATTTTTGATAAAAAGTTCATTTTCTTCTAAACCAAAGATAGCAGGATTTTATTATTTCTAGTTGAACATTATACAATCAAAATGGATATTATTAGCTATTATTTACACTATTACCCATAAATAAGTACACCCCTAACAATTTTTGATAAACAGTTCATTTTCTTCTAAACCAAAGATAGCAGGATTTTATTATTTCTAGTGGAACATTATACAATCAAAATGGATAATATTAGCTATTATTTACACTGTCACCTACAAATAAGTACAACCTAACAATTTTTCATAAAAATGTAATTTTCTTTAAAATCAAACATACCAGGATTTTATTATTTCAAGTAGAACATTATACAATCAAAATGGATATTATTAGGTATTAATTTTTGCCAAAGTCAACAGTATTGAAATTGTAAGAAAAGATGAAATTGCAACACCTCTTTAAGTGAAAAATAAATACATGAATAAATAATGCATGGATATATAAAAGATGTGTACTTTATACCAAACAACATCTGTTTTGTTTGTATTGGGGAAAGAATAAAATTCTGGTATCTTTGGTTTATGTAGAATGTTTTAGCAAAAAGTGTGTGTGTGTGTGTGTGTGTGTGTGTGTGAATAAAAGTGTTACAAAAAGATTGAGATTCCATTCTGAATGTAAAGTTTTGTACAGTTTTTTTTTCTTTTACAAATATGCTGAGAAGAAATGAATACTGATTCCAACTTAGATTAAGGAATTCTCCTGCAGTCAAACATTCGTAGGCAATATGAACATAAACTTTAAGATGAATCTATGAGAATAAACAAATTGTTAAAAAATGTTTGGTAAATCAAAAAGTGCTAAAAAAGAAAGTTGGCCAGCAGAACAGGATAAAAACTAAAAGAAATTAAAACCTCATCTCTTTTTTAATTTAAAAAAATAATAGTCTCATTACTAAAAGTTTCATGTATCAACTATGATACAATACATCAGATGAGACTTTATCTGATGACTGAATCCAAACCTGATACATGCAATTTTTAGTAATGAGACCATTTTAAAAAGAGATGAGATTTTAATTTCTTTTAGGTTATATCACAAACACACACACACACACACACACACACACACACACTGAATTCATATACAGTATAATTGAATACATTGTTCTGGTGTAGTGGCTAATAAACCAGTTCCACAGAACATTACTACTCTTCAGTGGGTATGCAAAAGTAAATGGCCTAAGTTAAGGTTAGTGAAGAAAATACCTTTCTCTGGAACAGAGATGAACAAGCTAGTGATGAATTGATCTCAGTGAGTAACTCACATTTCGGATTAAGCGGGGTGGACTCCATGGTTTAGTGGCTATCATGATAGCGACATTATAGTGAGTTCAAACTCCAGTCGCGCTTTTATGTTCACTTTTGGACCGATATCCTGGGGGAAGGTATGAACGCCCTTATCTCCACCCAAGATTTGGATTAAATAAACTGCTGTTCTTCTACAAGAATGGCTTTGGCATAAAATAACCCACAGAGGTGGATAAAAAAGTGATCAAACCAAAACAAGATCTGAGATAAGTAAACAGTTGAAAATACAAATCTCTTATTTATCATCTTTTTATTTCTATTTTAATTATCCTAATGTTAATTCAAAAAATGAAATAAAAATGTATAAGTCAAAAGGATTGTGGCTGTTGAACTCAAGAGGATTAAATTTGGAAAACGTTAATAGTTTAGCGTTCAGCGGAAGGAAAAGGTAAAACTACTTAAGTAGGCCTAAGTAGAAGTTGAAAAGAGGGGGAAATAAACAATAAACTACAAATATGATTTTATTTTTATTTATCTATGAGGGTATGATACAAGACATTATTTTCTTTTTTTGTGTTGATAAAACAAAGGACATTTGCAATTTTTTTTAAAATGTGAGGATATAATGAAAATCTACATTTTTTTTTGTTGCTAAATAAAATAGGAATGTACAAAAAAAAAATCTGTACAAAAGTAAATAAAATGTTGAAATCAAGAATATAAAAAGAAACTAAATAATAAATTTCAAGCAAAAGAAGAATAACTGTTGAGAATGAGTGTGTTGAGAATAAATGTGTTGAAAATAAGTAGGCTGAGAAGAGATGTGATGAGAATAAATGTGTAGAAACTAACTGTTAAAACTAAGTGTTTTGATGATAAGTGGGTTGAGAATAACTGCTAACTTTGCAGTAGAAAGATTTACTTGTCTCTAATATGATGGCAGGATGTGATATAAGGTTTGTTTAATATGGGGACCCTCCCAGGAAATGACCCTACAGGGTAACCAGTGACAAAAATTATCCTGGACCTGTTGGCATTCACCCTTAAAGGAATCATGGAAGACATTAAGCAATAAACCTGAACCTTATTTTTTTTTTTTTACAAAGGGGACAGGTGCTACCTGCAGGGATAGCTCTTGGAACTGAACTGGATATCTCCAGCAAATATATATATATAACTGGGCCATTGGCTTAATGAGTAGAGTGTTCGCCAATGGTTTGGGAGACCTGGGTTCAATCCCAGGTCGAGTCATACCAAAGACTCAAAAAATGGTACCAGATGCTGCCTTGCTTAACACTCAGCATTATAAGGTAAGGATCAAGGGTAAAGTGGAGCAATCCAGGGAATAGAGTTACGCCCTCTCTTCCACCTGGGTGTAGTAGCTATTGAAAAGGGAGCCTTTGAGTCACCCTTGACTAAGGTCACCAGGAAAACTAATTTTAACTTAGGTTGAAAAGGAATTCTTCTGCAGTCAAAAATTTGTAAACAGGTAAAATTTTGTAGAAAAAAACCCCAAAAAACTTTAAGGTAAAGATACAGGAAATTTTTTTTATAAGATTGATCGAGTGATTTTAACAGCATGTCAACCTGTCTAGGGTTATTTTATATAAAAAGGTCAGGGAATTGCATTCATTATATGTTCAAATTCAAATATGGATAATTTCTAAGCATAACTATGAGATCCAAAAAACAGTTACTAAAACTTCAGATCACAGTGGACGTAGGAGTAATGGTAATGAAGTGGTACTCTATACTTCCAGGATCACCAGAACTAAAGTCTTATCACCAGATACAGTTTACTGTCATATCAAAGATACCCTTTTTCTGGAAGTGCTGATAGAACAACAATGGATGTTTTAATAAAATACAATAACAGGAGAAAAGAAAGATATATACAAAGAAAGAGCATAAAACTATTACTATTGCCTATGCCAATCATATGATATTTTTTTTGAAAAAAAATGAGTATATGATCTTTCTTTGTATATATATTTTCTTTCCCCTGATATTGTTATATCAACACTTGTTTCACTACCTTAAAATCCTGATGAAGGTTCATTAAAACTGAAAGGTTTTAATGTTGACTTTTCTTCATAATAAATTCATCACTTTCAGATTACTTTGCTCTCTCTCTCTCTCTCTCATATATATATATATATATATATATATATATATATATATATATATATATATTACTTGGCCTTATCAAGGTTGAGTATTATGATAACAGTTTTTTGCTGCTATTGCCCAGGCAGGAAAAGGTTGGTTGGGTTTTAAGGCATATCAACTATTGTAGCTTAATGTCAAATCCAGTTTATACACACATTAAATATATGATTTGTAAATGCATATTTTGTAGAAAATATTTGTTTGCACAGTTAAATGGTTTCAAGTATTGCGATGTATCACAAACAATTTATTTGAACATTAGTTCTTTGTTTACAAACAGGTAAATGATCTATTTCTAACAATTCAATTTAGCATGACTCATTTGTTTGCACTTGGTTTAGATGTCAAACAGTTCTATTCGACCCATAGATAGGACACTATAGATGCTACCATTATGGGCCAGAGTGGACCTGGAAGTGATGGCAATGAAAGAGTACTCCACATTCCCCAAAGTTCCAAACCATCAGATGTTTTAATGTCATATCCAGGACATTTGTTGAGGGGTCTTACTCCTTTACAGTGATGCAGTTAGTGTATTCTACAACCCCATCCGATTGGGCTGTAGGCAGGTAAAGTAGTAATGGGAGAGTGGTTTACACAGGTACTCACTCATTCATGCTTTTGATTGGCCTCAGTCAAGCTTGACTATAGAGAATAACTGCTTTATGCTGTTCCTTCCAAAACAGGTAAAAAAATTACAGGAGAGTGATTTACCCAAGTGCTCATTCATCCACTCTTTCTTGATTGGTCTCTGTTAAGCAATTATAAAAGTAACATTTTTTCTACTGCCACTAAAGAGAATGATGATGATGGTGATCATTAAAAAAAAAGAATAAAGAAATGACATATAAAATGACCTGAACATGGCTAAGAAGAGGAAACCTGAAGAGAGAAACTGAATATCTCATAATATTAGCACAAAATAATACTATAAAGACCAATTATGTCAAAGTAAAAAGTGATAATATGCAAGAAAACATTAAGTGTATTAGGTGGTGATAAAGATGAAACAGTCAATCATCTTATAAGTGTATGTAATAAAGTAGCACTAAAGGGAATACAAGAGTAGACGTGACTGGAAGGGAAAGCTGATCAACTGGGAAATATGAAAGAAACTTAAATTTGATTATACTGACACGTGACATATTCACAAAGAAACTATCCTCAAAAATAAGATGCTAAAAATTATTTGGAACTTTGAAATGTAAATGGATCACTCAATTGAGGGCAGAAGACCAAACCTAGTGGCTTATGGGTGAATAGGAGGGCAGACTAGCTATTTTAACTTTGATACATACACACACTAACATACCCAAGTTCCATAGTATTATACTTTGAGAAAAACATGAATCTGCTCAATCATATATGAAAAAAAATAGTAGGGCAGGTTCTGTAGCATTGGTTAAGCTACTTGTGTAGGAAAAAGAAAACTGAATTCAAAAAAGGTGTATGCCACTTAAAAACTGACCTTATGTTACATTCTGCCTGTAGGGGATATATCATAAATTGTAATGGTAGGATGGTCGAAGGATTTTAACTGAATATCAACACATCTGGGGTTATTTTCAGCTCAGTGGTTAATTTCAAGTAAAAGAAAAATAACTGTTGCGTATATCTGTTTCAATTATATACACATATATATAATTTTTTTTGTAGGTCCAAAGAGAGAATAAAAATATTTTAAAATAGGTGCGCCCATGAAGAGATTTGTATTTCCTAGAATTTACATATTTTTATTTGTTCTTACATACATGTACATTTCCAGCTTGTTGCTTTCATCAGAGTATGTATATGACACAAGGCCTTCTTAATGGGGTACTCAATGAGAATTGAACTCATTCATACATACATACATACATTTTGTATGCACACACACACACACACGAATATATATATACACACATATGTATTTATATATATAAACATAAAGTAGGCATTCAATGAAGAAAATGAATTTTGCCAAAAGGTGATGGCAATAAGAAGCACTGTTTACATTCGCACCTTTTTCAAAGAAATTAATGGTCATGTTTCCTATGTCCCAAAACACTGTCAGCATAATTTTTTTTAAATGATCGCTGCACCTATGGACTGACTTTTCAAGTCGGCCTCTCAGTAGAAAACCTAGTTATAAAAATTTGTTTTTTTACTAAAACATGTTTCTTCATATACGTCACAACTATATACAACTTACATTACTGAAGAACTATAAACTTAAAGGTAAGAATGTTGAAAAGAGTTAAAAAGGTTATTCAATAAAGGGAAGTGAACAGAGGTCTGTAATCAAATCTTTAGTGGTTGAGACATGCAAACCATATGAAATTTACAGAATTCCACATTTTTTGCATGTCTCAATCACCAAGGATTTGATTACAGACCTCAGTTCACTTCCCTTTATTGAATAACCTTTTTAACTCTTTTCAACATTCTTACCTTTAAGTTTATAGTTCTACAGTAATGTAAGTTGTATATACAACAGATGTTTCCTGGCAACCAGTCTAGAAGAAAGAAAATTCAAACCAGTCACACTTTGCTTAAAAATTCAAACCAGTCACACTTTGCTTTTAAAAATTGGGCATGTGTCACATCCTGCCTGTGAATTTACTAGTTTGCATTCATAAATCCCTTTATAACAGGAGACCATGCTGAACCATGCAAACTAGTTGTTAGATATCTTACACCTAGCAGAATCACTAACAAGGTATGATGGCCACTAGGAATATGTCATTAACATATGACTTGTTCAAAACATACAGCAATTAAAAAGAAAAAACAAGTTGGAGTGGAAAGTACAAATTTAGACATCTTTCTTAATTTATTGAAATGACTTTCAATGTTAAAGTGAAGTTTATGTACACATTTAAAGGAATTGGATATTACTGGATGAATGAAAAAAAAAAACTGTTACAAAATATCCCAAGCTTTGTGCAACTGTTCAGCCCATTTTACTAGTTTTTCAAAGTTTGTAGATGGTGAAATCTGAGCTAAGTCATGTGCATTATTTACTAAGCAAACAGAAAAGTACTTTGAACACAGAATGTGGTGATTTGTAGCTCTGACATCATAAACACCTGCAACTAAATATTTGTGATCTCCTCAATGCCCACCAAACTCATAACTTGCCATTAAAAAATAATTCAAGAAATAAAAAAGGTACATTTATTGTTTACTGATTCTATTCTCATTTAAATCCTATTAAACATTGGCAAATTGGTTATGTTTTGTAATTTGATATTCAATTAATTTATTAGGGAGTGAATGAAAATTGAATTTAGTTAGAAAGGGGAGGGGAGTTACATCGAGTAAAAAGGTTCAAGAAGCCCTGATGTAAACATATAATCATTGGCTTTCACCCTCTTTCACCAAGGCAAGCATATATTATTTTCTTTAAAACTTCATATTAACTCAGAAGTCATGGTAAGACCAACCACCATGTTTATTACAACACAAAGACTATACAAACACAAGGGACATAACTAAGTATTTACAACTATCAGGTTAGATAACTCAGACTTCAACATATACCTGGAGGTGTTTATTGTGTAATGGTTACCATCATAGAAAATGGATATGACAACCCAAGTTCAAATTCTGGACAAGGTTGTTTGCATTAAACATAGCACTAATACTCTAGAGAAAAATATGAATCCAAATATTTTCCATCCAGCTATGGGTAAATAGTAGGGCAGACTGACTCTTTAATCTTGGTATGGCAACTGGTCTAGAAGAAGAAACACTAAAATCAAACCTATTAGTCTCAAATCAAAAATTGGCCATGTGTCACATCCTGCATATAGTGGGGGATTCAATAAATACATACTAGGCTCTTTAATATTGGTATGGCAAATGGTCTAGAAGAATGAAAACTCTTGAATTTAAACCTGTTAAATACTGCTTAAAAATTGACCTTTTTCACATCCTGCTCATAGACGAGGGGTTGGGTAAATACATACTGGGCTCTTTAATCTTGACATGGCAATCAGTCTAGGAGAAGGAAAACTCTCAATTCAAATTTGTTAAACTCAAATTAAAAATTGACTTGATGTCACATCCTGCTTGTGAGGAGAGGTTGGGTAAATGTATATAACACCCAGACCTGCCTACTTCCAAGTAAATGTGTTACAATATTCCTTTGCACCCACGTTACAGAATTGTCTCACACCAAGTAGGCTTTCTTGTCTTCAATGAACTCATTCAACTACTTTTCAGCTGAATTAAACCAGTCTCTTGAGTTTTTGTAAAAAATTTCTAGAATATTTGTCCTAGACCCTTAAGGATGAAGTTAAAAGAAAAAAAACTTTTCTTTTCTCCTCTCTTTCTTTTCACACCAATAGTAACTATTGGCTTTCACCAAAGTCTGAGCAATAGCAAGTCTCCTAAGCTCTTCAGGACTTTTTTTTAGTGTTCTTGTGTCTCATCTGGAAAGTTAAACTTCCATAGTCCTGTACGGAACTTAAATGTTTGACTACTTCAGAACAACAGGTACTGTAAGCAAACTTTTTATTCATGCCAAATTATTTTTTGCCAAATTCAGTCTCTGAATAATCAATTAAGGGTTGACATGCAAAAAACCAATCAAACAACTAATTATCAGGGAAGTCTCTATCCTTTCTCTTTTCTGAATCCTTGGGGATTGTTCTGAGTGTTCCAACAATTATTGGCATGACTGTCACCTCTATGTTTCCAGTGAGTCTTTCACTAAATTTTTAAATGGTGATTTTTCACTGAAGTCTATCTTTTTACTTTTAAAAAAAATTTTCACTCTGATCTATGGAAACATTAAAAATACACAAGATGACAAATTCTTTTCTTTTTGTTAATTAATAATTGGTCTGGTCTTTTGGCCAGGTTTATTATTATTATTATTATTATTTATTCATTTTTAACTTTAAAGAAAGTAATCAGTATTTAAAGTAAGTAAAGTTGGCAACCATAGTTGAGGATGACCCAAAGGCTCCCTTTGTGATAGCTACTACGCTAAAGTGTTGGGGAGGGCGCTACTTCTTTCCCTGGATTGCTCTACTTAACCCTTGATCTGTACCTCATAATGCTGAATGTTAAGTAAGGAGGTATCAATTACCATTTTTTGAGTCTTTGGTATAACTCGACCTGGGATTGAACCCAGGTCTACTTGGCCATTGGCGAACTCTATAACCATCATGCCAATGTCCAGTATTTAAATAGTATTAATCCTGCAATTTTGCTTACAAGATAACTGTACCAACAACAAGTTCTGTGTTACACTGTACAGGAAGCAAAGAATTAAACAATTATTGATAATAAATTTCTTCTGCTTGGGAAATGGGCAATGTCTTGACCAGTTTAGCTACAGATAGGATACAATGTCATGTCAGGTTGGAAAGCTACTACTTTATTCCTACATTTCACTTAGAATATTGTAATTAAAAAAAGTAACAGCAAGTTGAATTTAATTGTAAAAGACATTAATGAGCTTCTTTCTTTGGTTTGGTTTCTTTGTTTAATGGTATATCAACCTTTATGGGTTACTTGATGCCATACTTGTAGAAGAATAGCAGTGATACTATTTATTTAGCCCATAGCTAGGGTGATAAGAAGGTTCATACCTTTATCAAGGGTATTAGTCTTAAAGTGAATGTAACAGTGTAACTCGAGTTTGAGCTTGTTAACTTTGAGGCTGTAGTCAAGCTCTTTAGCCATTACACTGTGGGGACGAACCCCCAACTTCCTTCTCTAACAATAAACAATTAAGTGAAGCTTACTATTAATGCATACAAATTTTAAGTGGTCTGATCTATGTTTATACAATTTGAAATATGTTCATATCTCTCTTATATATATATATATATATATATATATATATATATATATATATATATATATATATATATAGTGTGTGTGTGTGTGTGTGTGTGTGTGTGTACACATATTGTCCTGTCAGAGGAGCTTAGACTATATTGATTGTAATATCTGCAGAGGAATAAAAACCACTATCTCCCAAAAAAGTGTTCTGGGTATGACACTTAGCTGCATCCAGTGATGAGACTGGTGCTCTGGAGAATGTAGAGTACCCCATCATTGTTATTACTCCCAATTCCACTATGACACTGAGTGATAGTATTTGATAAGGTTCCACCAATTGTTCAAATAGATCTGTTTGCAAATTATTTGTATTAGATAGGAGTACCTGGTATTATACAAATAGAAAAAAAAACTCTTAAGAAAGTACACATAGAATGTAAATCTCAATGTACACTTTTTTCTAACCTGTAGGCTTAAAATAACCTCAGACAGGCTGACATGTTGTAAAAATCAATCAATCGATCAATCAAAACACATACATACACATATATAATCTCCATTTATTAACCGAAAAAATAAAATGTAGTTAATTAGTGTGTGTGTGTGTGCACGCACACTGTTAAGTAGGAAATTGTATCAGACATAAATTCACTGTACTAAACAAAAAATGCATACATACACACACATAAAGACTAGAAATAAATGGAAGTAGAATACATGTAATTAACACACACACACACACACACACACACACACACACACACACACACACACACACACACACACACACACACACACACACACAGGTCATCAGTCAGTATAGTACAAAAATAGTAGCAATTAATAATAGACTATATTTGCAATATAGTTCTAAGCAGCAAGCGTGAAAAAAAAGTTAAATCATAAAAACTGAATAAAAGATTAAGGAATCTCAGAGACATTTTGTTTAAATATGAAAACATGAATAGATTTATTAAAGCTGACTGAGACAAAAAAAAAAAGTAAAAGAAAAAAAAAAAAGAGCAAACTAGTATAGGAACAGTAATTAATGAATGGGTGGATGAATGAATGAATGAAATAGCTCACTGAGTAGAAATCAATGTGCCTTGACTGTCTTATGAATATTCATTAATCACATGATGATCAGCAACCAATGAAATAAAGAGGTTGCGTTAAGAGTAGACTGAATGGAAAAATGCATACTATATGCAGAAATATTTTATAAAGCCTTATTTTCTGTAGTGCACACACATGTATTTAGTAAAAAATTCTAAACAGTGTGTGTGTGTGTGTGTGTGCAAATACAATTTTTGATATAATCACAGCAATGTATTAAATATAGTAAATGGATGTATGAATATGTAAAAATCAGCAACAGTGAATATATCAATGAAATAAATCATACACATATCTGTATATGCTAATAGGCACAAACATATACAAAGACACAATTATACATAATAAGCTTATCTCTAAAAACATATTTAACTAAATATCAGTACAAATTTTATCACTTTTTACATAATTGTGTATTGTTAAATAAACCTTATGAAATTGATAATGAGCAAAGCTGAAAATTTTTTTTGAGTTTAATCTACTGAAACTTTGCCTGAATGTGAAAGATGAGTCTGAAAATTCCATCCCGCCGATCAGATCACCATATAAAAAGTCAAAGCAAAATGGGAGTAGGCTGTTTATCAATAAAAACAATATGTGTTCTAACGATAGCAGAACTCTTATTGTGACATCTATAATTTAATCTCTAGTCAGAAGAAATAAAAGACACTCGATAAAAATAATTCAAGTTTACAGAAAAGAAGCCATACTTTCAATAAAATTTTTTTTTGAGATGATTGGCAATTCAAAAAGTTTTGAAAATTCTTTTTTAAAATTCACTATAATATAAATCATGAATATAGATATATATTTTTTAAAAGCAACTGTATGCTTGTTTAAAGATCATTTTCACATAAAAATTTCCAGGAAATAAAATACAGATGTTTCTCACCTATCTATCTATCTATCTATCTATCTATCTATTCATATCAATCTATCTACTTAACTATCTATATAAGTCTATTCATATCTATCTTGACTGGTTCATATCTATCCATCTTCACCTATTTATATCAATTTTTCTATGGAAGCAGGATAAAAAATGGACTTAATGAGCAATGTAAGGTTCAATTTGCATTTCATTTTGTACTAATGCTCTTGAAAAGGCATGAATCAATGTTTCTCTCTAGCTATGGGTAAATAGTAGGACAAACTGAGTGCTTTTAGCATTTGTGGAATAACCAGTCAAAAAGGAAAAATTATGAATAATAAATCTGAGGAATGTTGCTCAGAGTATCTGTAGTACTGTGGTTCCCGATTCTTCCATAATCAAAAGTATGCTTGATTCTACAAAAGTCTTAACCATTAAAAATAATTTACAAATGCAATTTACATATTAAGTTTTAGCTTTTAAGTATTGGATGAACATAATTATATTATCGGTTATCAATGTAAGTATGTCCATATCTATCTATCTTTGACATGTATACATATCTAACTGTACACTCACACACATAAACAAATGAATGTGTGCATGTGTGTACATGAACATGTATATATATATATATATTTGTATGTATCTCTCTCGCACTCTCAATATATATATGAGAGAGAGATACATATACTGATTAGATGAAAATGAAAATAAATCTGCCAATATGTAAATGAAAAAAAGAAAAATAATTGTGGTATAATGGCTATCTTTGCAGAAAATGGATCTGGTGATTTGAATTCAAATCCTAAACAAAGATAATGGCGTTTTCCATAGCACAGATGCACATGGGATGGTATGAATCCAACTATTCTACCTCCAGATGTGAGTAAATAGTAGGAAAAATCGGGCTCTTTAACCTTGGTATGACTACCAGTCTAGGAGAAGGAAAACTGAATTCAAACCTGTTAAATTCACAACCTGCTGAGGGGTTGGGTAATATACACATAATATATATGATATGATATATAATAATATACAAAATATGATTATATATATATATATATATATGTAGTATAGATATATATATAATTATAATATATAACATGTATAAAATATATACATTTTTTATAATACAGGACAGACACATAATTTCTGCCTATTCATATGAGTCATTTGACATCTGGATGAAATGAATTTAAAAAGGTGCTACATTTTTCCCATGTATTTTCAGACCCAGCTGGAGCTACCTTCAGGAGAATGAAGATTGAATTAACAAACACAATGACCTTATATGCATCTATTTAAAGACTAGGAGGAACTGGGAGGATTATTGATGAAAAGGAAGAACTTTATTGGAGGTAAGAAGAAAAATTGGCAGGAAAAATATTAAAGGCATTTCAGAACATGGTTATTCTATTTGAAATTGATCTTGTTTATGGAACGTTTGTTGATCTTAAAGAATTTGGAGTTTTTATTTGTTGAGAGATGGAAATAGTATCTAAAAGATTAAACACAAAAACTATAAAATAGGCAAAGTGAATTGTATGTCTACATTTAATCAAACATATTTGACATTATATATATATATATAATGTCAAACATGTTTGATTAAATTAGACACACAATTCCCTTTTGCCGATTTTATAGTTAATCTGTTTAATCTATTAGATATGCTCTGTGTGTGTGTGTGCGTGTGCGCATGTCTATATATATATATATATATATATATATATATATACACACACACAAATGTATGCACACATAGTTTGTACATATAACGAATGTTATTTTATATCCTAAAAAACTTATTAGGAAACATGTTTTGCTGTAAGGTTAGCTTCATCAGAAACAAAGTTTTTATTTCACTAAAACAAAGCTATCAAACCCTTCTTCTTCTTCTTCTTCATTCAATTTGTCAATTTCATTCTTCTTCTTCTTCTTGTTCTTCTTCTTCTTGTTCTTCTTCTTCTTCTTCTTCATTCAATTTGTCAATTTCACTCTTCTTCTTGTTCTTCTTCTTCTTGTTCTTCTTCTTCTTCATGCAATTTGTCAATTTCACTCTTCTTCTTCTTCTTCTTCTTCTTCTTCTTCTTCTTCTTCTTCTTCTCCATTCAATTTGTCAATTTCACTCTTCTTCTTCTTCTTCTTCATTCAATTTGTCAATTTCACTCTTCTTCTTCTTCTTCTTCTTCTTCTTCATTCAATTTGTCAATTTCACTCTTCTTCTTCTTCTTCTTCATTCAATTTGTCAATTTCACTCTTCTTCTTCTTCTTCATTCAATTTGTCAATTTCACTCTTCTTCTTCTTCTTCTTCTTCTTCTTCTTCTTCTTCTTCTTCTTCATTCAATTTGTCAATTTCACTCTTCTTCTTCTTCTTCTTCTTCTTCATTCAATTTGTCAATTTCACTCTTCTTCTTCTTCTTCTTCTTCATTCAATTTGTCAATTTCACTCTTCTTCTTCTTCTTCTTCTTCTTCTTCTTCTTCTTCTTCTTCTTCTTCTTCATTCAATTTGTCAATTTCACTCTTCTTCTTCTTCTTCTTCTTCTTCTTCTTCTTCTTCTTCTTCTTCATTCAATTTGTCAATTTCACTCTTCTTCTTCTTCTTCATTCAATTTGTCAATTTCACTCTTCTCCTTCTTCTTCTTCATTCAATTTGTCAATTTCATTCTTCTTCTTCTTCTTCTTCATTCAATTTGTCAATTTCACTCTTCTTCTTCTTCTTCTTCTTCATTCAATTTGTCAATTTCACTCTTCTTCTTCTTCTTCTTCTTCATTCAATTTGTCAATTTCACTCTTCTTCTTCTTCTTCTTCATTCAATTTGTCAATTTCATTCTTCTTCTTCTTCTTCTTCTTCTTCATTCAATTTGTCAATTTCATTCTTCTTCTTCTTCTTCTTCTTCTTCTTCATTCAATTTGTCAATTTCATTCTTCTTCTTCTTCTTCTTCTTCTTCTTCATTCAATTTGTCAATTTCATTCTTCTTCTTCTTCTTCTTCTTCTTCATTCAATTTGTCAATTTCATTCTTCTTCTTCTTCTTCTTCTTCATTCAATTTGTCAATTTCATTCTTCTTCTTCTTCTTCTTCATTCAATTTGTCAATTTCATTCTTCTTCTTCTTCTTCTTCATTCAATTTGTCAATTTCATTCTTCTTCTTCTTCTTCTTCATTCAATTTGTCAATTTCATTCTTCTTCTTCTTCTTCTTCATTCAATTTGTCAATTTCATTCTTCTTCTTCTTCTTCTTCATTCAATTTGTCAATTTCATTCTTCTTCTTCTTCTTCTTCTTCTTCTTCTTCTTCTTCATTCAATTTGTCAATTTCATTCTTCTTCTTCTTCTTCTGTATATACATGAAATTCTTAATTAAATTCTTTTTGTAACTTTGAAATATTCAACTTGAAAGTTTTAGAAGGATATTTTCTAAATAAATTTAAAAAAAAAAAACTTTGACAATTTTTTTCATAATTTTTTTTCTGTTGATTTTCTTTACAATTTTTTTCATTTACTACTTTAGCTTTTTTTTTATTATCTAAATAACAAAGTTACAAAAAAAATTAATTAAGAATTGCAAGTATATACCAGAGTAAGAGTAGTAGTAGTAGGGGTATAATAATAATAATAATGATAATAATAATAATAGAAAAAAACAACAGCTTACAAATAAACATTTTAAGATTTGTATTTAACCTCATTCATAAAATGTTGACTTGAGCCACCAAAACATTTTGTCAACATGTGTAAATTAGTTTTCATGGCATTAACTCTGATATTAAGAATAAAAATTATTTTAAACAAAATTTTCAAAAAATCAAATAATAAAAAATAATGTGATTCATTAACCTTATTATAATTGGTATACCTTTGAAATACATTAGCTATACTTTGGTTTTAAATCTATCTAATATTGTATACATTATAGCAAATAAGATTTGGTATAAAAATGACAAAATCAGTAAAAAAAAGACAATATAGAAAGGTTTGATAGCTTTGTTTTAGCGAAATAAAAACTTTGTTTCTGATGAAGCTAACCTTACAGCAAAACATATCAATTTAATTTTCTGGATGGTCTTCCATTTCTCATACTGCATAATAAATATGAAAAATACATTTGGATAAAGTGTATATATAATGTATTGTTCTATCATGATTGATCTATCAAGATTATATATATATATATATATATATATATGAATATATAAAATACTTTATTGTTTTAACCCCCTTTACTTTCACCTGAGAATTTAAATTTATATGGCTTTTCTTTCTTCTCCCTTTTTTTCATACACATATATAAACGGTAATCCATATTTGATGTTTTTCAACCTCAAATTGAACGTGTGGAGTCATCTGATGAAACAAAGAGTATAATGATAATCTTCGCCGAAATAAATCTATAATCATGATTTAACCAGGTTTGAGTTTTCTTCTAATTGAATCACACACACACACACACACACACACACACAGAGTTTGAATGACCTATGAGAGTACTATGTTTGTATGCATGTGAGAACATAGAGAAAAGAAAAGAAGCATCATTCTTTCCTTGTCAATGCCCCTAACCAAACATTACTATATGGACCAAACATACAGCAGATTAATAAAACAGGCTACAAACTTATTGATTTACCTTTGTGTACATATACATACCACGCTGGAAAAAAAAGACCAGTGAAAGTAAATAATACATTTACATTGCGCACACAGACAATGCAACTTTTCAAAAATTATATAAACATTTTTTTAAGCAAGTTAAAAAAAAAAGAAAAAAGTTTATAAACATTGATAGGGGAAAAAAAAACAAAAAAAAACAAAGAAAAAACAAAGAAAAGATTTTCCATTAATCACCATCTGTGTGGAGAATAAATTTAAAAAATTAGTCCAAGGAAACCTTTAATAAAAATGGTATCTGTATACCTATATTTACCCAGGAAGGAGCAAGCAAAAATCCGCTTAAATTCCAAATAACCATTTCTAGGTGACTATCAATGAATAAGAGAACTTCAATTCATGTTACAAGTGGGACGTAGGATAGAATGTGTTACAAAAGTAGACCATGTGATATATGACAACTAAAAGTTCTTAAAATCTCACATACCAAACATATAATATAGCAGAGTAGGAGTGTCCATGAGGATTTAAAGCCAGTCTTTCAAATCATTGAAGAAAAAAAAAAAATGATGAAAGCTTCCCTTTATGTCATTTAAGATAAAACTATTTAAAATACAATTGTATCAAATGCATTACATTAAACTCTGAACAGAAACCGCAATAAAAATCCTATTTTACCAACAGGTCCCCCACCGCACAAAAGAAAAAATAAATAAAATAAAAATAAAATAAGATAAAAATACACTAAAAATTAAAAAAAAGAGAAAACATGAAAAGATTGTATTTTTGCCCTTTCAGGTAAATTCTTGGGTAAAATGCTTCCATGTCCTTAAATGTATACATGTACCAGAGATGATGAAAAATCACCTGTATATATAATTTGAATGCAAAGGTTTTAGTAATGTTTGATTGTTTAAATATAGTTTGATATGTGCATCATCTTCCAGTTTTTAGTGGAGGGAAAGAAAGCATGATTTCAATAATTATTATAATGAAACTATTGCTGTGGATTTAGTTTGTATGCATACATATATTTTCTTTAAAAACAAAAATCTTCAAAAACTTTCTTTCTTAGTAAAACCAAAGAAATATCATACAGGAGGAAAGGAATAATTATAAAAAAGGAGGAAGGATAAAAAAAGTTTTTATTTTTGGATTTTCAGATAAATTCTTACTTAAAAGCTTTCAGATCCTCAAATGTGTGTGTGTACACATGTGTACATTATATATATATATATATATATATATATATATATATATATATATATATATATATATATATATGATTTGATAGCAAAGGTGTCTTAGTATAAATATAGTTTTTTTGTCTTAGTGTCTTAGTATAAATACAGTTTTTTTGTTTAATGGCATATCAAACTTCTTCAATTATTTAATGCTAAAGACATACTTTAAGAAGAATAGAAGTACTATTTAGCTGGGTAGTGGATAGGGGATTTATACCCCTGCAAGGGCATTAGTTGAAAAGTGAATGTAATAGTGTGACTGGATGTTGCAACTCAGCACATTAGCCACAGGGACAGCCCTTGTAAATATAGGTAAAATAGAGTAAATATAGTCTATATGTGCATTCCCTACCTGTCTTTTGTTGTGTGGGTGAGTGAGAGTATTTTTTATTTATTTCGATAATGATTATACTGAAACTTTTGCATAGATATATCAATCTTCTTTAAAAGCTACAAAATTGTTTTAAAACTTTCTTTTATTTTTATTTAAGAAAGAAAGAAAGAAAGATAATACTGGGGGGTTGTAGTGAATACATAAAGGAGGCCCCTAACTATAAAAGATTTAACAGCAGGGTATATAAAGCTCAGGTGGAAACATTATGGAATATGAAAACTGGT
>CAUZXS010006000.1:0-24325 GCA_963585895.1 Sepioteuthis lessoniana
TACGAATTTAAATTTTTTCTACCCAAGAATCAACAAAATTAAAATGGGATTCCCACCACAGCAAAAATTATCAAACGTATCAAAAGCCTTTAAAAAGGTAAAAAAAATAAATAATTAGTGACAACTTTATGAGCTTCTAACTGCAAAAACTTTAGCGTTTAATTTAAACACAAAGTTTTACTGAATTTAAATTCATGGCTGACATGATTTAAATTTTGGGGTTTTTTGTGATTTATTTAGGGGCGAGCAGCAAACAGTGAAACTTTTCATCTAAAGTATTTTTTTTTGTGTGATTAAAAAATATTTCAGGTTCAGTTTTGAAGGATATGGCTTATTAATCGTAAAATCCAGGATAATTTATTTTGGCGTGTCCGTGTGGAGGAGACATATACGTGTTGCTGCATAGGTAAGAAAATTATAGGGATGAATCAAATAAAATTTGATAAATACAAAAAGTTGGGGGAGGACCTAGCATGACTAAATTTATAACTTATCTTTCGTAATTGTTTTTAATGTTCAAATTTTGTGAGTACATAAAAATAAAAATTAAGAGAAAAGTTTTCAGCAAAAGGACCTCTTGTATCTTTACACAAATTTAAATTTTATGATTAAATTATTTAATCAGAGTGAAAAATAAATAAAAGCATTTATTCATAAATCCTATGGTAATAATTAAGAAAATTATTTTCATTAAATCCAGTGATTTAATGTTTCCTTTTTAAAATTTTTAAAAAGTGTTGGTTTTTTTTTTTAAATCACCAAGTCATAAACGATGGATAACAATGTTAAAATTATTTTGTATTTAATTAAGTTTCTAATGAAGTGAAAAAAAATTAAATGTATTAAGTGTAGAATAAGAACAAAAATAGTCATTTAACGAGGGACTGTCCCCTAAAAAAAAAAAAAAACAAAAACAGACATTTCCACAGTGAATCTTAAGTTATTTTTTTTTTTTAAATTAAATGGTCAAAAATAAGTAAAACAGATATTCCAGATAGCTAATCAAAAGTTAACAATTTAAATATTGTCTGTCTTTTAAATAAATAAAAAGGACCTTTTGTAAGAAGAAAAGGTTTCTCCATGTTTGTATAAAGTTGTGAGAGCAGCAAGTGGTTGGGACGTCCTAACGAGTTAAAAGGATAAAATACATTATTTCCATTTATAAAATATAAACAAAGTCAACAAACTAAAAATATAGTATTGAGGAGGAAAAAGTCAAATATCTTTCTTTTTGGAGCGTAGTCAAAAAAAGAGAAAAAAGTTTTTTCAATAACTGTTAAGTCCTAACAGCGACCAGGTGGTTAGAAAATCAGGGCTCAGTATTCAACAACACTCATTAGCATAACGAGTCCCCCATTTTGTGATCACTTCTCAGGGTATTTTTTGTGGCGTTTTTTTTTTAAATAAATAAAATGACACTTACGGAATAGAGATAGAATCCAACAAACATTGCTGATCAAAATCCATCGGGAATAGAACTTGAAATCCATATAGTCGAACATTTCATAATCCTAAAAGAAACAGTTTAAGTTTGGGTTTTTTCTTTTACCTCCAATAGGTATGTTTTATTTTTTGAGGGGGCTTAAGATTTGGCCTCGCTTCTTGTCAAGGTTTAAGCTATAGCGGCCATGTTTAAACGTTGTACCCAGTATTCTTTCCGCTATATCCACAATTGACGATTTATTACTCATCTCTCTCTCTCTCTCTCTCTCTCTCTCTCTCACATACACACACACCTTTTCTTTTTAAATCTCTTTCTGTCTCATTTGAAGCAACAGCTATTTCCGCATTTAAAAAGACACAAATATAGGCGTGGAGAAAATTTCAAGATCATTATTAGTAAAGTAAATGAAACCCAACCCAACTAACAACAATGTTTTTTATAGTTATATACAAATATTAGATGCAGCATAAGGCCAGACAATCTGCATTTTATAACACTACGAAAAACATTTTTAATAATATCTGTAATATTGATTAGAACAGAGATAATATTAAATTTATATACCTTTGTACTTGTTTTAACTTAGAGTTATTTTTTATTTGTCATAGTTTCAAAGAAAAAAGAGTTTCATTTATTACATACATTCAAAAAAATGACAACAGGTACTGTGAAACATTTAGAAAGGTTAAATAAACACTAAGTAATTATCACTTCAACACACACACACACACACACACACACACACACACACACACACACTCTCTCTCTCTCTCTCTCTCTCTCTCTCTCTCTCTCTCTCTCCTTTATTCAGTAGACGACACGTGAACCCTTGGGGTTTCCGTGGTAATAGCGGTCCATGAAGATATCGATGGATTGATTGATAAATAATTTCTGTTATATCGAGAATTTGGAAGATTAAAATTGACAAATGATATTAAACCTACAAAATTGCTAATTGGACTGGAAACTGCTTTATTTTATAAGCGCATATGCCCTCATAAAAATCTTGCCATATGCCGTTTTTTTTTTTTTTTTGCTGGGCTACTTGTTACATCTCTACACTCATAAGACACATACATTATTTGTTACACATAGGCACATCATCATCATCATCATGAAATCGTGCTGATAGCACAGAGTTCTTTAACTCTCTCTCTCTCTCTCTCTCTCTCGCACGCGCACCATCCACTTCTACTGTCCAAACGCTCCTGGTAGGTCTTTTAGGCTGCATCCAGTGTCTGCACAGAACTGATGTATATAAGTCCTTGCTGGTTGCTGGTCGGTCAACCATGGTGCGTCTATGTGTAAGAACCCACAAAAGAATATCGCTTATGAGTTCGTGCTTACTTCTTCAGTATTGCTCAGCATATCTTGTTCATCTAACTTGGATCATTTGTGAGATGGGAATTAAGTGGCCGTGAGATAGGTGGTCTTGTTAAAACAGTCGATAAAGAACGAATTATGATCGGATTTAAGCTGTGAATAACTCTATATCTCAACCAGAAGTACAAACAGTTAAATTTTGTGCAAATTTTGGGATCCACAAAGACGGAAATTTATGACAGCTAGCCAGACTTTCGATTAGCCCCCAAATCACTTGTGGGTGTATACCTTGATTCCCGCCTAAAAAGCAAAAACCTAAGTTGATCCACTTTTCAACCCAAAAATCTTATAAATACGCGAAAGCATTTTTGCCTGACAGTTCAGCTACCATTTTCCACAGGAATCTTTGGCAGTCAACATACTGAACTCAAAAACAATAACCGTGAGAATAAAATTTCAACTAAAACAGCTGAGTACCAAGTCGGTTACTTTGGGTTATTAGAATAAACCAAATATTCTCCAGTCGTTAACATACAACTATCAGTGAACACACTCATATACGTATTTTACATACATTGATGTATAAGTAATCCTACTATATCTGATGCTACTTTCGTTGCTTTTTCCCTGCTGCTTAAAATTTACTATTATCCCTGCGGATCACTAAACGCAATTTCGTCAAAACATATACTGAATACAGGATAATCGCTTTCGTGTATACAACACTTAATTTTGTCAAAGGTTCCTAAACACACTTTTCCCAAACGAACTCAGTTCTTAAACAAACTCTGTTCCCAAACAGACTTTTTCGCATGAGCAGACTTTTTCGTTTGAATCTTTTGCATGTTTCTCGTGCTTGTGTTACAATTTCGTTGTTATTTGTTAATAAATATATGTTCGTTATAATTCTTTAATTCAATTTACGTAGTTCGGTTCTTCATTTCATTACATTTTCTCGTTTTGTTGAATAATAATTACACACAGCCTAACAAAAGCGCTGCAAAACGACAAACCCAGTCGTTTGTTTATTTTTTTAAATTTCAAATCTCTCTCTCTCTCTCTCTCTCTCTCTCTCTCTCTCTATTTTGGTTGAGTCATAAATAATTTCGTTTTTTTTAAAGCAATTTGTAACTATGTATTTCAAACTTCCTATGTTTTATACGCATCTGGAAATTACTTGATTAAAAAATGCCTTCATCGTTCATTTTTATTTCAGTAGTGAAAGAGAGTACATCATAATATGATATCACATCCCTAAAATGGAGGAAGTGAAATTGCATATTCGGCATGAATGGCTGTGGGAGTTTAAGAATATGAAAATCGCTACAGATACAGCTAAAAAGCTTGTGTTTATGGTCAATGTGCCATAACTGAACGTCAAGTCCGAATACGGAAGATCAGTTATTCAGAGCGACCAATCTTCATTCAAAGCAGAGAAATTACCTCTTTCTTAAGACTATGATTACAGGTGACGAAAAATGGATTTTTTAAACAATGTTCAACGTAAAAGGCAGTGGAGTGACAAGAATGAATCTTCGCCGATGTTTTCCTGAACTAATAGATGTAGTCGTGTTTCCCAAACAAGGCGTTGAAATATACAAGTTATGGGGTGTCAAAGCCTGAGCTTCATGAAAGAAAAGTTATTTTCTGTATGGTGGCATCTCTGCTGTTTTATTGATTTTGAGTTTTTAAACCGCAAACGAAACTCAATGCAGACATATTCTCAACAACTGCAACATGTACATGAACATCTTCTAAGAAACGCCCACATTCGACTATAGGAGAAACATTGTGCTTCTCCATGATAACATAATGCCTTATTCAGCAAGTATGACGCATGAAAAAATGTTGGATTTTGGCTGGTCTATTCCTCTCCTTCCACCGTATTTACCAAACCAAACACAAAATGATTCCTATCTTTTTCCTTCTCTTAAGAAGATTAAGTGAAAACCTTTGCGGTAAACTTCCTGAGTTCGATGCCAGCTGAATTTTATTTACGATAAATGGCAAGAGGCGATTCAAAATAATGGCGAATATACTATAGATTGAAATTAATTATTGAATCATTCAGGAATAAAAAATGACAAATAAGGTGTTTCTTCAATTGAAGTGATGTATTTAGTAAAAAAAATGAGATTCTAAACTAAGCTAATTTTAATATAATAAAAGTTCCGGTAAACATTTATTAAGAAAAGGTTATTTATGTAAATTTTGAAGTGGCAAAACGTTCAACCTTTCACGCTGAATAAGTTACATAAAGCCACTTATCAGCTCCTTGTTGAAATAGACATTTATGTATTTATAATTATCATTTACTTCATGTAAAATTTTGAGAGACAGTAAAATATTTCAAATGGAATGCTGTACTAATTAAAGTCTATCCCAGAAAATACAATTTATCTTCTGTTTAATAGAGATTCATTCAACTTAGTTAAATGTTGAAATATACATTGACTTTTTTTTCTCTATAAACTAAACATATTATATGATTAGTTTTTATTTTAAACTTTTTATTTTATTTACGACTTTAAGTATGACCAATTTTTAACAGCTTTTGCAAATGAGTTATTAAAAATATAAAAAGTTCGTTCTTAAATTTGTTCTTGGTGTTAATAGTCACAAAATAGCCTCAAAAATATAATTCTTAAAAAGTATAAATTATAAATAACAAAATATACCTAAAATTTATCCAATAAGTAAAATTTCATCTATTTTTCAAATATTACTTCAAATATTACTACCGTTCATATTTCTATATTTTTTTTAATCGACATAAAAATTAATTTATTCAAATATTTATCGTTCAAATTTAAGATTCATAAAAGATTTTTTTTCAGCTTAAGAAAATTAATTGGCGACGACGTCATATTTTGAAAGAAACATTTTTTCTTTGAAATTTTGGTCCATATAGACTATGGAATTAGGGTTCTCTGGTGTAAATGGTTTGTGGTTGGTCATTTATTCTTTTAAACCAATGGGGAAAAGAGATTTGGTATTATAGTTGTTTTGTAGATTTCAGTGATTGTTGCTGTATCTGACTCCATTGTTTTCTTCTTACCCTATTCAACTTGTTGGCTTCTGTGTCTGTGAAGGCTCCCAGGGAATTACGGGAGAAAGGAAGGAAAGAGACGATGGTACCTTTCAACTCAAAACTTTATGAGTTTAAGACGGCTATTCTGTAGCGAGATGTTTTCCTGAACTAATAGATGTAGTCGTGTTTCCCAAATAAGGCGTAGAAATATAGTAGTTATGGCTTTCAAAGGTGAGTTACGTTGTTTGCTATTTGACTCCATTATGGGTTATTCTATTCTTACCCCACGTTATCTTGCTGGTTTGACTTCTTGGATATGAAGGCTGTAAAGGAATTATATGAAAGAAGAAGATAGTAAACGATAGGAGACAAAGATATCTTTTATATTTTGCCTTTATTTCTGGATTCAACGACCATTCAGTAGGTGAGGAAATTCTTCCGGAATACAAATGAAATGGTTGAATCACCCAGTCAAGTTATTACAATGTGTTAGTCGTTCTTTGGTATATATTTCCAAATTTGGTATTTAAAGCGTTAACAACGTGTTAGTCGCTTTTGGTAGATTGGCCCAGCGGTTAGAGTGTTCGTCAATGGCCCGGGAGACATGGGTTCAATCCCAGGTCGAGTCATACCAAAGACTTTAAAAATGGTACTTGATACCACCTTGCTTAACACTCAGCATTATAAGGTACGGTTCAAGGGTAAAGTGGAGCAATCCTGGGAATGGAGTCGCGCCCTCCCCTACACCTTGGTGTAGTAGCTATCGAAAAGGGAGCCTTCGGGTCACCCTCGACTATGGTCGCTAACTTTACTTTTATATAAATCCGGTGTTTTCAGTTGTAGTCATTAAGCCCGTTGTATGGTGTCCTTATTGTGATTCTGAAGAGTTCATTATTCGGTGCTTTTAGTCGTGGGTCGTTAGTAAAAGAGGCGGCTGCTACTAGTGGAAAGGTTAGCCACTGCGTCGTCTAGAGACGGACACATGGCGCCTTCCACCAGTAGTAAGAAAGTTTTAGGTGTTGTCAATCCTCTAGTTACTGTTGAAAGAGAACGAGATTCTTTCTTTTGTCGGGCCGGTTCCTTTTCTTTGCGCATGCGTCACCCCTCTTCCTGCCAGGGACTTCTGGGAGTTTTTGCATATTTTTAATAATTATCTTTAATTTGATTTAATTTTAATTTTAATTTTTCTATTTCCTACATAGTCATTTTTCGAGAGGTGATGAGTTTAAAGTTTATGATTATGTCCAGTAGGTATTTTTGTGAGGTATGTTAGCAGAGAATCATTTTTGGTGAGTTGTGTTTGAAGGTCTGTTCGTTATTTAATAAATATGTTCAGCAAATGCTGCTACTGATTGTAAAACGAGTCAGCGTGTAGCTAAGCAAACACGTGGTCTTCCCCACCAGTAGCAGGAGAGAAGTTGTTCTTTCCATTCCAAGTGGTCTCAGCTGAATGAGACAGAGTCTCTCTTTAGCGCATGTAAAAAAGCTCCTATTTTCTGTCAGAGGTTTCTGAGAACTGCTACATTTTGAATTTATTTCATTAAAAATTCTTTTTATTAATCTCTACAAACCTGAATACGTTTTGTTTTATAGGACTTACACTCCTATAATTTAAAATGGACGTTATACCACTTGTTCCCGAAACAAAGATGGCGGACGCACGTAAACATTCAGTCTCAGGAACCCATTGGCCAGGAGAACCACGTGGTTAGTGCCTAAATCTACGTCTTCCACTTCAACTTCGTCCCGCGTTTTTGGAGCCTACTCCATGACAAGAATTCTCTATAAATACTTCGTCTTCCAACACACACTCTCTCTTCACATTTTCACTTACAGGACCAACACATTCTCTCCAGTGTGACTTCCAGAGAGAACACTCTCACTCTCTCATTTCAACTAACAGCAGTCAACCGCCACAAATATGTATACGCCATGCAAACATTCTCTTACTTGTTCCACCTTTTTGGTGAAATTTTTTCCAGCTTCAAAAAACAACAGAAATATCGTCAAACCACCGAAAGAAAGAAACAAACAACATGGGAGAAGACACGTTCCTTCTAATATACACTATTAAGATTCTATATTAAGTACTTAGTCAATACGCATTGGACACCTTTGTTATTTGGTCTTTTTTTTTAGTTCTAGTTGTGTTACTTACACACACACACATACACACACACAAACACACACACAGGAATATATGTCGAACAATATTAGAACACTAATGTTTTGAAATATTCAATTGCATGTATTGTTGAAATATAAATTTGAATTTGTTTGTACCGCCTTTTCTAGAATGTTCTTTTTGTCCGCGCCGTTTCACATCTTTCATATCATTTACACATCTTTCATATCATTTACACATCTTTACTTCATTTGCCTCCTTTGCCTTTTTTAAAAATATAAACACCAACAACTTACCACTTACTAAACAAATATAAACCATATTAACAAAACTGGGGGACCAAACAACATGTCCCCCTACAGTTTTCTTTTGCTGGTTGCGTTTGCTAAAATGAAAGGAAGGAGAGACAAAGAGACGCGTGAAGCTATTAAGACTTAACTTTATTATCATGGAAATTCGCAACTAAGTCTTGAAGAGGGAAAGCCCCCCCCCGAGAAAAAAATCGCAGCCTTCCTAGATGAGGTCAAGTTCTTTCTCCCTAAGTTTCTTTTTGGCACCAGGAAGCCTCTTTTTCAGTGCATGCTCAGATTGTTGTTCCTGTCAATGGAGTCCAAGGAGATTGTTGTTTCATTTGTATTTATCTTATATTCTATTCTTTATCTTATCTTATTTAATTATTTATTGTTATTACTTTTATCTATTATTCAATCCCCACAAAACCCCTGGGCAAATAAAATCTAAGGGGTCCATAGCGGAGGTTACTATTTACTAAGCGTCTCTTAAGGCTACATTTCTAAGAAATCATAGTCTATTGCCTGTGACACAATGCGTAGCAATTCGTTTTCGTTTGTGTTGGCGCCACTCAGACGATCTCTTTGTCTGTTTTGGCGCGAAACCCACACAAAGGACTGAGGACGAGATTTCCCGCGAGACCGGAAGTGGACGAGGGAAGGAAGGTCCGAGAAAAGACAGAGAGAGCAGTTGAGAACGGAGGGAAGAAGAGACCAGTCGGCTTGAGATAGCTGTTCCGGATATGAGACAGTCAGCTGAAGGAGGCAGGAGAAGATGGAAGTAGGACAGAGAAGAGAGTCAACAAAAGTCAGAAAGGCGACTGCTAAGACCTGTTGACCTACAGAGGCCGGGTTAACCAACGCATTGTTAGTGGATTTTGTAGAAGTTTCGCACAAAATACATGCCGGCGATAGTCTACAAATGCATAGAGAATGCACAGTGTCACAAACTCCTTTTCTTGCGCTTGGAGCTGACCCAAGTCCGTGTTTGTCCGTTTGTTCTTTTTCTTCCACCCTCTCGGTTGTGCTTTGTGTATCTGTAATGAAATGTGTGATACCCTTGGTCGGAATCACTGACGAATCACTGGCCTTGAGTAGTTTGGTTTAACGACTTTGTTATAATCGGCGGTCGGCCGACGGGAGTGTTGTCACAGCCATAACCATGGGTATCTGAAAAAAAATCGCACTTTAATGATAGTATCTAATTACTGACAAGCCAAGCTCTTTTTTCTAAAGTATAGATGATCAAAAGCATATTAATTCCTGTTTTATGTCAATAAATTCTCGAAAAAAGTTACCAACCTTTAGCAACATTTTTATATTGATTCTCCTGCAGGTGACTGGGATTTTGTTAATGGATATAAAAATTCTGAATAAATAAATATGACTGATTAATTTTGGAATTTGTAGATTCGGCCGTTAATAACTGCTCGAATGTCATTGGTTTATTTCAAAGTTGGACCGTTACTGGCCCCTTGCAGTATAAAAGCAAGTCGCCTGGAGCAGTTAACGTCTTTTTGCTTTTTCTAGCATAAAGTTTGGTCTTAGTCCGGGATCAGTCTAGAACGCGCCTAGGGGCCTGTGTGCTAGGCAAGGTATCGGCCATTTAGCCGACGTAAGGATGTTGCACCGGGTCGAAAATCAAGATTTGCAATCCATCAGATCCCTCTGTCTCAAAGAAACAGAG
The DNA here is from genome assembly GCA_963585895.1 of Sepioteuthis lessoniana. Lineage (NCBI taxonomy): Eukaryota > Metazoa > Mollusca > Cephalopoda > Myopsida > Loliginidae > Sepioteuthis > Sepioteuthis lessoniana. Next base: position 9,901 of record CAUZXS010006000.1, read on the forward strand.
TTAAAAGCCGTAGAGAAACCGAGAGGGGGTATTCTGTTCGCAGAAAGAAAAAGAACGGTTTCGTACCACCTGCTTACCCAGAGTGAGTGATTTTCGAACGACATTTTGGAGCAGGAGTATGGAAGAAATTCAACTTGAAATTTGAATTCAAACGAGGACCAGCTTACGGAATTCTCAAGACAAGCTACAGAGAAAAGGAAATATTCTACACGTTTTTCCCGGCTATTAAGTGAAGTTTCAGTAGACAGAAACGGACCAGAAAAGAAAAAGAAAAAGAACTTCGAATTCGAATACCAAGACAGGGTAACTGTTTCTAATAACTTCTTGCTTGGTGTTGTCAAACGGCGCGTAAGTCTTTTCTTGTTCCACTTCTCCTTTTTATTTTATTTTGTTTCACTCCTTTGTGTTGTTTTATTCTATGTTTATTTTTTTTATTTTGTGTTCTAAAAGAATTGAGTGCATAACTCAACCTGCATAGCGAAACATATGCAATGCGGAGGTAGAACTACTTTGTAAAATTTATTTTTTCGGGATTAAATTCATTTTTGTGGGAAAATAGTTGTTTTATTTCTAGAAATGTAATCGTCGCTTTTTTGCAGGTAAATAGTAGAGTAAGCACTTCCCTTCCCTCTTTTTTGTACACCTTTTTTTCTTCCTTTCTCTCTCCCTAACACCTCTAAGCGTCGGCTGACTGCTATCTCTGTTCACTACTTGAGTGAAGGCTTAGTTAAGATCTACAATTTATTTTAATTACACACGTGTTGATTCGTTAAAATTTGCATATAATACAAATTTTGCAAATTTCAACCTCTTTTTTTTAATTAAATAAAAAATGTATGATATTTTTTTTTATCTTTGTTTTTTTTTAATGTGGTTTTTTATTGGATGATATTTTTCTACGGAGGTCTGCAAGAGAAACAATATAAAAAACGTCCCTTAAGAGTGAAATATTTCCTGCGAGTTCATTAGCTCAAACTTATAGCCACCAAATGAAATATTCTGACCAAATTTGGAACACATCGAAAACCGCTGTAGAACTCGCCGACATAGTTGCCAGAGCATCACGAGACGTTTCAATTTATTTTCTGACCAATCAGGTTTACGCTTGCCCTTTTTTATGACCTTGCTCTTCCGGAGCCAGTTTTTGGTGTCATTGCACTGTATCCATCCCTCGACTCATTAATTGTATAAGTATAAGCAGCATTAGTTTAAATCGTCAGTCAAGGTTCGGCATCCAATAACCGGGAACCTACAGTCTACGATACTTTTTGACTCAAACATCAGAGACAATTTTCTTCACAATAGACCAGCAGCTACGTGTAAACACGTTATTTCCAGCAGCCAAGAATACCAGTTCAACTTGCAGTTGTCAACAGCTAACATTTGAAAACGGCCAAACCATCCTTAGCAAGTGAAGAGAACAAAAATCGATTTGGAACTGCTACAATGTGGACCCTTTCTCATTCCTTTTTTCTCTTTCTCGTTACGGATAAACCTTCTCTTTGACTTTAACGAACTCATCAACACAGGTACCCATCACTGAAGCTGCGCTCTTCGTTCACACACTATGACTCTATCCACACTCTGATCTCACACTTTCTTCGGTCGGTTCAAAATGAATATTGTTAGTTTTACATACTCTGATGTCTTTTCGTCGATGTTAAAGGCTCGAGAGTGTTGATTCAAGGCTATCCTTACACAGCACCTTCACAGATTATTATACTATCGTAGCAGCCCCGGGGTAAGAAGTTTTTTGAAGAAGGACTTGTTCATTGAGAGAAGTGCATCGGTTCGCCATTCTAGTTACAGAGTAGTGGATTGTAAAGTATTTTTTGGTTCACCCTCCTAGATGGTGGCAGAAAGGGACAGGGCTGTCCTTATTAGCATCGGATTGGCCGAGACAGTGAACTTGCTGCTGCTATTGTAATGGGAGAAGAGTCAAGGTTTCTTTTTTGGAAGTGGGAGAAGGAAGAAAAATTTCGTTCCCTTTTCTCGAGAACACGTTGTAGGGTAAAGGTCGTCCGGAGATGGCTCGAACAAAAAGATTATTTTAAATGGTCAAGCAGAGAAACATAGTTGCTGAGAGATACAGGCCTGCAGATTTTTTGATTGAAAGTTACATTTATGGTCAAGCTGAGAGATGAAAAATTCTCTGAAATGAGCAGACTAGAAGTTGACAATTTGTTTATAAGCTACCTCGCGGAAAAACAAATCGGAATAATTCAGGTGTAAAGGAAACAGAAAGAAAGGAGAAAAGAAAGAAAAAGAAAGAAAAAGAAAGAAAGAAAAAAGAATAGTGTAAAAAAACTAAAGGAAAGAAAAGAAAAGAACTCTCCAACTAAACTACAAACTCCCCCCCCGGAAAACAAGCAAGAGAAAGAAAGAAAAGAAATAAAGAAAGGAGTAAACACCCACTACAGACAACAACGAAAGAAAGGAAAGAAAGAAAAGAGTAAAGAAACGGAAGAAAAAAAGAATAAGACGGCGACAACTAAACAAAAAATCTCCCCACAGACAAAAACGAATAATTAAGGAGAGAAAAAAAAAAAGAAAGAAAAAAAGGAACCCGTTTCAGCCGCTTACAGGGAAGTAAGATACATGTAATTTTAGATACTATTATTCATGTTACCTTAGTTTTGTATTTTGTTAATGAATGTAAGAGAATTTCGAGCATTCTCCTAAGAACCATGAGGAGACCTCATCCAATTTATGGACCGTTGGTGTCTGGGAAATCATTCTTTCGTCATCCATCTTTCCTTCTAAACCAACGGATCCTCGGAGAAACAAATTGGATGTTTTTAACTCCTGCTTTAACTTCAGCACTTTTATCCCTGTTCTGACGACAGCATTTCAACTCCTGTTTTAACTTTAGCATGTTAATTCCTGTCCTGACGACAATATTTCAACTCCTGCTTTTAAGTTCAGCATTTTAATTTTGTCCTGGCGAGAGTGTCTTAATACCGACTGTATCATTTACAACCGTTTCATCTTCCTGCGACTTGCTGCACAAGCTCTTAATAAAACCTCCAAATTGAAAACTATCAATATCTTCGTCGACTCATTTGTTCTTCCTTTTAATATAACAAGAGGCAACAGAACTCTACGACCTCAACTGCCATTTTTGTATAAAGGGTAATAATATCAACTGTCCTCATGTTATAGACCTTTACGTCCAGTAATTTTTTTTTTGTTAATTTGTTTTAAAGTTGGTTTTTGGTAACGGCCCCCAAAATCCCGACACCAGCTACTCAAACCTAAAATCATCGGTGAAAGAAAAACGCTGAGTTACCCAAGACGTCAGCTAACGAACCATAATCCCTACGTTTATGAGTGAATTTCCGTTGTCGACGCGCAAACTATTTTCCGAAATAAATTAATTCTATCGGCCATTTCAGAGACAGTTCTTAACCACAGGATAAAACACATCGTATTTAAAAGCTCCTCTTGTTAGTACTTTGAGATATCCCATTATTACTTCCTGCCATTAGGATTTCCTGCTTTTGATAACGCAGAACTTTCTTCACTCAAACTAAAAAATAAGCAACCTCTTACGTTTATATAAACACAGCAGTCAGTGACTACCAGAAAAAGGCGTCGCCGAGCATAAGTGTCCGAAGGATGCGCCTCTACCACCAGCCAGCAGCCGACGTAAAATCCAACCAATCACTTCTGCAGACCCAGCACCGCCGATGTCAGTTTCCAATCAATCACCGAAGCTCTCTTAGACAGCTCTTTTCAGAGGTAATTTCCGAAAGTCGTAAACCAGCTTTTTAAGAGCTAATCTTAGAAAGTCTTCTGAGGATCGCCTCTGGTCTCCTCACTATATGCCTTTTCAGATACTACGAGATGACAACGCTGCAGACAACCCAACTTGCAGCAAAACTACTGCACCTGTGCCGGCATTACTAACCTGTATCACCAAGCAGCAGACATCTGCATCAACTGCTACATCTGTTCCTGCATCACCAAGCTGCAGACACCTCCACCACCAAGCAGCAAGCATTTGCATTTTCCGTTGCAGCAGACCAGACCATGCAACAGCACCCTCGTTTAGGAGCGAAAATCTGCTCGGATTGTCATCAGCATTCCGAGGCCTCATCGACATACTCTGGTTAACAAAGGACTGAATAAACCGGGACATTGATCATCTAGCTTGTCTTTCTTATTTCACTTTTCTTCTTGCTTGGGGCCAGTCAGCAAACGCAGGATATTTTTCTTTTTCTTATTTCACTTTTCTTATTCCTTAGGGTCAGTCAGGAAACATAGCATTTTGTTAATTTTCCTTCGTTTCTGTCGGGTGGGGGGAGTCTCTGTTTTTCGCGACGCTGGAGTCAGCTTTTGTTTTGCGTGTTTTTTTTTTCTTTTTTGATTTTGGAGTTGAGTTCTTTTTATATATTTTTCTTTTCTTTGTTTTTCTTCGTTATTTCTTTTATTTCTTGACAGCTTCGAAGTCGCTCATAGAGCCTTTCACTCCACCTTGCTGATGACAATGCCTCCGACAAGGTTGTCGGATTAGCTCACGCAACATCCTCTTTAATAAAGGAGTTTACAAACTCTCCATACTGTGCTGTTAGTTCCTCAAACAAGTCTTTACTTGGAATATCTTGGTGATCGTCAAGATAGTTTCCGATGCATTCCGACATCTGAAAAAAAATCATAGGCTAGGTTTATTATCTCCGAATCTGTTAGCTTGTAGATTCGTTACTCTTTTTTAATGCTGCTAGCCATGGTTTCAGGTCGATCGGTCTTCCCGTAAATATTGGGATCAATCGATCCGCTTGTTGCAACTATGTGTATGAGATTTGAGTTGGTGTTAGCTATTAGATATGCTTTTTGTTTAAAAAAAAGGATACTAGTTTATCTAACAATATATCAAACTAATGAACCGTCAATTTGCACAACGAATAAAGAGAAGTGAAGAAGAACCGACACTTACCCTGAATCTGTAGATTTTCTTTGGGTGACGATGTTTTTTTGGGTGTAGCTGCGTTGTAGCGGTTTGTCTCGGTCAGGTCCGGTGGTGAGGCTGTATTATTGGGAATTTGTTTGGTTCGAGTCCTGTGTGTAGTGTTGTTGGGCCGTGGAGTTTACCCAGGGTTGATCCTGGTTTAAACGGCATCAGAGGTGGTCCCATCCTGGTCACGGCACCAAAATACCTTTTCAGTGAATTTTTCAAACACAGTGTGGGCACAGACAGGATTGATGAACGAACTATCCGAAAATGCATTTGGTACCGTTACTAGGATTCGACCCTGAAAATCCACGACACAGCACAGCCAGACGCAGGATTCGGCCCTAAAAACCCACGGCGCAGCCATAAGCAGGATTCGACCCTGAAAACCTACGGCCAAGCGATGGTATTACATCTGGCACCGTGCAAACATATTAAGCACATTGTCATCAGTTGGTGAACTGTAGTATTATATTTGGTGCTATGACCAGCATTTGGTACTGTGCCCAAGATAAGGGCCCATGTTATATAATTAAGGAATAATTTTTTTATATTAATCATTTTTAGTTAATCATATTTTATCATTCAGTTTGATAAGGCTTTGAACTATTCGAGTCTCTTACTACAGGTGCATAGTCATTTGGTGCAGTTACGCTCGTGCGCAAAGGATATGACCATTACCATTTGTCGTAATAAACCCCCAGACAGGAAATGGTCCTGAGAATTTGAGGATTTTGAAAAGACGTCTGTTGGATTTTGATCGTTGAGGCGAGAGTTGGGTCTTTGGCTGTTGAAGACGAGAGTTGGGTTTTCTACCGTTGAGGCGTGCAGATCTCGACCGGTAGAGATGAATTGAGATTTTAAACATCAGAAGATGCGCCGCGCGTTAGGTGGGTGGGGTCAGCATAATATGGTTAGCAAAGACTTTTAAGAAATGTGTCTCTCTCCTTGTGTCGCAATGGACCGAAGTCAGAAATTAATAAACCCGTTCGTATCTGAAACAACACTCAGCCTGTATTTGTATATGTATCTGTATCTGTGTCTGTATTATTACTACTGTCATCACCAAATTATACAATACCCAGATGTAAAAGCGTTGTATCACAAGGTCTACGAACTGACCATACAGCTACACCAACGATTTGCATCAAGCACAGATACCATCCTGATCTTCCAGACGTTCTATCGCCAAGAACCTTTAGCGTTGGTCGGGTGAAGAAATATATTCTTGCGCGCGTGTATTATTCCCTCGCCAATTGTTGTTAATAAAGGAGGATGAAGAAGTAAGAAGACGAAGATACCGTTAGCTTTTACATGAAGGTTTTAATGGCAGCATGGAATATAGAGTTTACGTTTGTGCTGCAAGCCTCGTGGGAAAGGGAAGAAATGAAGAGACGAAATGGAGTTATGGGAGAGTAGAGAAAGCAGCGCATTTCGTTGGACGTGATAGGGAGCTATGTTTGCCGTATGTAGCGAAAGTCATGTTTGCTGTTTGAGGAAATAAACGTTGAAGTCACCGTGAGTTTGTGTTTCTGGTTGTTTCGGGGAGAAGCGTGAATGTCTCCAGAAAATGTTGCCCTGAGGTGAAGTAGTCGCTTGGTGTCGGAGCGTGACTCAGCACCGCAGTCGACATAGCCATTTTGGGGGTGACGTAAAGTTGTTCCTGTGTGTGGCGTATTGAATTAATCTAATTCATATTCAGCTGGGATCCCTTGGCCTAAGAGAAATAGACGCAAGAAAAATTAGATAGGTTCCCTCATTGTGTTCATGCTGCTGCTGCTATTGAATAACAGCCAGTGAGACGTCTGCACTGAACGAAGTTGTTCAGACAAAAAGAGTGACGGTTTTCCCCAATTACTGCTGCCCAGAAAGGTGGTTCGGTAAATAGGATAAGTCATCCTGATTGGGTGAAATTATGCGTCGAATAAAATTACGCGCCAAACCAAAATACGAAAATTCCTTCTGCTACAAACTTATAGTCGGTCGAGTCTACTCCTTTCTATAGCACCGACTTTTAACACCACAGAAACTACACAGACACAGCAACCGCGATTCTAAATCAATACACATCTTTCGTGTACGTTTCACTCAATAAAGACCTGACATTTAAACTTACCCACTTGTCCTTGTCATTATTCTAGTCCTCTGTCAATCACACTTTATTTACAAATGTTTGCAGGATCGACGCATTTATCGACCCCGTAACAATGCTTTTGATCACCATTCTTTAAAAGAAAAGGGGCGTGACTTGTCAGTAATAAATCATAACATTGCCGATAAAAAGTGCAGTAATGATTGTGCCATTTGTATATTAAGTATTAAAAATATGTATGTTAATTGCAATAGTTTCACGTTTTCACGATCATTAGAGTGTTGCGGAGCCGATAAGCGTGTCGACTCCGCAAATAAATTAAGCTATATGAGTGCGAGTGTCGTGTCAGCCAGAGACAATGAAGGAAACATAAGGCAGGATAATAGATACAACAAAAGTGATGATTTTATTGCCGGAATTACAAACGTGTATGTAAATGTCCGTGGCGGTTGTATGTAGTCTTCAGCTAGGATGGGTTACGTCGTTAGCTGGTATAGTCGCGTTGTAGATGTTCGCAGCTGGACGTTCGACGAGGGTAGCTGGCGCAGGTCGAGTCGTGGAGATACAGCTGGATGTTTGATGCTGGTAAGCTGAGATTCGGTCGGGTCGTTGGATACCGTTGGACAGTCGTCGTGGGCGGCTGAGGTAGGTCGAGTCGTGGCGGAAAGCCGAAGTTGGTCGCTGGTAAATCGATGTCCCGGTTTTGACATTTCGTTGGTATGGTCGAGTCGTGGTTGTTAGCTCGTAACAGCAAGTCGTTACGTGAACTAGTTGTTGCAATGCTAGTGTAGTCCGTAACAGCGAATCGTTAAGTGGACTAGATGCTGCATTGCTAGGGTAGTCCGTAACAGCGAGTCGTTACGTGGACTAGGTATTGCGTTGCTGGGGCAGTCAGTAACAGCGAGTCGTTACGTGGACTGCATTGCAGGAGCGTCGTGGTCGGTAGATCGATATCCCGGTTTTGACAGTACGCTGGGTTAACCGGGGGGGTGTCGATCTGGTTTCTGGCTCGTACAGCGGGTCGTACGTGAGCCAGTTGTTGCAGTGGTAGGACGGTCCGTAACAGCGAGTCGTTACGTGGACTGCGTTGTGCCTTGCAGGAGGATCGAGGTCGAGTTCGGTTATGGCAGCTTGGTCATGTAGTGTCGGACGAGCTAGTGACTAAGACTGAGCCGTCTCTTAGTGTTATGGACCAAGTGAAAGGTCGGAGACCGAGGTTAAGGTTTGCCAGGCCTTAGTACAGACGAGATCGAGCGAACGAGTCGAGGAAAGGCTAGGGCTTTGTCGTGCCCCCTAGCCGTGCGGACGTATCGGACGGGAGCGAAGGCTTTGCCGTGTCAAAGCCGTGCGGACGATGACTATGGCTGGGTCGCGCCAAAGCCGTGCGGACGATGACTATGGCTGGGTCGCGCCAAAGCCGTGCGGACGAGCGGACAGGCCAGGAGGCCGAGGCTAAGATGGGCGTTATCTTAGCGCTACGCAGATATCGAAGCGGTAGCTAAAGGCTGGACCGTGCCATTAGCGCTGCGCAGCTTATCGGACTATCGGAACCGAGCGAGGGTTAAGACCGGCTGGTCTTAGAATCCGTCTTCGTGTTTGCCTCCAGGCCGTCTATTTCGACTGGTCATTACTGACCGCCAGAGATGCACTGACCCGCAGAAGGTGACCTCTCATAGCCCTTAAAAAGGACCGTAAAAAAAGGTTGTTGAATCCACCACTAGAAGTGGCGGTGAGGTGGGTGCAACCACGATAACGTAGGACCCGAGCCTCGTGGAGCCGAGTGGCCCCTGAGAGCGTCCGCGTGGACCTCTGAATTTTCGTCGTCTGAAGCCTTTTTATATGGAAGAAAGGGAACTCCACTTCTGTCGCGCCATGTGGATAGAAAGTTCTTCTACAAAAAATGGACGTAGAAAATAAGTATTTCTTTAGCCCAGTATAGGCTAGCGAAAAGTATTACTTCCATTTTTATAGAATTATTTCTGGCAGAAGTGTTTTGCAAATGTTGATAATATTAATTTATCCCATTCTTAGCTGTAACGGCCGGTTAAAATCGAAAAAGGGCTTCATCATTTCCGGCCGCACCCGGATGTTATTTCTCTCGGGCGAAATGTAATCCGATCCGTTGACGTTCGTAGGCCGGTCGCGGCAAGGGCCTCTCCCTAGATAATTGATCGTCCATCAATTAGATGTCGTAATCAGTCCGTAGATTACAAGGAGAAGTGACCTGTTCTATCAGATCGGGATTACTGGTGTAATGGCGTCCGAGTGCGTTTGTAAGGAGGTGTAGTGTGTCGTCCGTCCTCCAAAGATGACAGTTTAATACGATCTGTATAAACTGTGATTCTGATGTCTCTGTGTCGTCATGTTAGATCATCGCTCAGGCTGTACTCGAGTAAGGTTCACCAATTGTTGCGTCTGACTCACCGCCGCCCTCCATTGTTCTGACTGCACTCACGTAAGGGTCACCACTTGTTGCGGAGCCGATAAGCGTGTCGACTCCGCAAATAAATTATACGGTTAAACGTGTGAATGAGAACAGCCAAAACACAATGAAGAGACAAAAGGCGAGATAACAATTATAACAAGAGACAATTTATTTGCCAAATTTACAAGCTTGTATGTAAATGTCCGTGGCGGTTGTATGTAGTCTTCAGCTAGGATGGGTTACGTCGTTAGCTGGTATAGTCGCGTTGTAGATGTTCGCAGCTGGACGTTCGACGAGGGTAGCTGGTGTAGGTCGAGTCGTGGAGATACAGCTGGATGTTTGATGCTGGTAAGCTGAGATTCGGTCGGGTCGTTGGATACCGTTGGACAGTCGTCGCGGGCAGCTGAGGTCGGTCGAGTCGTTGCGGAAAGCCGAAGTTGGTCGCTGGTAAATCGATGTCCCGGTTTTGACATTTCGTTGGTATGGTCGAGTCGTGGTTGTTAGCTACGTAACGACTCGCTGTTACGGACTACACTAGCATTGCAACAACGAGCTCACGTAACGACTCGCTGTTTTCGAATAAATCCCCACCAAAAAGTAACAAAAAGGTTGGCTATAAATTTCAGCATTAGATTTTTGAACGTACTAAAAGTATATCAACACATATGAAAATCTACTAAAGAATAGCGGTTGTCCCCATAAATTGACATTTATAAATAAATAATTTGGTTGCTTAGTCAGGGTTAAATAACACCATCAATAAAAAAGAAAATAATAATTTCTTTTTATTGACTTTAATAACAGTTAAAACTGTTATATTCTGAGTTGTGGGCGAGAAATGCGTATGGTTGCAAAACAAAGAACGTATAGATACTCACAATAACACAGTAATGATGTTATAGAAATTTTTTATAGATAGATTAAGTACAGAGAGTAGAACGGAGAAACACATTCACAGTCAAAGAATGAATTCAGTGGCAGTAGCTACAAAGTTCATGTACTGTACTTGTCTCGTGGTGAAGGGATGGTTTTCTCGGAATTAGGATACGTTGGTAGCTGCGGAGAGCGTTTGATGTATCGGATGACAGGCGCCAGACGGGGTGAAGAATCCTTAACACGGGTCGTGTGAGGGAACAAGTCTGTGGTGTAGGAACGCAACTGAACTGATGATTGTTTGGTCCGTCTATTTATACGTTTTCTGTAGGCTCAGAACGGCAATTTTTGTGCCCTGCGGGAAGCGTTCCGATTGGATATTTATTAATGTATTTTTTTTTTTTGTTAATTTATCGCAAACGGAAGTTCTGCGCGGAGCCTATGCGTGAGCGACTAACTTTTCATTTTTAGTTGAGAACTCGAAGTGTTAACTTCCGTTTCTTTTTTCTTTTCTTCTTTTCTTTCTTTTTGTTTTTTCAAATCAAGGCAAGATCTCGTCTTGTAACAGCCCCCCCAGATCTTACCATGATTTGAAGTTGCTATGTTGTTAGTGCTTGCTTGCGTGCGTGTTTTGTTTTGGTGTTGTGTATTATCTATTTTGTTTTTTGGCACATAACGAAGTCTTTAAAGCGTGCTGGGAGTTGCCCTCGTGTTGTTCGTTTCGTTGGGTTTTGGGTATTGTCTCCGGAACTGCAGTCATTTGCGACGAGATGCTCCCCTGACGAAAGTGTAGGGAGTTGTGACAACGGGTGATGGGTAGGTTGCCGGGGTGGACAAGGAGATAGGAGTGGTCGTGTCGACGGGTGATTGGGAATTTGGTGAGGTGGGGATAGAGCTGGAGGTGGGGGTGGTCGATGCATGTGTTGCAGGTCATTTGGTCGTGGTACGAGTCGACGGACGTGTCCACGGTGAACCCAATGCGTTTCACAGTTGTCGTTTTTCACTTGAACTACCAAACCGTTCGTTTTGGTAACCTCAAAGTCACCTATCCAAGGCAGGTGAGACAAGTGGGCTGTTGCGGATTGCGGTCGGTGGAGTAGCACCTTGTCACCGACTTGTATCGGGTCTTTGAAGATGCTGCGGTTCAGTTTGGCTTCCATTTTGTGGTCAGCCTCGTTGTTCGCCAAGGCGACTCTTTGATGCACCTGTCGGAGCAGAGCGTTTATCTGCATACCGTAAGCACCTGGGTTGTTGTTAACGATGTCTTGGCAGGGGATCTTCGGTAGACCAATGTTTGGTTGGCGGCCGGTGATAATGTAATGCGGGGATGCACCAGTGGTGGTGTTGGCTGTGGCATTCATTGAGGAAACTGCGGATTCGAGAACGTCCGTCCATTCACAGTTTCTGTCTTCGCAGATCATGTAAAGGGCGTTTTTTAAGGTCCGGTGTTGCCTCTCAATGTTCCCCGAGCTTTGTGGTCGCCACGGGCAGTGAAGTTCCCGGGTGATCGAGGTTAGGTCACAAAATTCCTTGTAGGCCTCACCAGTGAAGTGGGTTCCTCGGTCGGAGGAGACAATGCGGGGAATCTCGCGGTGACGAAGAAAGAACTGGTAGAGTCCGCGGGCTGCGTCGATTGCGCGGTCTCTGGCACATGGTATGGCCATGAGGTGGCGGCTGAAGCTGTCTAGAATAGTAAGTATGTACCGCTTGCCCTTTGAGAGGGGCATTGAGACAAAATCTATGTAGACAACCTCGAATGGTTTTCCGCCTCTCTTGCAATGGCCCGTGGACCAGTTTCGGCGCATGCCGTAATTTCCCTTGCGTTTAGCGCAGGTTTGGCATGACTGAACATACGCCCTGATATCGCGATTTTTGAACTCCCACCAGTAGCTGGATAGGTGTTCCTGCATGCGGGAGATCCCTGAGTGGTTGACACAGTCATGGGCTTGGTGGAGATATTTTGTCCGGAGCTTGTAGGGTACTACCAGTTTTGGTGTGTTTGTAGTATCCCTGATCATCAATACAGATGTACCAGGTTCCAAGTAGAATTGGTGCATGTGTTTGTTATATAGCCCGGTACGATGATCTTTGGGGTCGAGTAGGGTAGCGTCCGGTCTTGGGGTTGCCAACTGAAGAGCTCTGATGATTTTTGAAAGTGTGTCATCAGAGGCTTGTTCCGCTGCAATACCCATGTGGTCAGCTATCTCTTCAACCGGGATGGTCGATGTGGCATGAAACGCGAGGAATGCGTCGATGGCCTGCAGATGATGCTGAATGTTCCGTGTTGTGTGAGTCCCAGGGAGCAGCTGGGAGCTCTTGATTTCGTCCATGCACCAGGATGGAACGTAGATGTTTAGACTGGAGCCTTGGAGTTTGAAGCGCTTCCCTGCAGGTGTGGGGTCTGCCGTAAGCTTGTCCTTGCTGTGGCCATATCTCCGACTGAGCATGTCTGCCCAGACATTCGATTCACCTTCTACATATTCCAAGACGAATTTGTAGCACGATATTTCCTCCTGCCATCGTCGTATCTTCGCATTGTTGAATTCACGTTGATCCAAGTATGTGAGAGATCGATGATCTGTGAGGACGACGAAGGGACGACTACGCAAGAAGTAATCGAATTTGGTGATGGCCCATTTTATCGCATATGCTTCGCGTTCAGTTGTTGACCAGTTGCGCTCCGTCGCGTTAAAGGTGTGTGAGGCAACTGCTATTATTTTCTTTTGGCCGTGTTTATTCTCTTGCATGAGAATGGCCCCACATGCGATATCGCTGGCGTCGGTGGTGAGGGTAAAGAGTCCGGTGAAGTCGGGGAATGAAATGATTGGTGGTGAAGCGAGGCGCTTCTTAATTTTATTGAAAGCCTTGTTGGCCCCTTCGGTCCAGACGAATGTTCGTCCGGGCTTATTTAGTTCGTTTATGGGGGCCATTAGATTGGAGAACATGTCGGTTCTGATGCTCTCGTTAAGGCGTGTCTCGATGAATTGCCGAATCCATACGAGACGTCCGATGAGACTTTGTAGTTCTTTTCTCGTTGTCGGGGGTTTCATGTCGATAATGGCGCGGACATATTCGGGGTCGGCCTTGAACCCGTCGCTATTCACGATGCGACCGAGAAATTTAGCTTCGGACGCAAGAAAAATGCATTTTTCTGGGTTTAGTTTTAATCCGAACTTGCGTAGAGCAATAAATAATTGCTCCAGCGCTGTCACATATTCCTCGAAGGTTTTGGCGTGGACAAGAATATCGTCAATATATGACGATATGTTCGCGCGTGAGGCAACTGTGTCGAGAGCCTCAGCTATGCATCGAGAGAAGATTTGTCCAGCGGATGTTAGACCGAAAGCCAGACGGGTGTATTGGAAACAGCGTCCTTTCCAAGTAAAGGCCGTTTTATGGCGGTCACGTTCGTCAATGACGATTTGCCAATAGCCATTGCGGAGGTCGAGTGTTGAGAAGTACTTGTTACCTTCGCCAATCTTGTTGAATGTCGAGTCAATGGTAGGTATTGGGTATGGGTCGAGATCGACTAAAACCTTGTTGAGGGTTCTTTTGAAATTTGCGACCACTCGAATCTTTCCGTTTTTCTTGCGGACGGCAAAAACGGGACTGTTAAATCCTTTAGGGTCGTTGCAAGGTTCGATAACACCCTCACTTGCCATGCGGGCAATTTCCGCGTCAACATCATCCTCCAGTGCTTGGGCTATAGGGTGCTGTTTTTGGCTCCTGGACTGGCCGTTGGTTGGTATGCGTATGGGCTTGATGAAAGTGCCCCTTCTATTGTCGTCGGTGCCGAGAATGTCCGCATAGCTGATGAGTAAATCGGCGGTAGCTTCTAATTCACTACGGCTATGATGGTCTGGAAGCGATAGGCCTACAGTTTGCTTAAGCCAATGGAGTTTTTGGTTGAGAGTCAACCCGTTAGGCGATGATCTGGCTGTGGCTCGTGGTTCCTCGTTGGAAACGGTTAGGGCGCCGTGTAAAAGGTTGTGGGTCGGTTTTATCCTTGGATGGACGGTTGTAGAGAGCGGGACAGTATGTTTTAGCTTGCCAGATGGGAGTGTGCGCGCAAGTTCTACAGTCG
>CAUZXS010006001.1:5000-55000 GCA_963585895.1 Sepioteuthis lessoniana
TGGATAAACTTTCAATTGGAGAGGTAGTGAAGGCTCTTAGGGCAGTACAGAGTCCCAGGTGATGGATAGTTTTGAGTTCTCTAAGCAGGATTTTCTGGCTGCTCCATATATGAAGCAGCCGTAATCAAGTTTTGATCATATTAGACATTTTTATAGTTTGGTTAAAGATTTTTTTTATCAGCACCCCAGTCTGTGTGGACTATGGTTCTCAGGAGTTGGATACTTTGGTTGTATTTGATTCTCAGTTGTTTAATGAGTGGGATAAAGGATAGTTTTGGGTCAAGAGTAATGCCCAAGAATCTATATTGCTGGGTTATGGGTATTTCAGAGCCATTTAATGTTAGAGTGGGTTGATTTTGCATTTTGTGGATTTGGCAGAAATGCATGCATTTGGTTTTATTACTATAGATTTTAAAACCATTTTTCATGGTCCATTTTAATATTTTGTTGATGCATTGTTGCATTTTCCTTTCTATGGTCACCATGTTTTTAGAACTGTAACAAATGAAGAAGCTGTCGACATATAATGATCCATTGATTTCTGGGGGTAGGCAGGTTGTCATTTTATTTATTTTAATCATGAATAGGATCACAGATAGGATACTACCCTGAGGTACACCTATTTCTAGTTGTTTTGGATCGGACAGTGTATTATCTATTCGTGTTTGGAATGTCTGGTCTTCTAAGAAGTGTTTTATAAAGATGGGGAGTCTGCCGTGTAGGCCGAGGTCTTTGAGTATGCCATATGGCCAGGTTGTATCATAAGCTTTTTCTCGGTCAAAGAGGACTGCAGCTAGATGTTCTTTTTTGATGAATGCTTCCCTGATTAATGTTTCTATACAGACTATTTGATCTATGGTGCTTCTTTTGGCCCTGAAGCCTGTTTGTAGGTTTGAGAGGAGGTTATTGGATTCAAGGAACCATGTTAGTCTTAGATTGATAATTCTTTTGAGGGTTTTGCAGGTGCAGCTTGTTAAAGCTATGGGTCTAAAACTGATCGGGTTTGTGGGATCTTTTTGTTTTTTGAGGATAGGAATGGTTATGGCTTGTTTAAGGATGTTGCCAGAGATCCAGATATTGTTGTATATATCTAGAAGATATTTTAAAGATATTGTTAGGAGCTCTTTCAGGAGGGTTTAGTGAATTTCATCAGGACCAGGGGCCGAGTTGTTAGATTTGGATATTGAGTTTTGGAGTTTGGTTAGGGTGAAGGGTTGTTAATAACTCTCAGTATTATCAGAAGGGAATTTTATTTTATTCTTTTTCTCTTTGATTCTGATTGAGTTAAATTGATTTGAGTATTTTTTGTAGATGAAACTTGGGCAAAGTTTTCTGCAATTAGACTGGCTATGTGCTTTTCATTTGTAGCTTTTGTGTTTCCTTGTTTGAGGTGACTTATTGGTTTGTTGATGTTTTTATTTGTTATAGAATATACAAGATATGAAAATTGTTATATATATATATATATATATATATATATATATATATATATATATACACACATACATAATTATAGAATGCACAAGATATGAAAGTCGGTAAATATACAGACACAAAATCATCAAATTGAAAATAATCTTATGATTCCCGTCTTTTCTCGTCAGAAAATTTTTTTTTTTTACTTATATTTTTTTTTCAGAATGCACATTTTATCAAGCAAAACATTTCCTCAGATGGCACCAGAATAGTAATGTATTATAAATTAAATGATGTTCCAAAGTCAGGTGGTGGATGATGGAGAAAGAAGTACAATTGAACCTAAGCCAAGATTAAGACAATTATTCTAATAGCAAACAATTTATTGTAAGAATACCTTAATGACTCTTATACACTTAATGATGTCAAAATCATAATGGCTACATTAACACAGTGACCAATACAATATACCTACACATATAGTAAATTAAATACAATCCTGATTTCACTGACTGAGAATACATAAACTGTGATTGCCCTTAAAAACTCAAGCAGTGTTTGGCAGGAAGTGAATCAACTGATTATTTTAAGTAGATGAATTATTACTGCCATTGTATTGTTATGAAACTTTATTAAGAGGTTTGTAACAATAGAAAAACAATTTGTCAATCCTACAATTATTTATTAATGTATATAACTTGCTATGTCTGAAAAACTCCTGATGTTAATTTAAAGAGTTTTACTTTATCTTAAACACATGGGTAATAGTTCAGTAAGCTAGGTTAGCAGACCCTTTCTAATGAGTTTGATTCTCACTGGGTGTCTACACTAGTGGCCTGAGGCAAAAAGCTACTATTTCATTATTGAATTTTAATTAGTATTTTCTTTTCATTGTATTGCTTTTTAATCACAACTCACTGGGGTCATTATCTTTATGACACCAGTGAGGAACAGTGCATATGAGAAACAACACTAAAGGATAAAGCGCCGGTGAGATTTAAATTCACACCTCCTTTTGTCTTAGACAAGCCTAATTTTCTGCAACATTTTCTTTAAGACTAAACTACAAAATCAATGGTATAGTAGTTATCCAAATAACACCTATAAACTTAACCAATACACACCTGTTTCCATTTTGTTGGTACCATGTTTACTGTAATTTTTTTATATACTAGTAATGTTCATAGTGTTTTCTTCATTTTTTAAAAATTTTTTATCAAGTCTTTTTCTTCAACTTCATTTCAGTCACTTTAAAATTGTAAAATTAAGAAGATAATGGAAAAAGCAAATTAAAGTTAATCATAATAATGATTTGCAATCTTCATTCAAAAAATGAATAAAATATAACTGCTTCATCTTAAATCCAAAGGTGCAAATATTACATTCAATATTTGATTTATTGGATTTGTTTTTCTTTTTTATATGAGCACTATAGAAATCATGTCAGAAATTATTTAATTTTATAAAAAAGTTAGACATGAATAAAATATCACATTATTCCTAAAGTCAAATTTTACTACTTAAATACAATAAAATGTGTTGCCTCTCTTAAAATATGGGTTTCAACTTATATTTAAAGAAACACTTACCAATATTTCAGTTGTTATGCCCAGCTTGATAAATAACAATAAAAGATAATGTAGTATTATAAACACAAGGTTGTCAAAAAGTTAATTTGGTTTATTTTTTATATAAACATATCATTTTATTCTCCTATGTTCTGCCATCCCACAAAATGTTTAACTTTATCAGTGAACAACAAATCTGCTGGTTTTTTGAAGAGATCCAAAGTGAAACAACAACAGATTGAATCTCTATAAAAAGACAAGTCAAAGAGAACCAGAACAGAAGATCAGCTTGACTTTTGTAGCGTTCCAAAATGAAGCAGGAAAACAGTTGCTCTGTCAGCTGGGGTGGTAGAATACACCAACTACTTTTCTGTAGAGGAGTAAGACTCCCTCAATGAGTGTCCTAGATATGACACTAAGCAATCTGAAGGTGAGGTTCCTGTAATGCTGGAGCTTTGGGGAATGCTAAGTACCCCATCATTGCTATCACTCCCAGGTGTACTCTGGCTCAGAGTGGTAGCACCTGATAAGGTTCTATTTACGGATCAAATAAAACTAACAGTGCCTTAGAAATCGCATGCCAAGCCTCATGATTTCTCAGTAACAAGTGCTGAGGTTTACTTTATTTATTCAGGTGTCTCATTTGCATACTATGCTACACCTCCCAGAGCCTGCTAGGTTTGATGCCCTTATTTGGTCTATTACTTTTTCTGACTACTTTGGAAGGTCTGTGCCACTTCTGCATTTGTCCTTCTGTCCTTTTTAACAGAAACCTTGGTCTATCTTCATCTTCTAAATCTGTTACACCATTGCAGCTTTCCTCCATGTTTTGTACTCTTTCATTTTCCTCTTCTTCAGTTTCCTCATGTTCCTCCTCAGGAATTTCTACATCTTCAGACTCAAACTGGGCTTTAAATTGATCAGCATGAGATAATATTGGCTGCCTTTTTTATTAGTATAGCCGTGTTCTGTCCTTTTTGTAGAATGAACTTCACTCTCTGGCTCTGCCTCCTTATTTCTTTTAGACCAAACTTTCTCCTCTGTGACAAATGACATGGTTATTGGGGCTCTAATCTGTCAACCCATTAATGCTGATGAGCTTTGCTTCCTATCCGCAAGAGGAACCATTCGATAACTTAAGAGTAAATTAGGGATGTATGCCTCAGTATTCTGGTTGAAAGGTGAAAACGCCTTTAAAACCATTTTTACAGTTTGGATAATCTCTTTCACTATGCTGTTTGACTGAGAGTGGTATGGGGTGTTTTGTATGGCATACACCTTATTTTCCTTAACCACAACACTAAACTTTCATTGCAGAATTCCAGAGTGTTGTCCGTGAAAATGGTCTTAGGTACTCCATTTCTTGCAAATATTGTTTTCAATATTTGTCTTACAGTAGTAGCTTTCCTATCTCTCACCTTTATTACTTCTGGCCAACCTGAAAAGGAATCTACAAAGATCAAGAATAAACCAATCTCTTGGATATGTGCATGGTCCAATATGGACCCTTGTCAATAGTGTCTCCTCTTTGAGTCAAGTATGTATTTTGATTTGTTTAAATGTTTTGATCTCCATACATTTAGGGCATCTTCTTGTGTGTTCCACAACACCTTTACAATACCCCAGTCACCAAACCGGTAATCTCAATCTTCTTTGTATCATCGTGACTCCACCATGGATATCATTGTGTATACTTTTGATTACATCCTTCCTTAAGATTTGGGGCGGCACTATTGTGTCTGCATTATATATAATGCCCCTCTCTACCGTTAATTTATGTCACATTTCTTTGAAATGTCTCTCCGCTATAGTACAGTAACTCCATACCTTCTTTCTTATGCACTCAAGTATTCTATCCTCCGAATTTTCATGTTCCACTCCATTTTCACTTTGAAATCTTCGCCTGGATAATGCGTCTATATGTGGGATGGTGTTTCCCTTAAATGTCAAAACCAAACGCCATGATTCTGATAGCCCACCTTAAAATTCTTGACAATGTTACACTGGGTAACTCCTTCCTCAGATTGAATAAAAATTCCAGGGGCTTGTGGTCTGATTTTAAAAAGAACTTTTTGCCCAACAAATAATTCTGTGCTCTCTCCATACTCCAAACTATAGCTAATGCTTCCTTTTCAATGTTAGAATAATTGCATTCTGCCGACGAGAGCTTTCTGGACAGATACATGATTGGATGACCCTCTTGAGATACAACAGCTGCTATGGCACGTTCACTTGTGTCAGTTGTTAAGGTAACCTCTTTTTTAGGGTCGAAAAGTTTTATTACCGGCTTACTTGTCAAGGCCTTCTTTAATGCTTTGAAAGCCTTATTTTGCTTCTGCATACATGTAAGTTTTATGTTTTTGTTTTTTTTTACGCACTTCAGCAAATGGTTCAATAAGCTCACTATATATATAGGAAGATATCTGCTGTAGAAATTAATTAATCTCAAGAAGGATTCCAATTCTTTCTTGTTTGTGGGCTTTTCCATTTTCACAATTTTATTGGTTAGTCTTTTGTCAGGAGATATTCCTTCTCTAGATATTTGATATCCTAGATAAGATATTTTTTCACAGTCTAATTTGCATTTGTCTCTATTTATTGTCATACTTCCTGGTTTAAATCTCCATAAGACTTGTTTTGTTTTACTCTTTAATTCCTCTCTGGTGCAGGCCCCCAGACATATATCATCTTGATATATTATTATGTTGTCCACTTTTCCGAATAAGATTTTCTCGATGGCTATTTGAAAAATATGACTAGCAGTTTTAATTCCAAGACCATCTCAATAATCCCATGGGGGTGTTCAGTGTGGTAATTTCTTTACACTTGTCATCTATTTCATTCTGGTTATAGAATGACTTTAAATTGATTTTTGCAAAGTGTTTCATATTTGCCAGTTTGTGACAGACAGTTTCAATACTTGGTAAGGGAAACAAATCCAAACATGTGGTGGTTGAGGCCAATTTTGTAGTCACAACATATTCTAATATCCCCATCAGTCTTTTTAATGGTGACTACTGGTGACACTCAATCACTTTCCCCATGAGTGCCCTTTTCTAAAATACCCAGCTGGACCATTTGTTTTAACTTTGACACTACAATAGGTAAAGTGTGTATAGGTAATCATCTTGCTAGGATGATAGTTCTCTTTCAAACGAATGCTTGCTTTATAACTCTTAAGTAATTTTATTTTTTGTTCCTCTAACTCCAAAGAATCAACTAATTTTGATGTGTCAACTTTTAATACATCTATACCTAGGAGTCCATGGTCTTTAGTACATGCCATGATCATAATAAGTATCATCTCAAAGCAATTCTTAGTTTCAAACATACCTTTGAAGGTGCCTAATGTTTGGATTATGGTGCCATCGAATTGTTTTAATTGCAAAGGTGACATTGTAAGCCTCAACTTTCCTAAATCCTGCCGAAAGTTCACTGGGATAAGTGTTACATCAGAGCCAATATCTTCTTGCATGTAGAAATATTTCCAATTTATTTTTACCTTTTCTCTAGTTTTAGTTGGTGTGTTTAGCATGAAAATTTCAGCCCCTCCTCTATCCACTTGCGTTTCTTTAAGTTCCTCAACATCTTTTTTGTATCTGCACACCTCTGGGGCGTGATTTTTTCTTTTGCAAATAGAGCATACTTACCGAAGGCTGGGCAATTATTTTTTTCTCTGACATGCCGTTCACCACAGTATTGGCATAGAATTTTGTATTTGTTTGTGCTCTATGCTTCTCCTTTGTTCAGTTGTTGGTTATACTTTTTTATTAACTCCAGTTGCTGTACGAACTCTATACATGTTTCTACTGTTAAATTAATGCTTTCAAGTATTTCCACTAACTTATGTTTAAAAGCCGAGTTGTACATACCTTCTATCAAGAGTAACATGACCAATTCATCTACGGTGGTCATTTCATCGGTACCAAGTCTTTCAAATTCACATTATCTAGTTCTTTCTTTCAATCGGAGTACAAATTGTACAATAGACTCATCAGGGTGCTGTCTTGTTTCCAGAAACTTTGTTCTTTCCGCAATGACTAACCTTTTCTTTGGTCTGATATTCCTTTTTATTACTTCCCCAATTTCTTTGAAAGTCAGCTCTTGGGTAGGCCATCATTGAAACTTTCTGGATTATTTTGCACCCAGCTGTTGTAAGGAACATGTCAATAATTTTATTTTGTTCACCTTCCCTTTGTCTGTCTCTTAGTTTCTTTATCCTGGCTAGCACCTCAAATCCTATTATCCATGTTTCAACATACTCAGGATCGTCAAGTGTGGTCAGACATCCTATCAGTGATGCCATTGTTATGCCTTGGAAATCGCATGTCAAGCCAAAATCGGGATTCATCATTCAAAGAGACAACAAATAGCCTGCTGTATATACACACGCAGAACAGCTGACATTTATGAGAATTCAGCAATCGTCCACAGCTGGATAAAAAA
The DNA here is from genome assembly GCA_963585895.1 of Sepioteuthis lessoniana. Taxonomy (NCBI): domain Eukaryota; kingdom Metazoa; phylum Mollusca; class Cephalopoda; order Myopsida; family Loliginidae; genus Sepioteuthis; species Sepioteuthis lessoniana. Next base: position 12,431 of record CAUZXS010006001.1, read on the forward strand.
ACAGGTAGTGAACTGAGTGAAATGTGACAACAAAGCTGTGTGAATTGAATTCCTTTCATAGCCACAAAAAGAAAGAAAGAAACAAGAAGTGATGAGCAAAATGGCCTACCTAAAAGTTCAAAAATGGTACAAATGTATCTTGAGTGTAGAGCACCAGAAGTTTGGAAAAAACGGAAGAATGAGTGTTGTTGAAAGTGGAATTTGTAGGTCACATGTCCCATCACTGGCAGGACAGGGTTTCCAAATGTTGCAAATTTTGGTCAGATAGAACCAGTATAAAAGAAGCATTGTGGGGCGGGGCATAGTTGTTTTGACAGCAGAATTGTGCAAACCAGTGTATTGACACGGCAACTGAGAGTTAGAGTGAGAGAAAGAAACAGAGAGACAGGACCAGTGTGAACAGTTAAATGTTTACAGGTTGATATGCCATAAAACCCAAATAAAAAAACAAATCAGGAAAAAAGATCTGCTTACGTTTTTTAGCATTCCCAAGTGATCCAGAACAGCAGATCAGCTTGTCTTTTGTAGCATTCCCAAGTGATCCAGAACAGCAGATCAGCTTGTCTTTTGTAGCATTCCCAAGTGATCCAGAACAGCAGATCAGCTTGTCTTTTTTAGCATTCCCAAGTGATCCAGAACAGCAGATCAGCTTGTACTTTGTAGCATTCCCAAGTGATCCAGAACAGCCGATCAGTTTGACTTTTGTAGCGTTCCCAAGTGATCCAGAACAGCAGATCAGCTTGACTTTTGTAGCATTCCCAAGTGATCCAGAACAGCAGATCAGCTTTACTTTTGTAGCATTCCCAAGTGATCCAGAGCAGCAGATCAGCTTGTCTTTTGTAGCATTCCCAAGTGATCCAGAACAGCAGATCAGCTTGACTTTTGTAGCATTCCCAAGTGATCCAGAGCAGCAGATCAGCTTGTCTTTTGTAGCATTCCCAAGTGATCCAGAACAGCAGATCAGCTTTACTTTTGTAGTGTTTCGAAGTGAACTAGAAATTCCTAATCCAAAAACCAAACTTACGTATTCTGTTTTCCGTGCTGAAAGCAATCATTCCACCTTCCCATTTACAAATGTTTGCTAAGTTCAGCTTATGGTGGCACAAGGTAATCATAGAGGAGAACCCAATGGGAATTGAACTTGCTACAGTACCAATAGTCTGCAAAACTATTTTATTAAATCATTATGGCAAGAACTCTATCTATATAAAAGGTTGTTATTAAAAAGAAAAATGAAAGGAAAAACATCTGATTTATTCAATACAAACTAAAAAGGAAAGGTTTCCAATAATATAACAGATATTAAGAATAAACCTGAAAATTCTTATAAGAGACAAAAAGAGTTGCCACGTTAATGAGAAAGCCAATTCTGTTTTGTATTATATATCATGATAGTAGAAGAAAAAGCTCTACACGTAAATGACATTTGTTGCTAGAAAATTAAACAGAATTAATGTTCCTGACCAACATGCTGTTCCTTTACAAAATGTTTACAGGTTGATATGCCATAAAACCCAAATAAAAAAACAAATTAGGAAAAAAGATCTGCTTGTCTTTTGTAGTGTTCCCAAGTGGTCCAGAACAGTAGATCAGTTTGTCTTTTGTAGTGTTCCCAAGTGAACCAGAAAAACATCTGCTTGTCTTTTGCGGCGTTCCCAAATGATCTAGAACAGCAGATCAGCTTGTCTTTTGTAGCGTTCCCAAGTGATCCAGAACAGCAGATCTGCTTGACTTTTGTAGCGTTCCCAAGTGATCCAGAACAGCAGATCAGCTTGACTTTTGTAGCATTACCAAGTGATCCAGAACAGCAGATCAGCTTGTCTTTTGTAGCGTTCCCAATATTTATTCAAATACATTTACTTACATGACCAATACATTCTTCTGTACTTGGGTTGCTTGCAAAAAACTCAGCCATAGGATTTCTTGAATTATTTCCAGAATCAGTTATATGTGTCTGCAATTCAAAAAGAGAAAAATAAATGTCCTTATTTATGAGTATTTGACGACAGCATTTATTTTTAAATCAAGCAAGTCATTTGAGAAAGTTCATAAACAGAGTTGTCATGAGCTGCCAATAATTCTTATAACCTTAAGATTTAACAATGATAAAAAAAAAATTGAAAAAATAAACAGGGATAAATTAAAAGAAGAAAGAAACTTATGAGAAACTTTTTTGAAAAAAAAATATTTTAAACAAAAATAAGAAAATAAAACCCTCAAGAAATCTAGCTTTGTTTTTTGCAGGTTGAATAGTGGACATTGAAATAAAGTTATTTGCATTTCTACTAACTATGAGTAAGCAGCAGGCATCCCTTTAGATGATCCTAAGTCTGAGCTAAGAATAATCCCTATTGCTATATGTAATCAATATCACATCATCTGCATATTAAACTTGTCACTATAGCTTTTCCTTTTTTTATATTCAAATAATGTCAGCATTTATATAAAATTTCAGCTCCAGACTTTTGTGCTAAAAAAAGAATTCTATTCAGATGATAGCTCAATGGTTAGTGACAAGTTTGAATCCAATATACATCAATGATACTAATTTTTATCTTATTCATTATTTTTAATTTCATAAGCAAATGTGTTGCCAAAGCTATCTTTGAGGACAAAAATAACAGTCCTCAAAGATATTACTTTTGGACTTATTTATTCTGAGGTACATTTGAATTTTCATTATTGGTTGGATACATACAATTATACATTTCTCAGAAACATTATTAGGCTTTTCTGGTTAAAGAATGAGACTTAAGTACAAGTGAAATAGTCCTTCCTTTATAAATATGTATACACACACACAATCACTTTTATACTAATATAGTAGTTCATATTATACAGCCAAAATTTCATATTAAAATTCAGTTAAAAACTATACTAAGCATTGACCCAATTGTGTATGTCTATGCAGATGAACATTATTATCAATGTTTATCAATTGAAATATACTTGAAAAAAGTGGGTATTGTATACTTTCCTATGGATACATAAATAAACATCAATATATCATACCCCTGTTTCATTTTATATATTTTGTATATATGAGTGAATATCTTAGTATTCATGCATTGCATAAATTTGGGGTACTGCTGTTAGTTTGTGGTTAAACAAGTCAGTGAGTAGAGGTAGTAAAATATTGACTGCTTTGTGTGAAATAGCTGCAAGCTGAACAAATGAAAAAAAAAAATCCACATTATTTTGTTTAAAATGCCATTTTGATTTGTCAGTGATTTTTAATTTAAAGTCATCAATTTTGAAATTGTTTTACGTGTATTCATTAGTGTAATATAATATCCTGAGTATAACACTAAATTCCATCTGATAGTAAGGCCCCAATTTTGGAGATTTTAGGAGTGTTCAGTACATCTTCATTTCCATTACTGCCAGATCCACTCTGACCTACAGTGTTAGTATCTATTAGTCTCATCTATGAATCAAATAGATCTGTTTAAAATCTATTTGTATTTTATAGGACATGTGCAAAAAAAAAAAAATAACTTGAACAACTACATAAAAATGTACTTATAGATATACAATGGATACAATTCCTTAACCTCTAAGCATAAAATAATCCTAGACAAGTTGACATGCTGTAATCATTAATCAATTAAATTTATACTCAAAATAGAAAGGAGTAAAGCATACATTCTTTATCAAAGTTTCTCTGTGCATCATTATATTTCAATAACGATACTTGGAGTTATTTTACTATTAAGGATCAAACAGTGAAACATGAATTATCAATAAAGTAATTGGTCAAGGGTATAGAATCTACAATCAAGATGATTGATCAAAGGAGAAATATCATCAACAAAATTCTGCAAAGAAATTAAAAACAGTATTTAATAGCAAGAAATTAAAAATAAAAATCAATCTCAGAAATAAAATTGATGTAAAAAGAAAATGAACATCAAGATAAATCTGTAACAAGTGGGAATGAATGATTAACTTAAGACCAAGAGTTTAAACTGTGCTGAAATCTTAGGGCAGATGAACAAAAACAAAAAGAGAGAGTAACTTAGAGACAAGTTGTAATCAGTCAACCATAAATGTCAAACCAAGTCAAAACAGCCAAGGAGTTCAATGAAAAATTTTCTAAGTGTTGGGTTTTTTCATAGTTATCACATATCCTAATATAATTTCTTGTAAACAGACAGAAAAATTCTAACTTTGATAGTGGGTAGCCAAACCAAAAGTGAGAAATTCTATCATTTCAAAAATATACATAAGTTCTATTCATGAGATTTATTCAGTTCAGAATTTATAAATATACAAAGATCTTATAAATTGGGAGAAAAATGCTAAACCTATTTTATAATAAACTTAGGGCAAATTTCATCAGAGATTAGATGAAAAGAGATTAGTTAAATTGCTTGTGTATATTCTCTTTTGTTTCATGAATATTTTAATCTATATTAAGAATGCATGTGAAAATCACTTTCAAATTCTTCATTCTGGCCATATTTAAAGGGAGTTGATAATGAATATCATAATTCATTTATTGTAAAATCTGGCCAGTCCCAAATTTTCGTTTTCATGAATGATTTACAAGAGAAAAAAGCCTAATAAAAAGGTTTAGTACAAACCACTGAATATAATCTGATGTATTTCTGACTGGTCTTGAATATTAAGAATATAGCAAACATTTAAGCATATAAATCTGATAGCATATGATTGTATATTAAAGAAATTTTTAAGTAAAATCCTCTTTTGGGTAGATAATTATAATTTGTTAAATAAAAATAATAACTAATTTTAAAAAATTAACATTTGACACAAATTAGAAAATAAACAGTGAACAATTTGAAAAAAAAAACGATTAAAAATCATAAACCTATTGTAGAAAGTTTTTATAAATAATAGTTTTAACCCTTTGACTTATTAGCCTAATATTTTAGACAGATCATTATTTCCCTATAAACCATAAACTAATTAGAAAATCATGATGGGCAATAATAAAAAGCCTATGGGTATTTAAATAAACATACCTGGACTATGGAATAAAGTTTGAATGTATTTTGGGTTCAATTTTTTATGAATTTTCTAAACTCAAGAGCAGTTTAACTAAAAGTGGTTAATTCTAAGAAAAATTATTGAATATATAACATCATAAAGCAATAAACAAAAGAATATTTAGGACTTTAAACTATAAATTTACATAAATATAAGATTATTGTTAAAGATGAAAAATACTCATATCAATTTGGTTTAATTTGTATTTGATGAAAAATTGAAAAGAAACCAATTATAAAAGCCTTAAAATTAATCTCAATTTAGATAAAACAAAATACAAAATCTCCAATTTTAAAAACTGTTTAGAAATATCAAACTGTACATAAATTTTTAATGTTCTTAGTATGTACAAATGAGTTTATCTTGGTTCTTAATTCCATTATGTTCAGTGTTAGTAAATTACAAATATTAATATTGCTCTTTGGGAAGGTGGAGACTCAACTAAAACATCTTTCTCCCCACAACCAAACATCCAGTACCTGTAGAGGCAAAGCAGGTTTTAAGAAATTCTTGATTTCAACAATTCTATTTTCATTTTTCATTCATATTTCTTAATCATAAAATCTACAATTGCTAAATTTGTATATGTATTACTAGTGAACAGCAAATTTGAGTGTATCACAGACCAAGAAAAGAAACACCCTTCTAAAATTATGCCATTTAATAGAAGATATTCCATATTGGCATTTAATTTGTCAATAGACTTGATACTTGCCATTCAGCAGTTTTATATAAAGGAAACATGAACCATTATGACAACCGAACAGAGAAAAAAAAGCAACAACCGCTGACTTTGTTAATATTTTAGAAAATTGTCATTACCCAATTTTCAATAAAGGCATAACAAATATGAAAAATGAAACGCACATCAAAATCAATAAATACATCAAACAAAATTCAACTCACAAAATAGTCTGCCAGCAAAAGCAGATACTTTCCTCCTTCCAATTATCCCAATATGCAATCCTACTTAAAATTAAATGGCTTTAACAAAAATAATTCATGCATTATGTTCCCTTGGAACTGCAATGATATTTGTTTGAAGTTTGACTTCTTTGAAGAAGCCAGCAGCTATCCCCAGAACCCTTAAATAACTGCAGAAACATTTATTGGGATGATGAAAAATACTATTAAAACAATCTTAAAAGTATGAATAAAAGTTATTATTACGAAAATACCAGCTTTGCATAAAAAAGGACAATGATTAAAAAAAAATATGTACAATTTAACACACAAATAAAAATTAAACTAAATTGGTATGGATATTTTTTTACCTTTAATAATAATCTTATATTTATGTAAATTTATAGTAATTTTTTTGCTTCAGGTTATAAACTATAACAACCATATGCATACAATCCCAGATGCAATTCAAACTTTGCCAATCCTAATTCCTAAGTTGACAACACCACCTGATCATGTATCATGTAAAAGTTAGATACAAAATAATGAGTACTGGCAGTAGTACCCAGGAGTACATTTCATTAAACAAAAATTTATTCTCCAAGAGTTTTGAAACATTTACTTCTCCAACATGCACATTTTTGGCAAGATATTGAATTAAAACTTTGAAATCACACCTCTAGAAGAAAGTTAACTAAAATCTCTAAAATAAAATTCAAGCAATAAAACTAAAAATGTTTAACTCATTAAATATTCAGTATTCAGACAACAGTCTTTTATTAATACAAACTTGAGTAAAAATGATGAATTAAAAAGAAATTATCTTTCATTTTATCACGCATGATGACTGTGTTCTAATAGGTTGTGGTGGTGATAGTGAACATGACATTCCAGTTAATCTTTAGTAAAGGAGTGATATAACAAAGACTAGACAAGAATGACAAAGGTGAGAAGGTTAAGTTTAAAATGCCACCTTTTATTTGGCAATAAAATATATGAAGAATATGTATAATGTTCATGCTGTGTCAAAAGTGTAGACTTGGCTGTTGAATAGTTCTTGGCGACAGCACTCTAGAGGATTTTAAATAAGTCTTGTTGTTCTTGGACAGGTAGAGGGTGTAGCTGTATGGCCAGTAAGTATCAGGTTACAGAAGCAAAATGATCAATGACCTAGTTATCGATTCTGCAGTTAACAAGGGATTTGGCTGATGTTGGCTTTGAAGAGTCTACAATAGTCCAAGCAGTGTCGTCTGCTTATAGAAAGGTCCTTTGCTTTGAGTGTCCATTGCATCTTGCCCACAGCTACACCATGGTCCTGATGATGTTGATGAATTTACTACCCCCAAAAGCAGAGTAAAATGAGGATAAGAACTGCCATAGTCCTTAAAAAGACAGTAGAGAGAAAGTAAGACTTATGATAATACTGAAAAGGACAATAAATGCAGGAAAGACTGGATTGCTGTGTTGTTGTTGCTGCAGCTGGTGGCTAAGAGGAGGCATCTGGTTACGAGTGCCAGTACCAGTGAAAGTGACCAAGTTACTGAATGGTTTCTAACCATCCGTGATGGAGATGGCTCACTTATTTGCCAGGTTTATATGAGTCTGACTTAGGACAGGCAGCTTCTCTTTAATTTTGTGTGATAATGAAACAAGTCAATACACACCTGAGAGAAGTTTGCAAATATTACGCACTATACTCAACAGTTAGAAAATCATTTCAAGATTGCTTGCAGAATTAACAGTTTCGAAAATAGCTTGTGAGTTGGTAACAGAAAATTCCACTCATCAACAAATTTGGTGATGATGTGTTGATACCAGGGTTCACTTCCAGTTGTGGTGAAAAATTCCATTCACTGACACCATAAACAATGTTACATTTTTTTTTTCAAAACTTAGATTCATGATGTGAGTAGCTAGTCGGCTACAATAAGGTAATGATAGATAATAAAGACTGCATGTCTGTCTATGTACCTGTTATGATATAAAAGGCTACAAAAATTTGCTTCCTGTCTTTTAGAGTAGAACAGCCCTCCTTAGACTTTTTTGATTGTTTCCAGGATTAATTTTGATTTCCATATCAGCAGATATCAATTTTATTTGCTTTCTGTACAAATAAAGCTTTTCTGATTAATTCTTCTCCAAATAATTTCGAGATATTTCCTCTCCAAGTAGAAAGAGGCTCTCCTGTAGGTTCCAGTTTTATTCACTGTGTAGATGAATTAAACCTTCCTGATCTGTTTTAAACCAAAATATTCTAAGAGCCAATTTACAAAAATTTTCTGCAACACTTCTTGGAGAAGGGAGAGCAAATCTGTGAATTCCAGCTTTATTTGCTTTCTGAGCAAATCAGAACTATACTACTAGCTCAATATTTGTCAGATGAACCTAGGGGAGGAGTTGCCCATCCTCCCAGTATTTATAGAGCACTCTTTGAGGTAATGAGAGTTCACGTACCAAATTTTACTAAGACTGACCTATTAGCTTAGGAGTCTATCTGTTACAAGAAAGGAAATTAAGAAAATTATCTATTAAAGAAAAAATATAACATTAAGGATATTTTAACCAACCTGTTTTGCACATTCTCTTGTCTTTTACTTCAACATTTGCAGTAATTCCTGTTGCAACTAAGCGCCTAATTTTCAGTAAGAGTGACATTGAATATTGCATAGAGAGCAAAGTGAGTGAAATCTGAAGAAATAGTACAAATACCTTGGTGTAAATAGTTGATAAATAGTAAGCCATGCATACAAGGAAAATCAACAAGGAAAATTGAATCAGAAAGTTAAGATTATTTGCATTCAATTACATTGATGCCTTTGCGAAAGGTGTTAAACTATCTCTTCTTTTTATTATTAATGAAAATATAATTTCTTTTCAAAATTTGACCTGAAAAGATATCAAATTAGTTAAAATAATTGCATTAACTTAGATATTTTTTATGAAACTAGAATCACGAGCTGTAAAACAATATTTGTAGTTTGCCATATCTATGATTTTTAATTTGCTATGGAGTAAAAATAATGCATGGAATTCCTCTGAATAGGTGATTCCATCAATTTTGCTATCAGTGGTTGTAGCATTTTATGTTAATCAGCATTATTTGTATTTCATATAAATAATGCACTTAAAAAGTAACATAAAAATTGTCTTTTGTCAGAGGTTTAATCATTTAAATTTGGTATCATGTGATTCTAATAAAAAATGGGTTTATACATTTTTAATGCCTGAAATGATTCTGACAATTCTTTGCAATATGAAATTGAAGGTTTTGATTTTTAGTAACATCTTAATACTGCTACAAGCACATGCTCATAGTATTCACCTAATTGTAATTATCCCTCTTAATACTGTTGATTCTGATTTACATACTTCAATACTTACAACAAAGTGATTTCAGGGAAGATTTTCTTTAGAGATAATTTGATGTCATTTGAATAGTCATTTATCTCTTATATGCTATATGTATGATTTAATTTTAGTCATATTTGGATTTGAGAAAATTGTCACAAGTTTATTCTCATTGGTATGTCTATTTCTGCCAGTTATTTAAGAACAATAGGTCATGCATTGAACAATGTATGTAAATGTAGGTATGCATATATCTGTCTGGGTCTAGCACTGCCTACAGAACTTATAAACTATCAATTATACTGGATATGTTTCATTTTATCTTAAATCAGTAAATTTCCTTTTTCAAAATGTCATCAGGGTAAAGAGTTGGATGAGAGATAATCTTCATGAAAAAGTTATTTACAGAGTTTACCTATTGTCCAAATAAGGTAAGAGACTGCATTGTATAATTGAAGACAGCCTGCTTGGTTAGAAAATCTTCATTTGAAATTCTGGTAGGAAATATATATTTCATCACAAAAGTATTCTATATATATATATATATATATATATATATATATATATATTGGTCTGATGATCCCATAGAAAGAGACAATCACCAAGTGTCACCAACTTTGTACCTATGCTACTCTAACTGAGATATATATGATCTATCTTTAGTTATAAATACAGCAAACTACATCTTTAATATATATGTGTGTGTGTGTGGAGGTAACTATTAAGATGCAAATATATTTATTTTTTTTTTAGTAAAAAGTAGGAGATAGGTGAAAAAATTCTTTTTATAAAAGTAATATAAACTGATAATACAATAAACTTTTAATCAATTCAGAGAGAAACAAAAATTTATCTTTGATTAAGATCTTTATGGAAGCATAACAAAACCAGACATTAGTCTTAAAAAATAGTTAATGAAGATTAAACCATGAAACCTAGTGAAGTTCCAAAACAAGTGATGAATATTCAATATATAGATACAAAAAAGTATTTTTTAACAAGAGAAAAGCCATTTCATAATCATAATAAATAAATCAAATTATCTCAGTTCATTGATTCTGGATGACAATTCATCTTTACTAATGGCTGCAATTTTCAACTATTTCAAATATACCAGTGATGCATTTCAAAGATTCATTGCAAAGTTGTGCTATCAAAAGATTTTTTCAGGAAACATTATTTCACAAGTTCTTTCTAAACCAACATCAAGACTGATTTCTTTTCACCACATTACCCAGTAGATGAACTTTATTCATTTGTAATTGTCCAGTTTATTTGGTTTCTTTATTTTTTTTTATTCTATACAAGGAAACTTGTAAATGATTGAACTTGTATTTCTCTCGGCAGACCGTTTACTCAGCCATTGGATTTCCTTCGAAAAGAGATGTAAGGGATAAAAATGACATTTTCTATGCATGAATAAATCCATTGGAGTGCATGACCACAGTGACTGAAAAATGGCCATTTTGTGGAATAAATCAATGGTTGCATGGTAGAGTGAACAATCAAACCCAACCTTGCCAAAAGTGTACAAGAATAATTTTTTAAAGTTTTAATTCATAGACATGGGATTTGCTTAAAATGTCGGCTCAGTATTTTATATACAAACTCATATACAGATTAGCTGTTTTTATAGACGAATTAATCATTTTTAAAAAGTAAACCCAATTGATACAATTGCTTTTTTTCCCCCACTCTTATTAATTATCTTTTATTCATGCAAAATTAGTTATTCTTTTACATAAGGTTTTATTAGGCCATTTTGATTGGTGAACATTGACTTTCTTGATTCAAACAAGAAAAATTAAGCTCAATATCGATGTAAATATCAGAAGAAAAATAGTAGAAAGTCATCAAAATTTTCAAAATAAATTCTAAAGTATTAAAAGTAAAATGTTTAAAGTTGAAGCATGTAATATCACTTCACCAAATAATCAACCCTTCATTCCAAAAATTTGCAGTTAAATAGGAAGAAGTTTACAGTCGCAGTCACATTGCAAGATCATAATGTCTAAAAATCAAAGCCATATAGGCATTGCCAGAGCATAATATCTTACTATCAAAGTCATATAGGAATTGTCAGATAACATGGTAAATATGTCTTACCTAAAACTTTATGATTTAGAATTTCTAAAATATAATGTTTAAAGAATAGTTGGGCTAAAAACAACATTAAGGATGCAAAAGGCTCCAAAACAAGAAGAAAATAGTCAAGAATAAAAATGTGAAAGAATCAACAATCATTGGTCAACTTTGTAGAGAAGAAAAGCAGTGTTACTTTAAGTGATGACTATTTTTTTTGACATATCACTAAACTAAATGAGATGAAAAACAATAATTTTTTTTTACTTCTATGATAAATGAATAACATTTCCTGAAAATCTGAAGAGTAACAGTAATAAACTCCTATTCCTAAAGCATGGCATTTTTCTATTACTCTGTGACTAAACCTATACACCTAATTTATAAAAATGGCCTTTTTGTGAGGATGTCAGTGTTCAACTAGAAAAATATTTTCTGACTATAAAATAAAATGAAGAATGTTGAAAAAATGTTTGACTAGAAGCTAAATATAAGGGAAATGGTGAAGTTGGTATTTTTTTACAGAGGCAAGTTTATATTGGTTGTCAAGATGGAAGATAATTTTGAGAGGATTTTTTTATATGACAGTTTTGTATATGTATATAAGCAGACAGATATGTTGAGAAACAGGCTGTGAAATTTCATTACTCGGGTACTGTGTTGATATCTATTATCTCGCTTGTATATAAAAACATAGAGATACACAATTTACAGACCCCAAAAGCTACAATTTGTAAAGTATATAATATATCTATACACATATTAAAAACTAGATAGATACATTTTAAGGTAATTCTGAAAAACATGCTTGTAGAAAATATTTCATTAACAACTATTTGGTTGCATTTGTATTCACTTGATTCTTTTTTTTTTTTTTGCTTGTAAATGAACAGAGAAATTCATTTTTATTGGAAATGTTTGAGAAGAATAGGAGTAAGCATTCAAATATTAACAAAACTTCTCACAATACTTGTTTTTTAATTTAACATTGATGACATAAAAGTATAATATTCATAAACACATCTACCTTTTACATTTGATGGACTCAGTCATTATATATATATATATATATATATACACGAGGTGTATTCAATAAGTTTCCCGACTTTTTTTCATATGGGCATTTTTATTGATAGTACACACATGAAACTCTAGTCCTCTTCGAAGTAATCTCCTCCGGCTGTAATGCACTTGTTGTACCATTCCAACAACTTCTGGAAGACCCCATGGGAATCCTCTTGTGTGAGCATGTCAATGACCTTCATCACAGCCTCTTTCATCTCCTCAATTGTCTCATAACAGCCTCTGAGCATAGGAAATAAGCAAAAGTCACAGGGAGCAAGGTCTGGACTATAGGGAGGATGAGGAACTGTCTTGATGCCCATCTTGGTCAAATAGTCTGTGACAAGGATGGAGTTGTGGACTGGTGCATTGTCCTGCTGGAAATGCTACTGATCCAATTTGAAGAGCGCAGGCCTCTTCCGACAGAATCTCTTCCTGAACTCCCTTCAAACCTCAACATAGTATTTGGGTGACAACTGACTGACTATAGAACTGACTTCTATGAGAAAAATTTTTTCTAAAAGATGCCTCATTGTTTTATGCTGTTATTATCTAAAGAGTGGGTTTTCAACTAGTTAACTCCCTTTAGCAATTAGTCTTAAAAAATCTAAGATTTATCTATAATGGGTTCTAGGTATTTTGAATAACTAAAGTAAACTTATAAAATTGTATTAGTAAGACAGTGTTTATATGTCAATGTTTATTTGCACCATGCTAACAAAATCACGGTTAAAAATTCTAAGAGAAACAAACAGGAAATATTGGTGCATTTTACAATTATTTCAAAATCATTTTCAAAAGAGTTAACAAGAAATTATCACCCTTGAGAGAAAACCTTTTTTTTTTCAAAGTAAAAATTAAAAGCAGATCAATTTTATTAGAGAATAATTTGAAAGAGTATAAAAATATTCCACCAAAATGAAGAGTGAATGTAAAAGAAAAAGATAGGAATAAACAAAGCCTGAAATTTTTTTAGAACAAATCAGGAGTATCTACTTTTAGTGATTTTATTTCTAATCTCTTTTGTTTTCTGAATGATTCTTTATCCTAGATATTCTTTGCCATTTTTTAAATCTGGAATTAATGCTAAAAAATGAAGAAAAATGTTACACAAATAATAAAATCATACTGAAAAGACAATTGAAATAAAAAAAATAAAAACAAATTGGAGAACTGAAAATAAAAATAAACCATTCATCTTTATTCAATCAAATGGGAAAAAAGAAATGGAAAAACAAATTAGGTGTGTGTGTGTGTGTGTGTGTGTGTGTGTGTGTGTGTGTGTGTGTGTGTGTGTATGTGTGTATGTAGCCATGTAAGAAAGTAAAAGGAAGTGATGTTTTAAAATAGTAAGGTTACCAGATTGATTGAACCTAATTAGGTGAAACTGGAGCATTGTTTCAGTTAATCCAATAATGTAAAATTTTTTTGTATTTCTGCTTTGGCTCTGTAATGATTACAGTTCTACCAGATGAAACAGTAAAGGAAAAGAAAACAAGGTAAAATAACTATTTAACTACCAGAAGCCATACAAGAATTAATCAACAGTGAGATCACTTCAAAATCACTGGTCAGCCTCATAGAAGTTACAAGAAGAAAGAGTCACAAAAAAGAGACAAGACTATTTACTGGTGATGAGAACCAGTGATAGAGCTTTGTCCACTTTTATTTATCTAAAAAGAGAAAGTGATGCAAACATGATTACAGCCAAATTACATAATATTTTGTACACATATTTGTATGTGACATTAGAACAAGTGAATGTACATGTTTATATGCATATAAGAGAGACATAAAGATATATACACGATGAAAAAAAATGAGAGAGGGGAAGAGATAAAAGGGAGTTAACAATAAATGCTTAAAAAAAAACATTATATAAATGAAGAAAACTAAAATTAAGATCACTTAGATGGGGAAAATAACTTCTGTAGTTGATAAAGAGAATTTGAACAAATAGTTTGAAAATAAGCCGAAAACTAAGTTTAAAAAAAACAACAAAAGGTATTAACTTCTTACCTCAGGGACCAGAACACTTCCATCTGGAGCCAACTTCATTGCTTTCTTTTCCAAAAGTTCATTTAGTTGCTACAAGAACAAAGTAAATTGGAGGTGATGATTTAGATGATTTGCATTTATAAGTCTTTTCATATTTATTATAGATGAATACAATTCAAGATTTGATAAATGTGGGCGACATTGCTGCTTTCACCTTCTTTCATATACAAAATTATGCAGATATCATATATGATAAAAAGTTTAAAAGAAATAGTGCATTGTCCAGTTGAGGAAAGCAGTCAAAAGAGAGATGCAGAAAGAGGTTAAATTGATTCTGTTAACTTTCAACAGATGAAATGACATTTGAATAAATATTCATATAAAATAGTGATAAATAATAACAAAAGTTATGAGACTTGTACCTCATAAGAAAAAGGACAGTGCATCTCTTACCAAATGTCAAATGTAAAAAAAGAATAAATCCTAATGAAAACAGAGTCTGGAGAAAATGGTTGAGCACACCTGTGGATATTCTAATTTTCAATACTCTGGGTCAGAATTTGCTAAATCATTACGTATTATTATTAGAATGAATTAAACTATCATTATTGTTTTTAATAAATTCTACCTGTGATATCATGTGCCATTTAAACAGCTAGTCACTATTTTCACACATAATGCTCATGCTAACAGTGCAAAACTTTAAATATTTGGATCTCTCATACTTTAATCAACTTAAGTCACCAATCAAACTATGTGCACATAAAACAAAATTGTCACAGTTCCTTGACTTTGTAGAGAAACATAAAGATATACATATAAACTCATGAATTGCTTTGTATTTAAACAATGAATTTTTTTTTTTTTGTAATTTTTTAAAAAATAATTCATAGTTTTTGCTATAACTCTGTAAATAAATAATGGTTTTTGATGGGATTTGGGAAAGTATTATCTAAGCACAGATTTATGTTCTTTTAAAAGTACAAACTATGACCTACTTCTTATTCACCAAATATCACTTTCATGTACCTGTCTATCATCATATAAGACAAAAATGGCTCGTGTTATGACCACCAAATTTTACAGGGTTACAAATAGAATACAAGAATATAGATTAATGGATTAGTTTCTGAGAATTCCACAACTTTAAATTTTTAGCAAGTTGTTCAGTTTATAATGTAAATATAATGTCAAACTGGGTCCTTACCAAATGTTCATTAGGTTAGTTACACCAAATCTGTATCTTGTTGTATAAACATAAAAAGCAGATATCTACCTAAAAATACTCTAACCAGAAACAAAAATTACCACATTTTTTCATGACTTTTTATTGGAAAATCACAACTTAAGGTGGCTGTGTATGAGCAATGGTCACTTAAGAGTCATAAACAGTAATCTCTCAATGATATATATCAATTTAAAAGTCCTTATAAAAACAAGCTTTGGTGATATTTTATCCGTGCATTTCAAACCCAATATGTTTTATTCTAAATGTTTGTCTGGGTGCAAAATGGAAAGAAAACTGTACAGCAAACACAAGATAAAATTAACTGTATAGGCAGAGAAAATGGAAAATTCACTTTACATTAACTGATAAATAGTTGAGTAAATAAGAATGTAGAGTACCACACATACAGAATACAAATGATTTTTCTCAACACATCTACTCATATCTGATGCTAATGATGATAAGAAACAGTTATTTAATTTATATCATCAATAATCCATTTAGCAGTAAGTAATTTATAAAATAGAAAACTAAAGTTTCTTCAAGACAATTATTTGTTTTTATTTCTCCTTCCAGTGCAAATTCAAATTATCCTTAGAAATCTTTTCTTTCAGAAAATATCACAATACATAATACTTGAAGCCAATTAAACTTTATTGTTGAAAGAACATTCTCACACACGAATGATATCAGCTGACAGAAAAATAAAACTAAAAAATTCAGGTGTTCTTCCGGGATCAAAAAATGTGATTCACTTCATCCAAACTTGATAAAAATATATCTGAAGGAAACAACCAATAATCATGTGATTTTTAAAACTTTTTTCATATTTTAATCACCAGGCAATATAATATGAAAGAATTTTTGTTCAAATTTAATTTGGTTTTGGAATGTCCAAAATTCTGTGATTTAGTATTTTTAATATTCTATACATTATCTAATCATTATTTTTTTGTTCTTATCACAATTTCTGCTGACGTATTGTACAGTGTTCATAGATTAAAAGCAAAAAAAAAAAAAAAATCTGAAGTTAAAAACAAACACTGAGTTTTTTTTTCATGGCAATAGATAACAGCATATGATCAGTGTCTGGATGAATAATGTTCTGATAATTAGAGCCAACTTGTTATTGTGTCCTGTAGAGAAGTTAAGAGATTTTCTTGAGTGGTGAATTTCTGCACAACACACTAACACACACGATAGTTACAAGAATAGAAAGTGTCTTTTCTAGCCAAGAAGTTGAAATCACTATCGTGATTATATCAGTTTGTCCATCAGTCAAATACTTTTGTTCTCGTTTTTGTCTTTTGAGACCCTTGACCTTTCATGCTTTACTTGAAATGTTTCTCCGAGTACAAATAGAAAGAAACTCCTAAGTACAATTTTCATGCTACTTAAGTCACAACTTGGATTTTAATTTAATCATTTTTCTTTCTATCTAGGTGATCCTTTATGTTGAAGGATACTTGCTCGAATCAAAAACAATGAGAAATGGAAAAAGGACAAATTCAACCAAAAAGTAACACATTTTAACATTTGCCATTTTTCTGAGTTAAAATATTTTCATTACTCCACAAATTACTAAGAGTAGTATCCTTATCTTGGTTGTTTTTATCACAATATTTTAGCCAATTAGCTCTCCAGTGTTTACCAAGTGTATGTTGCATCCAGTACTGCTAAAGTTACACCCCCAATTTCCTCTCTTCAAGAGGAACATATTTTATCAGTTCATAAATCAAAGTAGAAAAGTCTTGTGATAATGAACAAAAGATTATAGCCTAGAGTGAACAAAACTTTGAAAATTGCCATATATAATACAAAACCAGGCCCATATCTTTGATTTTTCTCAAAAACAGACTTTAATTTCATGGTCTATTTACTTAGACTGATATACAAAAAACATTATGATCACCTACCTAATAAAGCATTGGTCATCCATGTGAATTCAAAATAGCTCTCGCTAAATCAGGCATGGACTCTAAAGGCTTCCCTCTGGTATAAAGTGCCAGGATGTTAAAAACAAGTCCTTTAATTGTTGCAAGTTATTCAGTGGAGGTTCTATTAAGCTAACTTATTGTTACAACACATTCTATAAATGCATAAGAGGATTGAGTTCTGAAAAGTTTGGTACTCTAAGTAATAGTATGAAGTCTTCTTCATGCTTCTGAAATTTGATCTTCTATATATCTATATGTATGAATGTACTCATTATTTCAAGGTTGGTTGGTTATGCTTTACATTATATCAACTCTTGTAGGTTATTTGATAACAAATTCTGTTTATAGACATATATTAAATATGTATGATTTGTAAACAAATAGTTTGTAGGTAAATGAGCCAAGGCTCATTTGTTTGCAGACAGTTAAATGGTTTCAAGTATTGCAATCTGATATTAATAATTTAATTTAACAGTCATTTGCAAGCACAAATGATTTTAAGTACAGTAAATGATTAAACAGTTCTATTTGAAACTTAGTTGGAACCCTAACAGATACGACCACTCCAGGGCTGAGTAAACCTAGATGTAATGGCAATGAAGGGATACTCCATATTTCCTGGGCTCCAGGACAGGACCCTCACCATCAGATGGTTAAGCATCATATCCAGGACACTCATAAGGAGAGAGGTCTGAGGAGGTGCCCATGGTGTAATGTTTATCGTTGCAGGAAATGGACACGGCGACACGAGTTCAAATCCTGGACGAGACTGATTGCATTTCACATAGCACTAATACTCTTGGGAAAGGTATGAATCCAATTATTCTCCCTCCAGCTATGGGTAGATAGTAGGGCAGACTAGGTTCTTCAGGCTTGGTGAGGCAACTAGTCTAGGAGAAGGAAAACTCTGAATTCAAACCTGTTAAACTCCGCTTAAAAAATTGACCTTGTGTTATATCCTGCCTGAGAGGAGGGATTGGTAAATATGATAAGGAGAGGGGTCTTACTTTGCAGCAGAGATGCACTTAGCATACTCTACAGCCCTAGCCAAATGGATTTCATTATTTCAATTCAAAATTAATATTCAAGGAGAAAACTACAAACTGATTAGAATTAATTGTATGTATATATATATATATATATACACATATAAAATTGTTCAGAAACCCATTTAAGAATGTATAAATCAATGCAAAAGTTCCTTTCTTTTTTCTTTAAATTAGACATTGAAAAGTATACAGCAATCTGGTATATATAATTGCAATGGTTTTTTGGTCATTTAATCTATATATGCTAAAAAAAACTTATATTTCACAAAATTATTTTTAGTTTTTATAGTGAATACATTTTTAAGATGAGAAAACAAGATTAGCTGTTCATTTCACCAAAGTTTTTATCCTAATTTCTATCAACAGAATGATTGTCATGTACAAGTGGGTGTGTAAATTACAATTAACACATCATTCAATATGTCCCAGGCTTGACATATAGATGGCACCACTAATAAAAAATCCATATGATTTTTATAAAGTACCAACATTCAAATGGTATGTGTGACAGCAAATTAAAATAAAAAGATCCCCGGATGAGCAACCATTTAAAAGCGTATGGGAACTGGTGCATTTAAATATTGTTATCACCAAACGGGGAGTTTATTTTTCGCATGTGTGAAGACGGGGTGGTCTGGCACTTGATCCCTCGTAGAATAAGTCCTTGATCAGAATCCTTTCTCGGGTATATATATGAACTGGCATATTATGTGGGGGTTAATTTAGGGCATGACTGACCGCTGCTGGCAAGGGGTTTCCAAATTTCACAATACACATACACCCACCAGGCCACTGGCTCTTTCACCCCTAGATTTATGGAAGGTATGGACCTCAAGGTTTGGATATGATAATATTAATTATAGCAGTCGACAACTCCGTTTTCCCGTATAGTATTTTTAAAGGAAAATATAGGACAACTTAGGCAAGAATAACATTAGGCGAAAGAAGCTGAAAAAGAAACATGAAATAGCAACTTGACAGTATGTTGAAATACGAAACACACTTGTAGTCAGTAGCTAGGCTAAGAGCAACGTCTTTAGCAAGGCTAAAACTAAAGTAAGTCAGTCCTCAATGAAAGAGCTTATTTATGGCACATTGGGAGATTCCAATGTGCACACATTGGCCGGTCCCTTCCTTGGATTGTGATTGGCTAGAACATTTCATTGGATATGTCTGTTCATAAATACCAACCCTGTCAGTAAGCATTAGTCTTGACTATGCTGGACCTCAGGTAAGTGTTGCTGTTATTATTGCCACTATTATTGCTGTTGTATATTGTTGCGTTCTACATCTCCCCCCCCCACGGGTGGGCCGGGTTGCTTGGGAGGTGTGTCTCTCTTTTATGCCTGGTTTGTTATGTGGTAGTAACCTAGAGAGAGCTCGGGGAATCCTTGATGATCGAAGTCGTGGGGATATATGTGTGGTTTGTTGTTGGGGTCTGGTTGCTGTGCATGTGCTATCACAGGGAGACAATGGGGGATGTGTGACTGTAGCATTAGTTGACGGGATTCTTGGTCCTAGTGTCGCACTTGGTATCGGGGTTGGTGTAGGCTTGAGATTGCACTTTTTGAGGAAGTGACGGTTCCTAAGTGTAATTCTTCCGGAGCCATCAACCCTGATTTTGTATTGACGCTCAGGTAGAGCGGAGATTATCTTTCCTGTGGTGTTCCACCGGCGATTAAGTGGGTTTTGAATGGTCACAGTGTCACCGGCTTGTAATGGGCATAGGTTGTGAGTATGCCTGTTGTATCTTTCTAACAACTTAGCATTGCGTTTCTGAAGAATTAGTTCGCGGCGTTGCGCTGCCGCTATCCATTCAGGATGTGGTTTGTAAAGGAATGGTTGCAAAGGGATAGAATCCCGGAGCCGGCGGTGGAGTAGTAGTTGTGCCGGTGATAGGCCAATACCTTGAATTGCGGTATTTCTGTACTGCAAGATGGCTCGAGCGGCCTTGTCATTGTCCAGGGAACCTTGAGCGTCTGTGTTTCCGTTGACTATCCTCTTTGCAGTTTTTACTGCTAGCTCTGCACGGCTATTGGACTGGGGATATGCTACCGAGGATCGTCTGTGCTTTACGCCCCATGTCTGAAGGAATTCCTGGAATGCAGTAGAGGTGAATGGTTGGCCACCATCTGTACTGATTTCCTCTGGAGTGCCATACGTTTGAAATAGTTGTCGACAGATGGACATTAATTTTGATGTTGTGGCATGGCCTGGCTTCAGATGATATAATATGAGCCAGCCAGTCAATCTGTCTGCGCAGGCAAGGTACGTAACGTGCCCAACGTGGAATATGTCCATCACTATTTGTTGGAATGGTCATTCTGGGGATGGTGTCATGGTGATGGGTTCTCGTGGTTGGCTAGGGGCAATGGTCGTACAAGTCGAGCAATTCGCTCTAAAGTTTCGTATTGAGGCGTTCATTCCCGGCCAATAAACAGAGTCATTAGCTCGAGCTTTCATTCCATCTACGCCTTGGTGGGCTGAGTGTAGGCAGTGCAATATCTTCTTTCTTAAGGGCTTTGGTATTACGATTCTTCTGTCCATTAATACTAGCCCTCTGTCATTGCTAAGTCGGTGTCGCACCTCCCAGAAATCACGGATGTCAGGTTCTGTGAGGTTGCGTTTGGGTAAGAATCCCTGGTTAATAGCATTTATCAGGGTTGTATAGGTCTTGTCATTTCGACCCAGTGCCTGAATGTGGTCAGGGGTTATAACAGTGGTGTTGTTATCAATGTTTACTGCAGCTTGAATGGCAGCTAATTCCATTGCAACATCTCTGCTGTTAGAAAGGTGGATATCTTTGGTGGATGGGTTTGTGGGACATATGCTAATGAGCGATTCCACTGTAGCAACTGGGTTGCGGGAAATGGCATCAGCGCCCCTGTGCCACTTGCCTGGGCAATGTTGAATTGTGAAGTGATATCTTAGGCACTTCTCTTTGAGTCTGAAGAGGCGTGGGTTGTTTACTTTGCCAAGGTCCCTGTCACCAAATATTCCCGTAAGCGGTTGATGGTCGGTCACTACTATCACACTTGGGCAGCCAATGATGAATAGGCGGCATTTTTCCAATGACCAGGCAATAGCGGCTGCTTCGCCCTCGATGGGTGCATATCGGCACTCTGCGTCAGTGCAGAATCTGCTACCGGCAAATACAATGTGCCACCCGTCAGGGCAACACACTGGGGCTTTTTCGGTGGGGCATGTGCAGTGCTTCTGTAACAGTAGGAAGCCCATTCCATCCTTGCTCCAGTCAGGTGCTAAGCAGGTCGTTCTATTTATATCGAAAGTGGTGACTCCTTTTTTTACTAGCCCCACTATAACTTGTTTAGACTGCTGAAATGCTTTTTCGAGACCTTCATTCCAAACGAAGTTGGAGTTTTTTTTTACAAGTTCTCGGAATGGTAGCATTATAGGGCTTAATGAGTATGCCCATGCTACTTGGTTGACAAGCCCGAACCAGGACCTAGCATCTGTAATGTTTTTAGGGCTTGGGAAGCTGGAAATTGCATTCAGCAAGTTGTTAGAAGGGGTCACTCCTGTTGGTGTTATTTGGAGGCCTCCGAATTGGACTACGTCTTGGCAGAACTGGAATTTATCTTTGTTGATGACTATTCCATTCGCCTCGCATAGTGATAAGTAGTCTAGGGTATGGTAGAAGGCATCTTTTATGGTCTTGTCATAAAGGAGGGTGTCATCAACAACCTTTATTTTGCGTGGGATGTCTTTAATTATCTCATCGTACCTCCGTGTATAGGCGTCACCCGAAGCTACATACCCTTGGGGCATCCTGAGATACATGAAACGACCCCATTCTGTAATAAAGGTCGTGAGAGGTTGAGATTCTTCATCTAGGGGTATTGAATGGTAGCCATCCACCGCGTCCAGGACAGTTTTCTTTGTGTTTGGTGGTACTTGGAGTGAGAGTTGGAATGGGGAGCTAGTGTGGTGTGTCTCCCGCTTGCATTGGGAATTTAAATGTTGGTAGTCTACCGTTCTCCTTGGTTTACCATTTTTTTTTGCGGTGATTACCATGGTGCTACACCAATCTGTCGGGGTACCAATAGGTACGGGACTGATGATGCCTCTTTTGACATCTTCCCAAAGGGCTTCCTTTACCTGCTCCTTGTAGTAATATGGTACTGGAATTGGGCTGTGTCTAGCTTTGGGGGTTGAGCCTTCCTTTAGGTGAATGTGGGCTGGAGGGCCGGACATAGCTGGAAATTTTCCGCGGCTGTTGAATACCGTGGTGGCAAATCTTTCCAACAGCCATTCCTTCAGTTTGGGCACGTTTTCACTGGTTGGTGAGAATGGAGGAGTTCTAGGGTAGTTGGAATTTGTTTTTGTTTTTTCTGAGAGGTCTACTTCAGAAAGACGTGGTTTTGAATGAGCTGCGTCACATCTTATTGGATCGATGAGCGAGGGTGGTGATGTCAAGGGTTTAGGAAAGCAAGCGGGCAGTATGCCCACATCCATGCATGCATCTTTGCTGAAATATAGTATCTGTACATTTCTGCATATGTACAGTGCCTGCTTTGTGGTCTTTTCTCCTACTTTGAAGGCGACGGGTAGCCAGCCCTGGCATGTCAAGGAGAATCCTCCAACCGTGCGCACCTTCTTGCTCGAGGGGACCAAGTTCTTCTCTGATATTCCCATGTGTCTCAGATGCTTTGTCCCGCCGAGGCATATTGTTGCACCACTGTCTGGGTAGATCCTTAGTTTGGTAGGGCGAAAGGAGGGAATGTCCTCGGCCCGTCTTGGATCCGGACACGGAGAGAATGGGATAAGTGTTGCTTCCACTTCCTCATGGCTGCTATGGTTGCCCGGTTTATAGGTGTTGGTTGCTGGGTCGAATACCATGTGGGCAATGAGAGCATCCATGACGGCTTCCTCGTCCTCTGGACTCCATACGGCCCCTTGTTTTACTCTGCCCTTTGATTGACAGACTCCTTCAAAGTGATTCTCTTTGCCACATGCTCTGCATGTTTGACCCCATGCAGGACACATTCGTGGTCGATCACCTGACCCAGTTTTACCATGTTGGAAACTACCGCAACCCCTACATGCGTTACGTTGGGACTGTATTTCCATCATGTTCCTTCTGCGGTTATTGGTGGCAGTTGGCCGGATCGTATTTTGAGCCCGTTTTTGTCGGCGATATGCCGACATCTGAAGCCTCGCTATATCCGAGATGCCGGACATTTTGTCTTGGTCCCGCAGTGCCATCTCGAATGCTTGGGCGTGGCTCACATTTTGTTCTAGGGTCTCCAGCGATCCTGCTTTAGCCAACAAGTCTGCTTGTAGAGCATTGTTGGCTATACCCCGAATGAACTGATCCTTGACGTATATGCCAGATCAATCGTGGTCACAGTTGGGGCATATAAAGTTGCAATCCCTTGCTCCTGACTTCAGTCGAATCAGGTAATCACCGACGGGCTCACCATCGCCTTGTGCAATGGATGAAAATGAGATTCTATGTACAATGGGATTGGACTTCCTCGTGACCAAAACCTCAAGCATGTCTAGTAGCTTGCTTGGGTCCGCGTTGAAGAACTCAGGGTAGGTGTTGATAATTGAGTTCCGAACAGTTTCTTCGGCGCAGTTGTATAGTTGGACGTTCGTTTGTGTATCAGAAAGGTTGGTCATTCTTGTGAATACGTCCCAATCTATCCTAAACTTCCGAAACTGCTGTGGTGTCATTTCTGAGTTAAGCTGAGGAGGTTTGGCGGTCGGTTTTACATGAGTGGTTGGTGATGCCAGATTTTCTTTGGCCAACTTCAGTATGATGAGTACTTCTCCCATGTTCTTTATACCGAGCTCCTTGAGCATCGTTCGGTCCAGCATATGTATAGTGTCCCTTGCGATGCCTTCGCTTGAGAATGTCTGCGCATAGATCTTTGCAGAGGCCATGGTTATGCCTGCATTGGTGAAAATGCTCTCCCAGTCAGTCAGGTCGGATCCTGTTCGCAGCGCCATGTTGAAATACGAAACACACTTGTAGTCAGTAGCTAGGCTAAGAGCAACGTCTTTAGCAAGGCTAAAACTAAAGTAAGTCAGTCCTCAATGAAAGAGCTTATTTATGGCACATTGGGAGATTCCAATGTGCACACATTGGCCGGTCCCTTCCTTGGATTGTGATTGGCTAGAACATTTCATTGGATATGTCTGTTCATAAATACCAACCCTGTCAGTAAGCATTAGTCTTGACTATGCTGGACCTCAGGTAAGTGTTGCTGTTATTATTGCCACTATTATTGCTGTTGTATATTGTTGCGTTCTACACAGTAAACAACACAAATGAACAACTTCAACACATGGGAACACTAAAATATACCAATCTTTTTACTACACACGCGGATACACATATTCAACGTGTCGGCTATATTATCAGCGGATAATATATGACGATAAATGTCTTTCTTCCTTTTCTTCTTTTCTTGAGTCTTTCTTTAAATTGAGAGAGAGTATATAATTGGGTATAGGGAGAAACAGTCTTAATGTTTACTTATCTTTTCCATGGGCTCCTTCGGAGAGTATTTTCTCTTTTTCGGGTTGACAGAATTTATTTATGCATATAGCTCTGGCTTGAAGGCATTAAGTTCCTCTTCTTGTCCAAGATTCTTTCCACTTTCTTTACCCGGAGTTTGGCGCGAGATTTGCCCCCATCTGTTCACAACGACCTCTGTTCCAAAACTGATTTTCCTTTTCCCTATTTCCGCTGATGGGAAGAAGGTGCCACTTGCCACTTCCGTTTTAGGGTCCTAGCCAATCATTTAGCTTTTTTTTCTTCCTTTCCCTGGTCACTGAATGCAAACATCTGTTGGCTTTCACTCTGACCCACATTCTTATTTTCTCAAACAGGCCATGAGGAATTGACCTATATTACTATTCTGTCTTAATGGTCATTCTTTGGGTGGCCTGCTAATTCAAACACGGAGGGGTAAGGGACATTCTTTATCTCTCACCCCTCAGTGGTCGACCACGTGACACATGTGTCAAAATTTGAGCCCAACTGGATTTTTAGTTTACAAATTACAGTTATTTAAGTGAAGCTACTATTGGAAATTTTCAAAACAATGGAAAAATCTGAATTTTGTGTGTTGATAAAACATTACTTTCTGATGGGGAAAAAAAAACTCCAGTTGCAGCAAAGCAATGGCTTGATAAATGTTAGTTGGAATCTGACATGGCATGTCAGCTGGGCTGAAAAAAGACAAAACACTATGTTTAAGGGTTACATTATACTGGTGTATTGCTTCCTGGCTGCAATGGTCTTTATAGTTCTGTGACACCTTTTCACAATTCTGAATGAGATTTTAGCACATCGGAGATGTAGCCACACTCTCCAATCTTTCAGGAAGTTAATGAAACTCCAGCAAGGTGTGGTGTTTTCAGTTAAGATCTCAATTGTTGGACCCCACTTGTGAACAATAGCTTCCAGGAGTTGAGTCACTGTAGTCAAGTCCTGGTATCAGATGGTTTGCTATATAAAAAATTGGAAGGGTCAGCAGTTGAAAAAAATTAGGAAATGTCCACTACTGTAAGGGATAATGTTTATTTCCAGAAAATTTCAATTGATATCAACATCCATTTACCTCTTTCACTAGTGCACTGGTCGTTGATTAATGGATAAATACTCTACACATGATCTTACCACTGACTTTATAGCTGCCTCGTTTGTGGATGAATTAACTTGCCATACAAAGTAGGCCATTCACCTTACCCAAGGATGCCCACTATGCCAGTGAATGTACAATATCTGGTGCTCACCCAGGACAGCAGTACAAATATCTAGCACCATCTCTTTTCCCTGTTTCATAGTCTTGAGCCATTTTTTTGGCACTCTCGTCAGTTCATAGGCTCCGTTCTGACCTCACCACTGTTGAAGTTCTCTCTTGTGACATTGGATATCAAGATGTACAGCATTGCATGTTACTGATGATGGTGATATCATGGGTTTGGGAAAGCAAAGAAGTAATATACCAACAGGCTGCTTTGCTGAAGTATATTACCTGAACCTTCCTGCATATGTATAGAGCCTGCTTTATGGTTATTTTCCCAACTTAGAAAGTGACAGGTTACCAAACTCGACACACCAAGGAAAATCCTCTGACGGTGTGCACCTTTTTTCCTTGAGGGGACAAAATTCCTTTCAGAGAGTCCCATGTTCCACAGGCATTTTAGTCCACCAAATCTGACTTAGTATTCAGCCACTGGCTGGTATGTCTAGTTCACTCTGGCAATTTTTTCTGAAATCAAACCACATGGTTCCCTCTGTTGAGCTGAGGGAACCTCCACCATTCGCCATATTGTGAATTTTTTTATCCGAATAGTGGTATTCTAGCTCCCTCAGATTGGTTCAATTGTGAGAGTTAATTTGGCTGGAATCTACGCCGAAAGAAAAATCGCTGTTTATGGAGAAAATAGTTCATGTTGTAACCACAAGAACACAAAACGAGACAAGCAACACTTTCGATTCTCATATAATAAAACTTTTTCAAGGCTATTGTCTTTATCTCGCCATAGAAGAAATTACTCAAATGCGTTGAGTACAAAAGAATAGGTCACACAAGATTTACTCACTCAGTTAGAAAGCAACAGATAGAGAACAAAGAAGAAATCGGATGAGTCCAGACAGTGTAAGGGGAATAACTACGGATACTTGTTTACTTTTACTTTTAGGTTTGTTTTCTCGGCTTTGTTGACAAAATGATCTGGATCTGCCAAGTTTCTATTTCCATCTTTTGGTTCTGATTGGACCAGCAAGATTCAACAAGTCATTTTTTGCAGCTTCGGCATTTCTCTCTCTAACTGCTCAAAATATCTGTCTTTCTCTAATTGCGACCTTGAAGTGACCTCTTGACTGGACTCTGCACACTCTGCCCAAAGACAAAAAAAAATGTCTGTGTCTCTCTCCAATCATGGCCTTGAACTGACTCTCAATCTCTCTGCTGACTGCTTATATATTTGGCTTATATTAATTTTTGGCAAGATTCAACAAGTCATTTTTCACAGCTTCGGTATTTCTGTCTGACCACTCAGAATGTCTTTCTTCCCTCTGGACTCTGCAGTTCTTTTCTCCCAAAAAAATGTCTATCTCAGACTGCCGAAAAATATTTCTGTCTCTCTCTAACTGCTGCTTCAAACTGACCGGCCTTTCTCAAACTACATCTTTGCACTCCACACTGACTTGAATCTTTCTGCCGACTGCTTATATGGAGTAGGGCGGGGTATTGACTATGCCCATGAATAATGATATGTAAATTGCCTGGACCCACCATGCATTTCGTATAATCTTTAAAACTCTGCAGATGCTTATTTTTAAGAGGCACTAAAAATGAATTTGGGTTCCCTGCTGATTTTCGTCCAGACAAAGATCACTTGAGTAGGAAGAAATCCACTTATCTTGTCACAGACCTTTGAGTCTGGTCTTCATCCTCAGACCACCCAAGATCCCATTCACAATTTATCATAGGATTTAATCAACAACCCATCTATCCACTACTATCACCTGACTTACAAAAGACTCAACTTCAGAAATGTTATTGCAAAAGGAAAGAAAAATAAAATAAAAAAAGAATAAAATAGGAAATTCCTTTTCCTATTCTCTGTATTAAAAAAAAAACAAAAACTTATCTCTAGAATTATCCATCTATCCATTTAATTAATAAATTCATTCCAATCCTTTAGAACCATTAATTAATAAATCCACCGGTGGGAGGGGCTCTCTCTGAGTCACAAAAGCATACGGTACATTCTGAGCCTCCTCACAGCCATTGTTATTGCCCGGCTTATAGTTGTCAGTTGCTGGGTCAGATACTACATGCGCAATGAGGGCATCCATGGCGGCTTCCTCATTCTTGATATATTGTATAGCTCCTCATTTCTCATTGCCCTTTGACTAGCAGACTCTTTCGAAGTGGTTTTTCTTGCCACATGCTTTGCATGCCTGAACCCATGTGTGGCACATCCATGGCTTGTTGCCTGATCCAGCTCCACCATGTTGGTGATTACCACAACCTCTACATGCATTTTGTTGGGGTCATGTTTCAATCAGAGTCCTTTCACATCTGTTTGTAGCGGTCAATCAGGCTACACTTTGGGCCCATTTTTATCAGTGATATGCAGACATCCAAAGCACTGCTATGTCTCAGACACTGGAAATCTTGTCTTGGCCTCGCATGGCCATTTACAATGCTTCAGCGTAACTTATGTTCTGTTCCAGGGTCTTCAGCGACTGTGCTTTAGCCAACATATCTGCCTATAGCGCATTGTTAGCGATACCCTGGATTAACTGGTCCTTGGTATATACACTGGATAGATCATGATCGCAGTTGGCACATATGAAGTTGCAATTCAGTGCTCCTGACTGCAGCTGAACAATGTAATTTTGGATGGACTCATTATTGCTTTGTACAATTGATGAAAATGATCCATTGTAACACAGGATTTGACTTTTGCATGACCAAGACTTCCAGCATATCAAGTACCTTGCTAGAGTTTGTGTAGAAAAACTCAGGGTAAGAGTTGATGATAGAAAATCTGGACAACTTCATTGACACCATTATTTAGTTGGATATTTTTTTGTGCAGGAGGGAGATCAGTCATCTTTGTGAACACATCCCAATCTATCCAGGATTTTCGTAACTGTTGTGGGGTCATTTCTAAGTTAAGGTGAGGAAATTTTGCAATCGGTGGTTTTACGTGAATAACTGGTGACACTGAGGGTTCCTTGGTTAACTTGAGTATGGCAAACACGTTACCCATAGTCTTGATGCCCAGCTCTTTCAGCATGGTGCAGTCCAGCATATGCAGACTGTTACTCGTGATCTCCTCACAAGAGAATGTCAGTGCATAAATCTTGGCAGAGGCAGCAGAATGGTTGGTTGCTTCGGTTCTATGGCATATCAATCTTTGTAGGTTATTTAATGCCAAATCCATTTTTAAACAAACAATCAGTTCTATTTCAAACAATTCAGTTTAGCATGCATACACAGTTTAATTGTCAAAAGTATTTCTATTTCAAGCTATTCAGTTTATTCAAACAGTTCTGATTCAGTTTAGTGTAAGTATAGATTTTCTTTACACGCAGTTAAATGTTAAAACAGTTTTATATCAAACAATTCAGTTTAGTGTTAGTACAATTTCAATGTCAAAAACAGTTCCATTTCAAACAATTCAGTTTAGTATAAGTACACAGTTTAGTTGTCAAAAGATTTCTACTTCAAGCTATTCAGTTTAGTCAATTAGTTTCAATTCAAACAATTCAGTTTAACATAAGTATGCAGTTTAGTTATATTTAACCCATAGATAGGGTCCTATCAGGTGCTATCATTCCGGACCCGAGTGGACCTGGGAGCAATGGCAATGAAGGGGTGCTCTACATTACCCAAAGCCCCAGTATCACTGGAACCTCACCATCAGATTGTTTAGTGTCATATCCAGGGCACTCATTGGGTGGGGATTCTTACCCTTCTGCAGAGGAGGAGTCGGTGTATTCTACAGCCTTAGTCAACTGGGCAACAGAGGCAACAGATATACCCACCTCGATGATCATGCTTTCCCAACCAGGAAGGTCATATCCTGT
This sequence comes from Sepioteuthis lessoniana, assembly GCA_963585895.1. NCBI lineage: Eukaryota > Metazoa > Mollusca > Cephalopoda > Myopsida > Loliginidae > Sepioteuthis > Sepioteuthis lessoniana. The sequence continues at coordinate 42,638 of CAUZXS010006001.1, forward strand.
TTGCAGCACCATGTCGAATTTCTCTCATGTCAAATTTTGCCTGTGTTGAAATGTAAAGCTTGGTAGCTATGAGTTAACATTGAGTTGCATAACTGGTTGAGTTACAAGTCGATTTGAGATGCAGAACCGAGGAAGGATAGATGTTATGTACATTGGGGCATCATGCACATGTGGTTAAGTTCATTCTCTGGACAGTGATTGGTTCCTGGCCCAGTGAATGGAGATATATATATATATATATATATATATATACCAGTTTGCTTCAGTCATGTCATGGGCTCAGTATTGAGTTACTGCCCATTTTATTTTCGTCTGCCAGCTGGACACAAGCTGGGACCACTGAGCTGGTAGATGTTGTTATGATTGTTGTTTATTCTGCACATAAGAGCAAAGACTTCTACAACAACTATTACATTAATGGTCAACCCATAATCTTCAATTAACTCTGAGAGCATTTAAAGCCTCCTCCTATCCAGCATCTCGATGCACACCATTGAATTTCAACTTAAACTGTTCTTAAGATAAAATTAGTTGTATTTAATGGCATACCAACCAATGTAGTTTATTTAATACCAAATATTGTTTATATAAGAATTATAAATTAATGGTTTATAGGTAACATTATTACTTTAAAAAGTCAGAGCTCATTTGTTTGCACACAGTTAAATAGTTTCAAGTATTGCTATCTAACACTAATAGTTATATTTACCCACAGTTGAATGGTTTCAGGTATTGCTATTTAACATTAGTAATTTTATTTATCAAGTATTCTCATCTAATCTAATAATAATAATTTGTTTACACTCAGTTTAATCATTTCAAATATTGCTATGTAAGACTAAAAATTCAATTTAACATCAGTCAGTTGTTTGCATGCAAATAATTACAAGTATAATAAATGATTAAGTCATTTGATTTGATCCATAGTTGGGACCCTAACAGGTACTACCACTCTGAGTCAAAGTGAACCTGAGAGCAATGGCAATGAAAAGCTATTCCACATTCCCCAAAGCTCCAGGACTGGGGCCACATCATTATAGAGTTTAGTGTCATGTCTTACTCTTCTGTAGAGGTAGTTGGTGTATTCTACAAACTCAGCTGAATGAGATGAGCACAAGGAGTTAGTTGTCAGATGGAGTACTTTAGCTTGCCATTGGAGAGCAAAGTTGACAGCCTTTACCACTGCATTAAGCATGGCCAAATTAATGTGCTGAGAGTTGTTTTCTGGACACAACCAGAACCCATCCTCAATCACAACTCCATTATCTTCCATTGACACCACCACAGCAAGGGAGCATGCATCAACCTATAAATCCATATCCCCGCTGGTAGTGCACCCCACTTTCTTCACTGTAGCAACTGTCTATCATAGCATCATCTCCTTGATGAGTGCAATATTACAGCAGTTGGATATTGCATTTGCTTGGTGCTTGATGAATCCAAGCTACAGACTGGAAAATGCCCAACAAGTTTCCCACACGAAGAGAATATGTTTTGACGGGGAATAACTAGGACTTTACCTCCCCATTTCCATCAGATTGTCCTGTTTGACTGAGAGACCAAGGACCTTAATGTCATCTTTTTATCACTCGTAATCAGATGAATGTTTCCTAATGTGTACTGTAGAGACTAAATTTTCATGAATGCAAACGTCAACGTATACCAATGTGTCTGGCCTTGGGATATTATTGCATCAATATTACATCTCATGAAAAGAGGCACCATTTTAGACAGAAACCTAGATGTGTGAGGCAATAATTTTGGCCCTTAACTACCACAATCTAATATTCCCACAATGATTTGTCAATACAAATCTGAAGTTAAGCTTTTCTCAAATCCAGCAATGATATCTTTGCGCCTTTTCTCAACTTGGCCAATCAGACATCAGCATTAGCCATAAATGAGTCAATATGCTAATGAAGTTCCCTGCAGTTCATAACTAGATGTACTTTGGGCATATTTTGTTGGATCACAACCATTAAACAAACCAGTCCTTTAAGTGAACCAAGCCTTACTTTGGGATAGGGAAACAGCTAATTACTTCATATCCAAATCTGACATTCATTATCATAGCTTCTTCTGATATTTTTAGGAACTTGGTGCTCCAGAATCTTAGTTCTGATTTCCACTTAGCTATCCAATGATTATGTGTTTGGTTCAACTCTGCATAGGAATATAGCTCATTAAAACAGATAGCTATGTACAGGGTCATCTTCATGTAGTAAAGCTTACTACTCCAGCTGGCATAATAGTAACACTATCCATCACTCTTACAGTGTTAATTCCAATTATGAGGTTAAACCACACCAACCGACTGTCCACAACCAGAGCCTCAATATGTACTGGTCCTGAGTTGTTTATACTCAACAACAGCAACACATTCACCTCTCCAAGTTTCCAGGAGTGGCACACAAATCTGCTGACAAGCATCTATGAACATCCAGTGTCTAAGAAAGCTAATTTACTTCCATTCACATATGTTAGTTTCATTCTCCATTTTCTTGGAGAGAAAGCTAATGTTGATGATTTCTCCCACTAGCTGTTCCAATGTCATGGCATCTATTCAAGATGACACTCATAGCAAATATATTACATGCTCAGGCAGTCCTGAAAATGAGTGCCCAGGCCATTTGCCAATTTCCAACAAGCAGATGAAACCAGTGCAAATCCACTAGATATTCACACTGCAGTCCATTTGTGAGGTTCACTTTTTACTGAGCAACAAGCTCCCATATACAAATCATCAATAGTCTTAAAAAATTGTTCATCCCATACATGCATCATGATGAAATTATAAATGGCAGTTATGTCAGAACGAATTAAACATTGAAGGTACTTAGCATTGGGTTGGTTTGGGCACCTCAGTCACACTCCATAACAGATAGGTATTTTTCAATTAACATCTTTTCATAGAAATTTGATACAGTCTTGCAGAGTTAATAAAAATCTTAGGTTGCATTTTTAGTGAAAACGACAAATTCCAGTTTATATATAAGAAAGTTACATACTATATATATATATATATATATATATATATATATACAAACACACATTACTTACCAACTTCTATGACATGAGCAGGATATGACACAAGGTCAATTTTTAAGAGGAGGTTTTAAGCTAGTTTGTATTCAGTTTTCTTTCTCCTAGACTGGTTCCCTAACTAAAGCTACCCAAACTGCCTTATGATTTATCCATAACTAGGTGAAGAACAGATGGATTCATGCCTTTTCCAAGGGCATTAGTGCAACGTGAAATACAAAATAGATAAACGTATGTATGTATATTCTAAAGAATATAGAATATTGAATGAACAACATATTATATATATGAAATATATAGAATAGTAAAAAATTGCAGCAGGGTGATAATAAATGTCTCTCCTTGGATTTGGTGACATGTCTTTAGGTATGTTCACTGGTAATATGAGAATTCAAAACCTTTTCGCATTCTTTTCCTTAGGTGGGATAACACCTGCATTTTTTTCAAATCTCTGTTCATTGAACAGAAGAACTTTGTCCCTCAACCTAGCAATGAACTTATATTTGGCTTCAGTATTGAAAAGTAAACTCACATGGCTATGAGACTTCAATAAACTCAAGTAAGACCTTACAATATTTATATATTGCTCATGATGGGAGTGTGCACATTTTATCTATCTTGGACATGTTGAGTATTTTTGCAATACTTGTTAAATGTTTTTATATTCATGTATCAAATGTGCTCTATGTTTATATGAGCTATTCGTGTCTTTCCTTCCATCTATTTGGTGTGAGCATATCATAGGATATAGTAATGCTAATATTGTACCTGGATAAGTGGGGTCACACCTAAATATCCACCCTGGCACCAAATGTTTCTAGCAAACAGGAACATCTCCAATAACAGATCCTGACCTTTAGTACTGCATTTATGAATATTCCTCGGTTGGTTTGATTTCTAAATTTTATGGCATATCAACCTTCTTGACTTATTTAATGCCAAAGCAATAAAGAACAGCAGTGAGACAATTTAATCCATTGCTAGTGAAAATAAATGGGCTCATACACTTACCAAGAGTATTAGTCGGAAAGTGAATGTAATAGCATGATAGATGGAACTTATTTTGAGGCTGCAGAGAATCTCCCTGCCAAAAATAGTCTTCATTAGGAAGAGAAGCAACTCGCTGCATTTCAGCTATTTCCCCACAGAGACTCTCCCTCCCAAACTGCAAAAGCTACTTGCTGCAGTCCAGCATTTTAGTTATTACACCACATAGACCCCTCTACACACACACACACACACACTGCAAAAGCTACTTTCTGCAATCTAACATTTTAACTATTACACCACTTAGACTCTTCACCACCCTGTCCCACAAAAACTACTTGCAGCAGTCCAGCATTTTAGCTATTACACCGCAGACACTCTCTTCCCTACAATGCAAAAACTACTGTCTGCAGTCCATCATTTCAGCTATTACATCACAGAGAATTCCTCCCCCATCCCGCAAAAGCTACTAGCTGCAGTCCATCATTTCAGCTATTACATCACAGAGAATTCCTCCCCCATCCCGCAAAAGCTACTAGCTGCAGTCCAGCATTCTAGCTATTATACCACAGAGACTATCACCCCACCCAACCGGGCCCACGAAAGTCATTTACTGCAGTTCAGCATTTCAGCTATTACACCACAGAGATTCCCCACTGCTGCTGTAAATAGTCTTTATTAAAAAGGGAAGCTACTTGCTGAAAAATGTGGCTGCAGATTAGTTTTAAAACATTTATCATTAAATATGAAGATCATTTAAATTTTACAGGAATTATTTCATGTTTTTAGAGACGCATTCAATAATATGAGTGAAATAGAACTGATATCAGAAGGAAATTCTCATTTACATAATTTGATAAAATACAGAAAGTAATATAGTATATAGGAATACATTACAGAAAAAAGTTAAGATGGATTTAGAATTATAATTATTGTTGGTAACTAATAATTTTAACAGTAAACAGTACAATCAAACCATATACATTGATTTAATATCTTAACAAAAATATACAAAGTGAGGGGATGGGTAGGGGGATTGTCTGTATCTGTTGATTGATCAATCCAAAATAACATCATTCAAGAAAGTAACTTATTCAAAAAAATATATTGGTAAATATTTAAAAAGTCATACAAAAAAGATAAGATATATTTCTAGCCTTATTTCAAACCAAAAAATATCAAATGTCGTCTTGGCAGTGTTTATTTAAAAACTGAATTAAATCAATATTCTTTATTAGGGTGTATTCAAAGTATTTTCATTTTTTCACATACCTTTACTTGAAAACTTATTTCATGTACATATTGAAAGGCTACGATTGTTCTATGTTATTAGTAATATAGAACAGTCATAGTTTTATAACACTGTCTGATAATATTTATAGAAAAGGCATGAACCTAAAACTTCTTTGAACAATTAGCACAAGTCATCAAAGTTATTTTATTCAGTTGCTGTCATGAAAACAGTTAACAAAAATCAGAGAAATTATTTTTAACAAAGATGATCATAACAGGTTTTTATTGTTAATGTTAAGACCAATCAAGATGAAGGATTTACCCAACACTTTTACCATCATGCTAGTGATAAGATCTTTTGGTCCATCATCATCATCATCACCATGTTGTGCTGAGCCTCTCTCACCACTTTTCCCTATCGTTCATCGCCTCAGGCAGATCTTCTGGACAACATACCGTATCCTCACATAGTTGCTGAATGTATATTCGTGCTGGTCGTCCTGCTTTTGCATGGCCATGTGTGGGGGTCCATAACAATACATCACTTATGAGTTCGTCCCTGCTTCTCCAGCAGTGTCCTGCATGTCTGATTCGTCTAACTTGAATAGTTTTCGTGATAGGAGGCAGGTGGCCATACAGTTGGTGTGTTGTGGGGTGTTGCCACCAGGACTTGTTCAAGATTGCTCACAGCATTCTTGTGTAATTGCCGTCTAGCTTCTTCTCCAGCCATTTTGTTAGAGTCCATGTAGCGCATCCATATAGCAGTATCAATGCGACCGCTGCCGGGAAGAAACTGTGTTTCATTTTATCGGTTAGGTCTGATTTCCATATAATCGATAGCCTATTGATAGCTGTCCATGCTTTTGTTAACCTCGTGTCGATATCCTTTTCGGTTGATTCGACGCTGCTTCCTAGGTAAGTGAATTTGTCTACTAGTTTAAGAGGGGTTCCGTCTAGAGTGGAGATGTCACCCATTTGATTTTAGCACATATATTCCATTTTCTGTGCATTGACACAGAGGCCTGTGCCTGCAGCTGCTCGTTCCAAACTACGCAGTAGTCTTTCGGCTTGGTTGGGTGTATTTGCCAGTATCGCTATGACATCGGTGTAGTGGCATCGGTAATTGTTTTTGCGGGGGTACCTTCTGCTTCTTTTCTTTGTCAGCTCAAAGCCGTTCTCTCTGATTTTGTCAATCGATGTTCTAAGTACGTAGTCTAGACAAATGATAAAGAGGTATGGAGCTAGCGTGTCCCCTTGTAGTACTCCTGCTACAATGTCGAAGTATTCTGTGTCTCCATCTGGTGATTGTACTTTTACTTTGGTGTTTCTATAGAGAATCATTATTGCTGCTACGGTTTCTTTAGGTATGCCTACAGAAAAAAAATTTTAAATGGAAAAATAAAACAATTGCAAGAAAAATAGCAGAAACTATTCTGAAAAACTTGTTTAACACTCTAGTAAACTTGCATTGAAAAAAAGAACCAAGGAAGTTAGAGAATAAATGTTGTTTATTACAAAAAGTATAGAGTCCAAAATTAGAGATCAAGTTCTATTATTTAATTTTATGGGTAAAAAATAATCTGTGAAATAATTCCTAATGCCTTCAGCATCCTGTTATGAATCTCACAGACAGGGAGAGATCCTAAGATCAACTGCTGTAGAGAGTGCTGCAGAAAAATACAAAACCTTGTTCAGTGACTAGAGGCAGTCATTGGAAATTTGAAAAATGACAGCTAGTACCAAAACATCACAGAGTTACATATTTTAGGGCACAGCAAAACTGTACTGTCTTTGGTGAAGATGGGACAGCAATTCTTTCATCCATCAATTAAGAAAAACACTTCACATTTTCCTTCTTATGAAGATATAAAATCCAAAATAAAACATGAGTGGATTTTTGTAACATGTTTGTTCTTTTATCGCTGAGATCAAGCGCCAACATCTTTGTCTCTTCAACCTTTCTTTGACAATTTGCAAGATTCCCACTGTGAAACTATATGGCAACAACATATTAACATCAAATATCTTTTATTCTTCTGCCCCATTGTTTCCATTGTTATCACAATAAAAAAATTGTTAAAAAGTTGTGAAATCATTTAGAGATAGGTTAGTTATGCTAAAAGCGAAACTGATCGCAATTTCTGCTGTTGCAAAAGTCAATAGATCTAAGTGTAATTCCTAAGATATTGTCTTCTTTAAATCACCTAAAACACCAGGGTTGTCACATAAAATGATTCCTTGGCAGAATCAGGCAACTCAGAAAGTCTTAATGGTGAAGTGTTTAGATCTTAGCAGCAAATATTGCATGTCAGATAACCAAAGAATTTGATATAAAAGTGTGTTGGCAGACAGTGTCATGTTTTTTGCATGAATGTAGCACTTCATGCACATTTTTTCTGTCATCAAACCCTTCACTGACAATAAAAGTAGCCTTTATAAATTAGCACATTGTCTGGACCAATAAAAATTGGACATAAGAATTCTTCAGCAATGAAAATAAGTTTAATTTACTTGACTCTAATGGCAAACAATAATTCAGATAGTATATAGGTGAGAGATAGTTTGTTGAATATGTGAAAGAATCAGTTAGATCCAGAGGAGTTGGGAATATATTTTGGTGTTGGGAGATGTTCTCTGAAATTGATGTTATAGTCTACGCATTCAGTTACATGGCGAAGTGAATGCTGTAGCTTATAAGAATATTATTGACCAGCATGTAAATTCCTTCTTTGAGAGCATCTCTAATTCCTGTGTTCATCTTTATGCAAATAAGCCTTGAAGCTGAAAACATAGCATGACCTGCCCAATGTTTAGATTTCAATCCAATTCAGATCTTTTGGAAGGTCACTGGCTAGGAAGCCAACAACAGTGACTGATTTATGGCAGAACTGCAGGAGATATGAGACATAATCAAATTTGAACAATGTGACAATTAGTGAAATTGTATAGTAATAAATATGCAGAATAAAGAGCTATGACCTGATCATGTCTTATCAATAATCCGTATTAATATCAAGTTAATAATTACAATAGTTTGATTTTGTTCTTTAAGTTTTTATTCCAACCTTTCTGCTAATAAACAATTTATATTCCATAACTTACTTAATCCTTGCTGCTTTTTTATGCGAATGTATCATAGTGTAGAACAAGTTTTTAAGAATATTGACTGCAATTTTTTTTTCCAAAACAAAATCAAAATAATATTTTTTCTTAATTTCTTCACATTTGTTCTCTAATATTGGGTATGACTATAGATGTATCATGGAAAGACATTATATATGAAGAAATAGATCCATACCTTTAAGTAAAGGTATCAATACAAAAATGAATTTTATCAGCTTCAGACAAACTTGTTTTGATGATTCCATTTTCTAGGCTGGTAATTTATTTGTTACATTGCAACTTTAAAACTAAATAAAAAAAGAACACCCCCCCGTCAAAGAACAGCATTTTAAATGAAAGATTTTTTCTTTAATCTTTCTTTAACAAATATTTTAAAATGCAATGGTAACTCTATTAAATAATCATTAATATGAGAAATCAATGTTATCTAATTTTAATTAACATCTTTGGGACATTTTAAATTATTTTAAAGAAGTTCAATGTTTTCGGCTATTCTATCAGATGATTCTTTTTTTAACAGTTTGGATATTTCGGCTTGATGAGTGGATTAAAAATACTTTCTTTTAAATCGATGTCTGATCGTTTAAATTTTATCATTTTCAAGAGTCATAAGTGAAGCTTTAGATAAAACTCTTTGGTTGCATTTAAAAAAAAAGAACTTTATTTTTAATTAATCACAGTAAAGCAAGTCATTCTCATGAAATAAATCATCAATAGATATCATGAATTCAGTTTAAAGCAAAAACTAACTTTCTTAGAAAATAAAAAGCAGTATGAATATTTCTTCCTCAAGAAAAAAAAAAACAGTGAAGGTTATTTTAAGAAAGCATAATTAAGTTGCTCATTGGACCAAAGACATTTCTACTCACGCCAGAAAAAAAAAAAAAAGAAACAAATAAAAGATGATATATAAAAAAGAAAAAAGTGACAGAAAAAGAAATGATAATGAGAAACTCACTAATGATGAAGATGCTGACTCTTGTATGGCAGTAGCAGTTCAGTAATTAATGGCTGCTGGCCACTTGACAAAGACACTACGAAACACAAACTAATCACCTGCTCTCTTTCTCTCTCTCTCTCTCTCTTTCACCTTTACTATCAATGTCTTCTCATCAAAATAACCAAGGCAAATGGTTTCAGTACTACATATACAGAAATCAATTACTTTTTTCGGTTTTTATTTTATTAGCCTCAATCTTCTGGGGGGATTGTTACGTGCTCAAAGAACTGAATCAGCAGCGGATCGTTTACAGGGAAATTTCAATTATTTCATTGCTCAGATGTTTTCTATTTTTACATCAAAATGTTTTTTTCTTACTTCCAGGATCATCAAGATTCATAAAAATATTTGTATAACTTTTTTTTAATTTATAGTTCTTAAAATAGTAATCATGATAAAGCAGTTCTAATCATCACATTTTTCTTTGACTAATGAAATATGGAAACCTAAAAAAGTTCTGATAATGAAATTCAAGTGAAATTCCTCATAAGAGGGGTTTTTTTTGTTTTTTTTTAAGTATAGCAATAACTTGAATAGTCAAGTTAATTTGTCCCTAAATGTTATCTATCCAGTTCAAGGTCTTATTATAATGGGTATCAATGCAATTTGTTCTGACTTAAAAAGATAAGAAAGGAAAAATAATAATTTAAAAAACTTTAAAATACAAAACATCTTACTTTTCGTCATTGATAAACCTAAGTACAAAAAATTTGTAATGTATAACAAACATTAAAAAAGTTGGGGGGGGGAATACTGTATTTCCTAGAGAAATAATTCTTTACTGCAAGTGTACTCCAACAAAACCTGCCAAGAATGAAAACTATACAATTCAATGCTGTTGAGTGACTAAAGAGAAAACCAAAACCATGTTTGAATATAAAGACCACCAAGGTGGCACTGGCAGTTTCTTGAATGAGAAATATCTGTCATTTAGCCACAGGATAACAACATGACTGATCTCTTCTTAAAATGGTATCCATAGGAATTTCCAGTTGATAAAGATTTGATGACAATTAATCACAACTTAGAATCAATAAATCAGCATTCAAATAGGCAGAATCTAAAATTTGGATGACTTTGCTAGCTGATCATTGTTGTTCATCCAGAAAGCAAAACTTTTAATCCTTTATTAAAGTGTTCACAGTAAATAAGAGATCAATAATCTGTCACAGACTGCTTTAGCTTAATACATCTCCCAACTCTACCATGTAAAATGAACAGTTTTCATCAGATCATTCATTGGCTAGTTGAGTCGATAATCACTTATCAAGATCTTTTGTTTTCTAGTAGAAAGTAGGATTGTTTTTGACTTTTTTTTTTCATTTAACTACCAAATTTACTACTCTATTTACTAAAGATCATCACATTGTAACACCGTGAAATGTAATTCATGTATAACTGTTTAACTTATATCTAATTGAAATAAGTAATAATAGTATAATGAAATTTTTAATTGATCAAGTGATGGAGGGAAAAAGAGAATAACACTTGACAATTGTCACGATGAATTAAATATTTACCTTTGTTGATAAGGAAGTGCAGATAATAGCTTTGGGGAGAAAAAATCATTTTCAACAAGGTCAATTTTAAAGCAGAGTTTAACAGATTTGAAATCATTTCTTTTAGTTTTGAAAGAGAAAGGAAAACCTCAAGAACTACTTTTTACAGAAGTGTTACATCTGAAGATGATTGTGTATGTGATAATCACAGACTTAATTCAAATTCAGGAAATGTGCTGAAATCTATCTCTTCTCCACTATCTCCAGCTATGGATTAAATAGCAGAGTTGACTGAGGTCTATAGCCTAGATAAGGTGACCAACCAAGGAGAAGGAAAAACTCTGAATTCCAAACACAAAGGAAGTAGGAAAGTGAACTCTGAAAACAAAACTTGCTATTCTAAAGATGGCAGTTACCCTGAAGGCATATGTCAGCAGAATGACAATATGGCAAAAGAGGATTGTAGTCTCATGGAGGAACATGGTAATGGCAACAGGAGAGCACAGCTACTGAAGTTAGCAGAGGACCATAGTGAAAAGGAAAACTCATTACAGCCTGCAGTGCTAGTAGTTACTGATTTTCTTGCCTTGGCTTGTCACTGAAGTATAATCACTATCACCCAGAGAGTGGTGTTTATGTTCAACAAGCATTTGCCACTTTAATCCCCTGATGTACTGATTTTTCGTTTTTATTCTTTTCTGAGAATCAAGAGACAGTAATCATCCGTGAAGTTGGAAAAATCATCATGTAAGTATGTATGTATACACACACAAGTTGCTACCAAACTGTTCTGAACAATTTGCACAATACATGCAAAGTATATACAGTAGAAACTTTTACCAGTAGGTTTTGTATAATCTAAATATATTCAAAATCAAAAAGATAGCTTTGAAGAAGACAATGAAACCCAAATGTAAGAGAATTGTCATGGTCATATTTCACAGACGTTTGTGTAGTACTTTCTATATATGTGTATTTTAGCAGTAAACCTTCATTAATAGCATTTTTTAAGTTATAATGTAACACATGAAGCAAAATTGTTCATGAGGCAGAATGTATCAGTCAATTATTTAATAAATTCAAAATTCTAAGGGCCAGACTGAAGTTCTTATTTAGCTTAAGATCTTTGTTTAAATTTGCATAAAAAATGGTCTGATAATAAACAACTCTATCCTACCCACCAAAACTATGTAACTGTTTAAGAACCCTTTAATAATAGCGATATAAAAGTATTTGGCCAAAAGTTTTTTTACTGCTACCATTGTCTACTAAAAGAAGAAAGAAAAAGAAGGCTGGTCAACAACTTGGTACATGATAGCCATATGATGATGTGATGAGAATGTCATTTGAAAGGACCCAGAATTCCCAAGAATTTGCCTTGCCATTGTATCCTGTTAAATGGAAATAGGAGTCAAAATCAATCTCAAATGGGAAGCAGAGATTAGAATTTTGAATTAATGAATATTATATAGAATAAAT
>CAUZXS010006001.1:65000-75000 GCA_963585895.1 Sepioteuthis lessoniana
TTTAGATAGACCAGATGTCTTCAAAGACAATGATCTTCAATTGGACAGTCACAGACAAAAATCTGGAATGAGGCAAAAACAAAGAAAACCTATCTAGTGTGTGTGTGTGTATACTTATATGTTTATGCACACAAAGAATACATTCTTATGTTTACTTTTATATACAAAGAACATCTGCAATGATCAGAGGTTTTCATGGACAATTAACTTCAATGAGACACAAACACATATCCTAGAAATAAAAAAAAAGATCACATACTATAAAAACAACTGAAGCATACAAAATTCCCTGAAGAAGTTAAAAACACATGTACAACACAAGTATATGAAATAATAAAATCTAGATATGAAATTTAAAATCTTTTCCTGAATTTGTGTAAATATACATTTGTACACAAACACACACTCACAAAGAGAATGCATACTTATATGTACACAAAGAAATGTTTGTTTACATAGACAAGAGGATGTCAAGGATAATCAACTTCAATGTGACATTTATAGACATAAAAGCTAGAATTTGACAAGATAGCAACAATTTAACAAAACAATCTTCACTATAAAATCTATGGCTATGACTTAATTTAGCCATTTAAAATCTCCTGAAGAAGATGTTAAGTCTAAACACCTGTAGAGCACAAGAATATAAAATAATGAAAACCTAGATACCAATTTTGAAATCATTTGTGGACCTATATATATATATATATATATCAATCATCAACATGTCACACTGCTAGCATGGGTTTCCCTAACTTTCTCTCACCATTTGTCCCTATCATCCATCGCTTCTGGCAGGTCTTCTAAACTCCTGTGTCCATACAGAGCCTTTCCAGTCATTTCTATCTGCAGTTCTGAAATATTCTTCAAAACTTCTCAAATAATTTAGCACAATTAATCATTCTTATTTTATGACCATTAAAAATTTTAAGGAATTTCCAAAAAATGTCCACTTTGAGTTTTTCCAAATTTTGGAGGCTTAAATTTTTAAAGCAAGTTTGTTGAATGCCTTGGTTAGATACTTTTTCTTAATTCCATCTATTTGAAAATCAGGTAAAACTTTTTTTTTTTAGTTTGAGAAATCAAAAATCTTAAAAAAAAAAAAAAAAAAAAAAATCCTGAACAACAATTTTCCAAAGATTCAAAGCTTAAGTAGCTCTTGCTTCATGACCATAATGTTAAAATACTCCATCTACTCCCCTCTAATAATAGACTTGGAGTAGTCAACTTAAGACCCAAAATCCATTTGATTAAAAGTGTCTTATATCTTTATTGGGAAGCAGGCAAACTTGAAAATACAACAAAAAAAAACAATCTTAATCTTGAAAATATTGAATAATTTTAAGATTTCTCATTCTTATTAATTTATCACAGAAACTTCAAATACATGTTCTTAAAGTACACCTGGAGGTGAGTCTAGAATTTTTAAATAAGATATTTATATCTAACCTAATCTTTGGTCCCATTAAAATAGAACAATTCAGAAATTGCAAAAATCACTCAACTGCAAAGCTCCATATTTCCATGTGCAACAATTACAAAACCTTTCTAACTTGTTTGACTCAGAATGTTCTTGTGTCAACTGTACATTAATAATGATAACATTGGCAAATGGGCTCTTGTATATCCAGAATACAGTTCTTAATTCAGAGGTTTGTGGTACAGAAAAAAAACCTATAGGTGCATGTGTCACCTGTATGGGTCAAACCCAAAGCTGATATTTTACCTGTGTGAGTGTGTGTAAAAAACGACAGTTGATTGGTTTCCAAGTTCGATATTTTATTGCTTTGTCTTCATCTTCAGATCTATACAAATGAGTGATTTTCTATGACAAGATCTAAGAGTTCTATATTTAAATTAAGAGATACTTCATTTCTTTCTTTTTAGAAACCGTTACCATAAGAACTTTATGTATGAATAGGTTCACTGTTCAGACAACTTTACATTTATAGATTAAATAGTGATGTGGGAGTTGCCTAAGAGACAATTTGATGAAGAAAGATTCTGGTGACAATAAAGTCCATTCATGTAAGCAATCACAAACTGCTTGATGAAGGAGTATTGAGTGCCAATGGCTGAGGGGAATTTGTAGAGAAATTTAAATGCGTTATAAACATTCTCGGAAGCTGAGTTAGTGCCAACAGTCACAATGGCCTGTCATTATCCACGCTAAACTGATTTATGCCAGGAAGCACTAATCATTTGGTTGTTGCAAGTATTTTAAGAGTTTGACAGTCTGATAGTGGCAATTCTTGCTACTTGATGCTTTTATTTTCTCAGAGACTTGGAAAGCAGCTGCCTCTCTTTAAGAGAATATTTCTCCACACTAAAAGCAAAATTACAAAACTAATCTATACAAATAATAAGCAAAACTGGGGGAGGAAATTCTCAGTTCTTAAATTCTACACACCTGATGAAATAATCAACTTTAACAAGAGTTGACCATCACTCATTTTCTTTTTGCATTCACCAAAACAAAGTTAAATGTTTATTACAGCTAATCTATCTAGAGTAATTATACTCTTATAATTAACACATTCCCCAGTAAAATTTTGTCTCAGCATAATGATAGAACCCCACATCTAATTGAAACACCAGCTGTGATAACAATCTAGTACATTACCTCACATAGTGTTACTTTTTTTCTTTTTTTATGAAGAAGATAAAAAAATTGATTTTTTTTATTGCTATTTCTCAGAGGAAATAAGAGAAAAATTACAACTTCAGGAAACAAGTGACAAGCCTGGGCTTTTAATAACCATCAAAATTAAATCAGACAAATATTACAATGTTGAATTTTTAAAGGATCCAAAGTATAAAGCAAACTTTTTCAGTGAGAGGATAAAATACTTGATTTTAAAAGGTTTTATTTGTGAAATGAAAAATGAGTCCTGGGTCTATAGTAATCATTGACATGGTTGAATTAGAAATCAATAACTAACAAGACCTCCTGGGTGAGGCTGTTTGTATGTGACATCCCGTTAATACCCTTGGAAGAGGTATGCATTTAACTATTCTCCCTCCAGTTATTAGTAAATAGTAGGGCAGACTGGCTATTTAACCTTGGAATGGCAACCAGTCTAGGAGAAGGAAAACTAATACCCTTGGGAACGATTCTCCCTCCAGTTATCAGTAAATAGTAGGCCAGACTGACTCTTTATCCTTTGTATGACAGCAACTAGTATAGAAGGAAAACACTGAATTCAAACTTGTTAAACTCCACTGAAAAAAAAATCATCTTGTATCAAATCCTGTTCATGTGGAAGGGTTGGGCAAATAAATAATTGAAATGTTCAATTTTGTTTGTATAAGTAAACAAATTTGAGGGGTGAGTAAATTTGAGAGCAGATGTTTAAATCCTGTGCACAAGACAGAAACGTAGGCTTGATAGGTAAACATCATTACTCTATTTTGCGGTTAGACCAAGATATAATTGAATTGTTCAACATAGTTATAAGAAAGTAGTAGATACAACTTGTATGAAGAAGGTAGGAAAAATACTTTCAAATAAAAAAAAACAAGATTTATTTACATAAAATGCAATACAAATATTTTTCAATCTATCTATTGATGAATAAGTTTTTACTAGGCTGAGTCAAAGGTGTTGTATATTGACCTCCGACCCAGCCGGGCTGTCAAAATAGGAAATACACCTATGTAAATAACAGGTGCATCCGGTCGAGGAATATCAGAATATAACCTTGACTGGGCATGGGTTGAATGAGTGCGATTTGTGACGTCCACAAGAAGAAAGTGGGCCTTGAACAATTATATAACCCAGGTGAAGACAGGAAGTCAGTCAGTCGGAGATCAGATGAGTTGGAGATTAGACGAGTTGGAGATAAGATGTGGTAGAGAAAACCAGCACCCAGAGAGGCTAGGCCCCCGGTTGAGCAGCCCAGGAGAATGGGAAAGAAACGCTGATGGCCATAAGAGTGGGGAGGTCAATATGTTGCAGTTCTGTTCGGTCTCCAACTCCCTCTCACCTGCCCTTTCAATAAAGTGAGAGGTATATTTTTCTAAAGAACTGTGTCACTCATCTTTATTGTGCCGTTGTTATGATTCTGCATGCATGCATATGTATTATGTGGCAATACAACAAAAGGTTTTGCAATAATTTGGTAACATGAGGCACAATTTAGGAACTTTGGCTGCTTTTACCAATGTCATGTAGCTGAGCTCATCTGATATTCTTGGAGTGCTCCTTGCCAGGTTTACCTTAATGGTTTGGAGCACACTGTCAGAAACCATGCTTTTTGGCTTACCTGCCTGATTGTCAAGGTTCTTATAATCTAAGCAAAATTTCTTGAGCCATCTGATGACTGTACTGTAATCAACTGCATTTTCTTTTGCACAACAATTATTTTGGGTTGCTTTGATGGTTTAATGATCCAGTTTAAACTCATAAAATGGATCTCATTGCACATTTATCAGTACAGCTTACAATATACTAAGTGAAGCAATACACATGTCAATGCACTGGCTGCCAGAATACTACCAACCACAAGTACCTTCCACAGCTTAAACTGTTTTGGTAATATGATATACACACTGCAAATTAACATGAAAATATTATAAAACTTTTGACTCACTTAATAATATCGAAAAGGAAGTGTTTACAGGAAATCCAAATTGTATTGAAGTTATAAAATGTTGATATTTCTTGAAGGAAAGTTGTTATGTTACATTTTTACAAAAAAAGAGTAATCATCAACAGTTAATAGTGTCAAAGTGAGAATATGGCATTTTAAGATTTTTAAGTCTATAGACCGAGTTGTTAAACTTGTTTTCTTTAAAGGTTTCGTGTGAATTGAAATGTTTCCTCAACTTTGGTGTTTTGCTTTGTTTTTTTTTAAGTAAAAAATGTAGTCCCATGATACCTTACTTTTGTTTATTTGAATTTATCTTTTGAACAACATATGTATTTTAGTATATTTGCCAAGATCCTATTTTAAGAGAAATAAGAGAAGTCAAATTAATTTCTCCACTTGTTGCTACCATGAGCTCCAAGTTAGATTCAAATTCTAATTCAACACAGTATTATCAAATTTCTGATGTTGAAGCTAAATTTTGAATTCAAATTACAATCTGAAATTTTTGGCTGCTATTGGCAATTCTGTTGTGGATATTTACTTTTGAATCTGTATTTGTCTACTTTCATTTTATTGTTCTCTTACACCTTCAAAGTAATCAATGTTTCTGCATTTTTATTTATGATTTCTGCCATAATGTTTACATCATTTTGCTTTCAATCAACAATCTGCCATTCACCAGATACTAAGGAATATTATTTAACATTCTCTCTTGATTTTTTTTCAGGACTTCACAAAGTTTTCTTTCCTTTTTAATTAAAGTAACCAAAATACTATGTACAGATTCATTGCAAAGAAAAAAAAAAAGAAAAACATAATGAAACATTATAGTTTAGAGATGTCTCAAAGATGATATTAAAATATAATTTCATTTCATTTACTTTTGAGATGACATAGGCCAAAATAATATCAGCATTATAATTTAATGTTATTTACAAGGAACGTTCTGCAGCAACAATTGTTATTTACGTATGAATAAATAAAAAAGAGCAAAGAGTTTATCTATACATGAGACTCTAATATCATTTGATATTAAAAAATAAAATGAAAAATAAAACAATATAGTTTGACAATATATAACCACAGCTCAAGTAAAAAAATGTTTCATTAATAAGAAATTAAAATAAAAAATGACATTGATTGAGAGAGATAATTAAAACATGTTTGTAATGACAGCGTATATCCTGTGTTCAAATTGATTATTACAAATATAATGCAGAGACTCAATGGACCTGAAAATGAGTTTTGATCTGTTTTTCTGGCTCTGTTGATAAATATAGTTGAACAGAATATCATGCACACCACTAAACTGTGCACATGACAAGTGTGGCCAAAGAAATGAAGACTGCACAAGACAGTTTGTGATTCCAGTGATTAGTCCACCTCAATATCTCTCATACTGATTAATTTTAAAGTTTGGTTTCAGAAAACATCGAAAAATGTAATTAGCACAAAAAGTATAGTAATGCAATCTATCTTTAGTCTTTGAGTGCATACATATGAAAATATAATTTTCTTGTATACATTATGTATAAAGATATCAAAGCACATCTACATATACACACACACATATACAGAAAAGAAAATATACACTTTTGATGCATGCCAAAAAAAAAAATGTAAGTACATGGATCAATTGGTAAGTTTCTATTTAGTATGTCCATCTATGAATGGTCATTAATACTACCTTCCATGTATAGTTTTGGATCTTTAAGCCACAATATCCTAATAATGCCACATGATACCATCAAACTTTGTTTGTTCTGACATAGTGTATAATATCAATACAAATAAAGTCTCTGTTTGTTCTTGGGTTCTTTTAATATATTTCTCTTTCTACTTACTTCTGTGCAGATTAAGCTGGGGGATGTGCAACTAATCTAAAAATGCACAAAACAGAGACCTGAGCAGATGTAAAGTAAAAAAAAAAAAAAAAAAAAAAGGTACAACACTCAAGGAAATCCAAGAGGACATAGTACATGTACGAACTGACTACCCTTCTTATGCAATTGTAAAGAAATAAGATGCAAATTTCAAGCAGGGTTGTTTAATGCAGTTCTTGGCAGTCTCTTTTCTGTATTCTTTGCTGCAACAGGTGGCAACACTTTCCACGGCTGCTTTATCTTTAGATCCATCTGTGTATTTCTACTTGGAATGGCCGTCTTTTATGTTTTGAAATTCATCAAATAGATCTGTGAAATTTTGTGGTTGACATTAATTGATGCTCTGCCAGTATTTCCATTTATATTGTTGGATTAGGAATTATTTTTCATGTTTATATCATTGTTTTCCATAAAGAATATTTTTTGTAAAGGCAAATTCTTATAAGGAGAATCAATCTATTTAGATTTGCTTTTGCACCTCTACTATTCTATTGGATCATTTTATAATGTAGGGTTTTATTTTGTTTTATAGTTTAAGCTTTAATATCTATTTCTTTTAACCCTTTCAATCTGTTGTTTTGGTCAAAGTACTTGGAGTATTCTTTTTTGACTGTTTTTGTTTCTATAAGATGATTTCCTTAGGAGTTTTTTGTTTTGGTCTCAATGAACCTATTGGAGATCTGAGATTTGCTATTTGGAAGGAGAGCTTTGATAGGAGTATTTGTTTTATTTTCCTAATTTTGTTTCATAATCAGTTTCAAGTTTTTTCATGTATTTTTTATTTCTTCTTGAGCAACATAATAGGCATTTCACAGGCAATCAAGGAAATTGAACCATTTATTTGCGATTAACTGTAACAGTTTTTAAATTAGCCTAAGGTATCTATTTCCTTGTTTTGTTTCTGTTTGGTAGAACCAATTTGTTATTTGAGTTACACTGGCATACAATTGTGTTCCCAGATAGGACTTGACAATATTTCTGGCTTCTGAAAAGGATATATTTCCCTAGTGTTTTGCATTATTTTTTTTCTTCCAGTAAATTCCATATATTTTTGAGAATGCATGGTGTTTTTTTATGGCATTTTGCACATGTCCATTAGGCATTCATCCAAAGGAGATGGATTTTTTTTCCCCACACTTGCAACACACTAGTTTCCCCCTGCATATGTTTTGTGATAGCCAAATTTCTGGCATTTAAAGCATTGTAAGGGAGCTGGTACATAAAGTTGAACTTTTTTCAGTTGTAAAACCAATTTGAACTTCTTTAGAAATTGTGAGTGAGTTGAATGTAAGCATAGAGGGGTGTCAGAATAGTCTCACCATTCCTTCTGATGCTGATTGTTTCACTTACACTCGGCTTATGCAATACCATTTTGATCTTTTCTGTTGCCAGAATCATTTCCTGGTTGTCTTCTCTTTTACAAGTGTTTAGCCACTCATCTGGGTAAGCTTTACATTTATAATTTTGAAACTTTTACATTTTTTTTAAATATATTTTCGGTATGTTTTTTCTTATTCATTCTCACTAAGAGGTTTTTGTTCCTTAATTTTTAAACTGATTTTGGGTTTGATCTGTTATTTATCAACCTATCAATGGGAAAAAGCAACAATTTACCGAGAGATGTATTTTCAGCGGATCTATAATTACATATTTGGAGAAATTCTTTATTAATTTTTGTGTCAGAATCTGATGATTCAGAAAGGTTCCTTTTGGGGGTTTATTTGAGTAAGCCATAAGTAGTGTTTGTTTTTTGCTGGTCTTGTGTAACACCACCCACCACAGAGTCCAACTTGTGTTAGAAATTACCAAAGCAGAAGCCTATTTACTTAGGTGAAGATGGGTATACACTGAAGTTGGGAATAGGACTGAACTTTTTGCCAATTCCCGGTTTTCAGTACTTAGTACAATTTAACAGTGGTCAAATTCTTATTCTCTTAACAAAATCAACTTTCAGCCACCACCTTCTTGCACCTTTAAAATAAAATAGGGTTTGATATTTATTTGTCTCAAAAGCAATTGAAGAATATTGTCAGGGTAATTATATAGACGCTAGAGCTTGACACAACAGGCTAATTAATCAGATTGAGCCTATGTGACCTCCTGTCTAGCCCAATAAGAACCAAAGTGGAGTGTTGCAAGTCACTTAACCACCAGCTGCAAGTTCAAGGATTGTTCAACCACCAAGATCCTGTGCTAAAGCATTACGTGTCACCATCCATGGTCAACAGGTGATCTGCTTGGGAGGCCGGTCTTACTTTTCAGCAGAAGTGCAGTTGGCATATTCTACAGCTAACAGGATGTACTTGGAAAAGGGAAAAACTATTAAATGGACAGTACTATACATTAGAATTAAGACAACTACTACAAGTTGAAAAGCAGAGGGAAGGCAGGTGTGATCTTACTCCAGGATAATGTGCCTCTTCACACTGCTCAGGTTACAGTAGCTGAAGTCGCCAGTTGTAACTTTGAACTGCAAACCCATCCTCCTAACTTAGCAGACTTGGTTTCATTTGACTTCTTCCCATTTCCTAAATTTAAATACCAGCTGTGTGGTTATCATTTTGGAAACAATGACAAAATCATATGTGCTGTTATTGAGTTTTGGGAGGACCAAGATTTCACTATCTTCGGTGATGGGATTGCTATGCTCCAGCATGGTTGGACCAAGTGGATTGAAGTCAAGTGGGGGACTATATTGAAAAATAGCGAAAAACTATCTTGTTTTTCCCAACTCCTTCTGGTTAGGCTGATAACTTTTTGAACACCCCTTCATACCAATATCCAATTTTTGCTATCCAGTGGAATATTTGAAATTTGATACTCATTTTCATCTGAATCTAAAGAATTCTATTTCTTTTTTATCAGCACATACCAGCTAATCTTTAGGCATTCATAAATTTCAACTAGGTCATATGAAACTCAGTTAATTTACTGACTTCAGTCCTTTTTTTATGATCTTCTACAGTATACAACCTGAAAACTCTGGATTTTCAACTTTCTAAATATTTGTCTTCGTGTAATTATTGATCAAAATGAACTGTGCCATTCTTTTAGCAAGAAGAATTTACAATCAATATTAAGTAAAGAAACTAACCAAAAGTGGTGCTAAGGCCTTGAAATTCTTCTTCTTTAGAACATGGATTCTATCAAATAGATCCCTATCTTCTGCAGTGAACTTCTAGATGAGTGCAAAAGCTTCCAGATAGGTCATAGAACTATATGGCATCTTACAGACTTTATACAACAAACAATTGACATATAGTAATTTTTGCTGTTGACAAACATCTTTCACTTCATATAGTTTTATGGCAGAAGAGTCAAATTCTACTTTTGATAGATATGGTTTATTGCATTCACTGAAATCACTCAGAACAACATCAGTTTGTGGGTCAGTAAATACTTTGCAAAGGTGCGTTTCTAAGGTTTCTTTCTGTATACTAAGGAACCCACTCTTTTCCTTCTTCAACAATTCCTTTGTGAACTTTTATGAGTCCTTATCAAAAGCACACTTGGCCTTTAGCTCCC
>CAUZXS010006001.1:80000-260000 GCA_963585895.1 Sepioteuthis lessoniana
TAAGATCCCCCAAGAGTGTCCTGTATATGGCACTAAACAATCTGATGGAAGGTTCCAGTGATGCTGTAGGTTTGGGGAATGCGGAGTACCTCTCTTGTCCGGAGTGGTAGCGTTTCATAAGGGTCCTATCTATGCGTTAAATAGAATTAAACCGTGGTTTCTTAATTTTACTATTTTTTCCATTTAAACTGCACATTTATGGTAAACTGAATTGTTTAAAATGGAAATGTTTTGACCTCCAAACTGTGTACTTATGCTAGACTGAATTGCTCATAATAGAACCATTTCAACATTAGTTCTGTATATTACCTAGTCGGCTGGGGTTGTAGAATACACCTACTGTACCTCTGCAAAGGGGTATGATCCCCCCAATGAGTGTCCTAATATGACACTAAACACTAATGGTGAGGTTCCAGTGATGCTGGAACTTTGGGGAATGCAAAGCTCCGCTTCATTGCCAGTGCTCCCTGGTTCACTCTGGCCTTGACTGGTAGCACCTAATAAGGGTCCTATCTATGGGTTAAATAAAAATAAGCTGCATACTTATGCTTAACAGAATTGTTTGAATTAGAACTGTTTGACTAAACTGAACAGCTTGAAATAGAAATGCTTTTGACAATTAAATTGTGTATTTACTTTTAAACTGCGTGCTTATGCTAAACTGAATTGTTTGAAATGGAACTATTTTTGACATTGAAACTGTACTTAGACTAAACTGAATTGTTTAATATAGAACTGTTTTGACATTTAACAGTGTGTGAAGAAAATCTGTACTTATACTTAATGAATTAGCTGAATTAGAACTCACGGCGAAAATACGGTTAAGCCTACGAAAAAACGCCAAACGAACAGCGACCACCAAACACTATGACTGGGCCCTATTGAACAACAAAGATATAAGAGATAAATATGTATTAGAATTAAGAAACAGATTCGAAACACTACAAGAAAAGACGGAAAAAAGTACACCAAACGACGAATATGAAAATTTCGTCAATGCACACCTCGAGGCAGCAGCAAAATACATTCCAACAAAAATTAAAACTAAATATAGAGTCCCATGGGAAACTTTAGCGGTGAGAGAAAAATGCGCACTAGTGAAAACAGCCTCCAAAAACTATCGAAAAAACCCAACAAACACAAATGCCTTAAAACTAAAAACGGCACAATATCAATTAGCAGGCATATATATAAAGGAACAGACAGAATACATTCAAAATCAGATAGATAAGATTAGAGACTCGGTGGAAGATAGACAATCTAGAATAGCCTGGCAAACAATAAACGATGTGAGCAGAAGAAAGAACACAGCCAAAGCAAAATTTAAAGCAGCAAACCAACAAGAAAGAATAAAACTGTGGAAACAGCACTTCGAAAACTTACTTGGAAACCCACCGAAAATAACACATGAACCAATCACCAGAATAATTAGCAAACAATTAGACATTAAACTATGACCGTTCACACAAGAAGAACTCGACTCGGTTCTCAGAAAAATTAAAAATGGGAAAGCTGCAGGGCTGGACGAAATTCCCCCGGAAGTATGGAAGACCAGACAATTCGACGACATACTGCTCCGCCACTACAACGCAGTATACAATCAAAATCCGATAGATAGATGGATGAAGGGATGCATACTCCCCTTCCCTAAAAAAGGGGACCTCGGATTAGCCATTTTCTCTATTTAATAGGATTATCTCATTAAATTTGCACATAAACATTCAGAAACATGAAAAATTGGTCATTATTTCTGATTCTCTGTGATTGTAACTAACAAATATTCACATTTTATCAAAATATGAGGTAAGTTTTGTTTTGATATTTTTCTTCTTTTTTTACACTGATTTTCTTGTCTTAACAAACTACAAATGATGGACTCAAATTTGTATAAAAATTTTCTATTTAAAAACATGTATACTATTTGTGATTATAACCTATTTACCAAATTTTAGTTGTATTAAATAATTCAATCTATACATAATTATAAACAATTCTCTCAATTCAAAAAAAATAAACATTTCGATTTTACAACTGAAAATGACCATTGACAACTGAAAGTATTCAGGAATAAAAGTTTAGATAATTTCTGTACAAGGTTGAACTAAACATTTATCATCTTTTGGAAAGAGAAAATTAGTTTGAAAAAATATGTGAAAATAAACTTTGCTAATGGTCTTTAATGAAACTTGCTTAAAATTTATATAGAGACATTACACACACAATCTTGTTATTGTGTATTTGTGGAAATTGAATTGCCAGAATTCAACTATGAAAATGAAACATTTAATCATGAATCATTATAAAACTTGCAATAGTCCTTAAAAAAATTGTAACTGGCCAAATAATTCAAGTTAAGTAAAATGCGACTGTAGTTGAGGGTGACTCGAAGGCTCCCCTTTCAAAAGCTACAACACCAAGCTGGAGGGGAGGGTGCTACTCCATTCCCTGGAAAGTAAAATGCAACCCATCAAAAAAGACAAAGAAACAATTCTGTAAAAAGTTTAAATCATAATCAAAAATAGTATAAAACAGGAGATAATTTTTTTTTCAGAAACTGATTATATTGAATTCCAAGGCTAACCCATCCATTACTTCTATAAATAGAATTTTTCAAATTAATTTTTGGGTTTCTTAACAATAAACACCTTTTCTACTTACATCAGGAGGCAAGCTACTGAATCCCTGGTTGCATCTTATCTTAGAGCTCTTCACATGGTCAATTTTCAACACGGCAGGATTCACCAGCTCTGAATGGCATGTTCCAAGTAAATCCAAAAATAAAGGATCCTGCAAAAGAAAAAATACAATCTAACATCTCTAATGATCCAATTTGTTACATGGTTTACATTTCTATGCATCAGGATACATCAAACAATTTAACTTTTTTTAAAGGTCACTTCCTATGAGAAGGCTGAAAATATATCATTTATAGTGTTATCCTATATTTAGTTTGTTTTAATCAAACTAAAAACATTGAATACAGCTCAGAATGTTTATTTTGAATAGGGGTGATTTTACACAGGAAAATCATTACCTATGCTCTTTTGATAAATTTTATCTAGGTACACATATTGGTATAATTAATTACAATATATGTATATACATAAAACAAAAAAACACGAAAGTAAAAGTCTACTCCCTGGATGGAGACACAGACTACTTCAACGTTGTAGAAGGTGTGCAATAAGGAGACACATTAGCCCCATGCCTGTTTATCATCCGTCTAGACTATGTGCTTAGAACATCTATTGATAAATGAAAGACAATGGTTTCAAGCTGGCAAAGGAAAAAAGCAGATGATACCCTGCACAAACAATTATGGACATGGACTATGCCGATGACATGGCACTTCTAGCAAATACATCCGCACAAACTGAAACCCTGCTACATAGTCTGGAATGAGCAGCTGCTGCCATATGACTCCATGTCAATGCAGACAGAAGACAGAAAACATGTGCTTTAATCAAAGAGGCAACATCTCCATAACAAATGGTAGTTCTCTGAAACAAATGAACAAGTCCACCTACCTAGGAAGCAGTGTCTCATCAAACAAGACAGACATTAACACGTAACTAGGAAAAGCATGGATAGTTATCGATAGGCTATCAGTCATATAGAAGTCAGTCCTGGAAACAGCAACCCTCAAAGCAGCAACTGTACAGCCACCTACCACTCATCACGAAAATTATCCAAGTTACATGAACCAGACATATGGGACACTAATGGAGAAGTTGGGACGAACTCATAAGTAACATACTCCTGTGGAGCCCTTCACATGAACAAGCAAAGGCAGGAGGACCAGCTAGAACCTACCTACAATAGCTCAGTGCCGGTATGGGATGTAGCCTTGAAGACCAACCAAGAGTGATGGATGATAGAGATGGGTGGAGGGAGAAGGTCAGGGAGATCCATGGTGGCAGCGCAATATGATGATGATGACACATATTCGTATAATAACATAATCCCCACAATACGCGTAAACAGCATAAAAAGCCTTGGTCACTGCTATTCCCTTCCACTTACTGATTGTCACCGGTGGCAAGATCTTTTATAACAATTAAAAGATGGATTACTCTCTATTGATAAATGTGACCTCATTGCAAAAGATAAACTGTGGTGTTTTTATTTTGCTTTAATCCCAAGATTAGCATGGCCTATGCAAATATATGAGGTATCGCTTTTGAGAATGGAAAAAATGGAAAGCTTAATCAGTAAGTTCCTCAAGAAAAGTTTGGGAGTTCCTAAATCCTTAACAAACGTGGCATTGTACAGTTCATCAATGAAGCTGAAGCTACTCATCAAGTCACTTGAAGAATCTAGATTAGGTAAAGCACAACAGTTCCAAATGCTGTGTGACTCTGTGGACCTACTGGTGAAAAGTGCACAACCTGCCATAATAACAGGTCAAAAATGGAACGTGAAATATGCAGGGGAGACAGCAGAATCTTCCCTCAAAAATCAAAGAAGTAATTGGCTCTGTGGCAACTGGGAGAGCTGGATTTGGTCTTCACTCACAATGGTGGTAGTCAAAAGAGACCACAAAGAATAAACCAAGAATGGTTTCGGAAGAGATTCATCATTTTGAGGAAAGCAAACATCTCGCCATAGCTGCAGCGCAACCCGAACAAGGTGCATGGACCAGGTGGGAAAACACCAAGTACAGGACAATCATATGGAATGTCATCAAGCAAATGGAGCCTCATTAAGGCAGTTTTTGAGATATTACCTACACCAGTAAATTTAACACTCTGGGGGTTAAGTACATCTAACCTTTGCAAAGCATATGGGGAAAATTGCTCATCTCAAACACATTCTAATTGAATGTCAGTATTCCCTAAGAAGTTAAACATGGAGATATAATGAAATATTAGGGATTATTGCAGAGATTGCAAAAAAAATTACATGCATAAAAACAAGTATACAATTTGTTAAAGAAGGAAACATTTCGAAAACTCCACATAGAATTAGGCACAAACCAACATAGCTTGATGGTTGCACGAACTGGCGTGTTATTGCTGACGTAGACAGGCAACTCACTTTTTCAACAGAAATAACATCAACTCGCCAGCGTCCAGATCTCATCATTTGGTCAGTTAATTCAAAGGAAGTTATCATTGCTGAATTAATGATCTCTTTTGAGGCCAACATTGACTGGGCGCATCAGCATAAATGGGAAAAGTACGAAGACCTACGTGAACAGTGTATTAAGAATGGCTGGTCAACAGACATTTTTCCTCTTGAGATTGGATGTCGAGGTTTTATTTCGAACTCAACCTCTACATTTTTAACCAATCTCGGACTTTCACCAGCAGAGCAGAGGGAATATATAAAAAAGATCCAAAACAAAACTGTAACTGTATCTGAGCAGATATGGCATTCATACAGATTAAACACCATCCAATAAAGTCTGGTTGTATTGTGAGATACTGCTGGGGCACCCTGGGTTAGTGGTAATGATGCTTCGCCACAAAACCATGCTTGAACCCATGATCATCATCTGACGAAGACTTTATTGGAAGCAAAACTGCTTTTTTTGCAGCAATTCTTGCATATCATTTTTTTTAAAATTAATTACAATATATGTATATACATGTATGTATGGTATGGACACAAATCAAAACATTTTGTCCTAACAAATAGGGACACTTCAACCAAAATTAGCAATTTGGTCATATGATCAAAGGAAACATGAAGCTGATCGTTATCAGTAAGTATTGATTATTGTATCCACATTGTTTGCATTAACATATGTTCTATCTCTAATATTGAGCATTTTCCCTCAATGAGTTAAAATCATTTGTTCTGTATATATTGTACATAACACATCAAAAATATCTAAATTGAGTTGGTTTAAAAAAAATGAATTTTTGGCGTAAAGAATAACTCAATTTAACAAATTTTTATATTTAATATTTATAAAAAGATCTCCTAATTTAAGTAAAGAAGAAGCATCTATACTGCTAGAACAACTGAATAAGGTACATTTTCCATTAGAAAATATTATAATAATCAGAGATTTTAGTTTATCTAATATAGATTGCATAAATGGTTAAGTTGTATCTCCAGCAAATTCAATTAGACAACATTTTAGAATACAAAATGATTATTTAGATTTGTTTACAACAGAAAGTACTGTATTGGATTATAGTAGAAGATACTAGACTTAAACTAATAGGAAATAGATTAGATAAAGCTACATTAGATCAGATTTATTTTTTAAAATAATGAATGTTTAATTGGAAAAATAAATTGGAAAGCACTATTAGATAAATGTCATCATGCATGTATTAAAACAGAAGTTAAAGTAAAACCAGAAGCAGATTATACAAACAAAGAAACTAGTTTAAACTTAGAGAAAAGTGTCCAAAAGGGGAGATAATATTGATTGGGATTATAAATCTAACACTTTTTGCATTAATAGAATGTAGGAAGAATTAAATAGAAAAATAAAATCAATCATAAAAAATATTCCTGAAGTTAAAATAAAATTCTCTATACAAGGAGATCCATTAGAAAAATTACTTTGGGACACTAATCAGTTATCTTATAAAAGAAAAGTAAAAGACCAAGTATGGAAAATGATAAAAATGCTTTAAGTAAGCAAAATGAATATGAAAAATCGGAAATAATTAAAAAAACTCAAAACATGAAATTAAAATCATTAAATACTATTGTAAATCATTATTCAAATATGTAAAAGCAAAACTAAAATTCCATATGCAGAGTAAAAACAGAGCAAATACTATTTGCACATGATCTTTGCAAAGGAACTGTTACTACTATAACATTGATAATAATAGTAATTATATGACTTGTTTGAGATTTTAGTCAACTAAATTTAATTTTATAATGTGTGGTTACTAATTAAGCTTAATCAGGACTGAGATGTACAAAGCCATAATAATGATATTCTTAAGGAAAAATTTAATGAAACACTTCCATCCAAATAGACTATTTTGATAACCTTTCTCCTACAGCTGATGGCCTTTTGTCAGGAAATCATTTTATGACTCGCTAATATAAGTGTGTGTGTGTATGTATATATATATATATATATATATATATACATATACACACACATACACACACACACACATACTAACACGAATTTATGTACACATATTTATTTATACATGCAAATGGGTCAATAAAAAGTGTGTACACACACATATAAATAGCAATATAAAACTAAAATGGTTCTGTTGCTTTTTTTTAATGTTTGTCAGTGAAAAGCCAACAGTAAAATGCATACACGGACTGTGGCAGTTTCTTCTTGGTTCATAAATACCAAATTCACTTGGAATAAATTCTTTCTTCTTTTTGCAAGGTGTACACAGCTGCTGATTTTTGCACCATCTCAAAAGCCAGGAAAATTTCCTCATGTGAAAGAAAATCAGATATTCTTTTTTTTCCTCCTTTTCTTTTTTGTTGTTGTTTTGTGCAATTTCCAACAGAACAGAGGTGATCTTGACCCAGCAAAAGGTTCTACATCAGTTAAGTCCAATATATAAGCAAGCAGAAATAACAATCACCTCATTTTTCTTTTTTGGGCCCTTTTTAGTTTTCTAGAAGTTCATAGCAAAGCTTAATGGCATCAGCTTCAAACATATAATGTACCAGTTATTTTCTGCTGTTGACTCTAAATGGCAAAGCTAGCTTTTCATCTAACTTTCCCAAGCAACCTCAACATGTGACCTTGCATTTCAACCAGACAAACAGTTTCTCTGCCTCACAAACAAAGACAAGCAAAAAAATTATACAGAAATAATTGAGCTTCTGAGTAATAGTGTTTCCCTTAGAAAATAATAAACATGCACAAAAAATTCTGCATATTCCTTCAGTGTTCATAAGATTTATTTGAGGCATTTATTCAACAACAACTCGGCAATTATACTGGATTCTTACAAGTGTTATTAAATATATGTAAATATTAGAGATGAAAGTAGTCATTGGATATATGAATGATTAACAATGAAAAAAAATATAAAAAGAACCTTTTGGCCTTAGTCAGCTGGGACTGCAGAATATACAGACTGCATCTCTGCAGAAGTGTAAGACTCCAAAAACAAGTGTCCGGGATATGACAATAAACAATCTGATAGTAAAGCTTCAGTAATATCGGAGCTCTGGGAAATGAGGAATACCCCTTTAATGCCATCGCTCCCAGGTCCACACTGGCCCGGAGTGGTAGCACCTGAGAGGGTCAAATAGAAATAAACTGTGTGCTTATGGTAAACTGAATTATCTGAAATTGAATTTGGCATCAAATAACCCGAAAAGGGTTGATATGCGGTAAAACAAAACAAGCTAGCAAAAAGAGCCTTTCAAATGATTTTTACAAAGTTAACACAAGATTAAAAATTAACAATATCTGAAATAATGCTTAAAGTAAATAAGTCTATAGAATATTTAATTACCATCTATGTGCGCGAGGCTACAATTCCAAAAATATATACATACTCTCACTTAAGCTTGAGTATCTTAATCAGAACTTTTCAAACTTTTTGTACTGGAGATACACTTTTTAACTATGATAATATTTTTTGAGACTCATTACTTTTTATTAGTTAATATAATTCAAAATATCTATAAAAGGAAATAATTTAATAAAAAATGTAGTAAATAAAAAGAGAACAAGTAATGAGAAATTATCAGTGACACACTGATAAATTTTAATGATAAAAGCTCTTATCTAAACTCTTTTCATTAATGAAGAATTTCTATTCATCAATCTCTCTGTCTCTCTCATTTTAAACAAACTGACAACACTGAAATCACACGCACATGCATGCACACACACACACACACATACACACAAGATGAATAAATGTATTAAGTCAAAATATTTCTTTTATGTTGTTTATTTTTTGATTACTTTCAACATGTTTCATTATATGTATTTTCAACCCCCCCCCCAAAAAAAAACTGTTCTCTCTGGAACTCATGAAGGTAACAACAAAATTCTGTAAAAAAAACATTTCTGAAACAAAATCGGAAGTCAAATAAAAAAGCAAAACAAATGAACACAGACAAATACAATGACATTATGACAGCAATAACCAAGCATAAAACAGAAGAAAAACAAAAAATGTTCTCCTGTCAAAATGGCAAAACAGAGAAAACTATAGTGGTAGACCACCCCTAAAACAAAAGAAAACCCAAAACAGTACAAAACAAAAAACCCACCAATCAAAAACGTATGATAAAAGAAACAAGAGTAGCAGGGGAGAAACCAGCTAAAACCAAACTACACACATCTGTAGACACATCTCCAAACTAATAAAAAATAAGAGAGCTGAAACCACAAAACAAATCAATCCAAATACTAACACTAACATAACCAGCACAAAAAAGAAAAACACTATGAAATCCAAGTTAGGTAACCACACTCAGACCCCAATAAATGCATATAGGTAGTCATAAAAAAATAATGGAGGGTGGATAAAAAACATTTTAACAACAATATATTTTGCTAAGCAACTTTGAAAGACTTGCAGATTTAAAAATGAGCCAATTGGACAAGGAATTTATCTAAACAAACCCATATTCAGCATAAATTTATTTCAACTACAAAACTAAAGATTCAGTTTTTGCCTTTGTTAATTACATTGGAAAATGATGGAAAATATCTTTTCAGAAAAATTTGACTATCTGATCATGAAAGGAACATTTTAGACTCACTCAGAGAAAAAAAAAAAAAAAAAAAAAAAAAAAAAAGTTCAATCCAAACGATGCAGATGCTAACATCCAAATATTCAAAATGGCAGTAAAAGACATAAACCCCCACCCCCCCAAAAAAACAATTATTATACAGCAACAAAAACCAAACAGCATGAAGTTTTAATGGAAATCTCAACGTGAGAAAGGCGAAGCAACAGTTATCTGGAACATTAAAGAAGCCAAAAAATGAACTTCCAACCAACCCTTTCAAAGATCATCAAGATTTTTTTCAAGCAAATCATTTAATGAATTTATTTTGGGGATAAATTCATAAAGACAAAGAAACATTAGAGATACTAAAATCTAGCAATGAAAAACCTACCTATTTCTAACGCTACCAAAACTACATAAAATGAAGAACCCTGTAAGGCCGGTAATTTCCTCTATTAATGCTCATATAAACAAACTATCCAAATACATAGATTACTACATACAACCACTTGCTAAGGAAGTTATACATACATGATACAACAGACTTCCTAAACAAAATCAACAACATTAAAACAATATCATAAGTTGTGATTCAAATCATGATCAACTTTTAGACACCCAAGAACAATCATTCATGTATAAATACTAAATTGAAAAAAGAAAAGCAAAACTATAGACATACACCAAACCAAATAATGCTAAAGCACAGCTAGATTATATACTCATAAACAAGAAGTGGATAAATAGTATTCTGAACTGTGAGGCATACTCCTCTTTTGAAGGAGTATCTTCCAAACACAGAATCATTAAAGCAACGATATATCTGAATCATGGAGGAAATAAGAAACAGTCAAAATCACATGTTACAACTGGTCCGCACTTACCAATACAGATATGAGCAATATATATGGTATCCAAGGAACAAATTCAATACTTTTCAGAAGAGATCTAAGGCAAACTCAGAATGAAAAATATGAAAACTTTATCACTGCCCACATGAAAGCAGCAGAGTGCATAGCTACCAAACTAAGAACCAAATGTAGAGTTTGATGGGAAATGCTAATAGTTAGGAAAAACAAACAAGATAACTTAACAAAAAGTATACTTACATGATAAAAGAAGCCAACAAATGCTAACAGGTAGAAACTTAAGAAAGCCAAGAAAGAACTAACACATACCAAAATGAGCAAGTAGAATACATTCAAGGCCAAATCAATAAAATTAGAAATTCAGTAGAAGATAGACAATCACAAATAGTATGATAGACAGTAAATGAAGTGAGGGGAGGTGTTGTATAGTATACTACGCATATACAAATATACACGGGAACATAATCAACTGATAATGACAACTTCAATAACGAACGAATACACTTCTTTATAAAAATATAATCTCCCACACATTATTTTCAAAAAGGGAATGTTTGGTGTGTGTTAGAAATGAATGGAGACAAGGATGTACTGCTATATTGACCCAAGTTCTTCTCTCGACCATAGCAGCACTTATTTCGCATCTTGGCTTGGGTTGCTCAACCGGGGGTCACAAAGGGTCCGAAGCCCTCTGTCTGCAGCTGGTTCTCACTTTGGCATCCTGTCTCCAACTGACTCGAACTGCCCAGGCACCTGGTTATATTATTTTCTAATGCCCACCTGCTTCCGCTGTTCTTCTGCTTATTTATACAGGTGCATCTCTTGATTGACAGCTCGGTCGAGGGTCAATATATAACAGAAGGAAGAGCTTATTGACAGCAAAACTAAAAGCAGCCTGCCAAGAAAAAAAGACTTTACAAGTGGAAAGAACATTTCAATAATCTGCTTGGAAACCCTCCTGAAATCACTGACAAACCTATAAAAAAAAATTATTAATGGCCAAATTAGATGTCAAATTAAGACAGTTAATAGAGGAAGAACTTGACACCGTATTGAAAAAATTAAAAACAGAAAGCTGCAGGCCTTGATGAAAAATTTGACGACATACTTCTCTGACTATGCAACACAGTCTATCAACAAAACATAATAGAGAAATGGATCAATTTTAACTGCTATAGCTGCTAAGGTTTATATTGCTTTGCTCCACAATCATATCCAACCTGAAATTAAGCAAATTCTTAGAAAAAAATCAGAACAGCTTTTAAAGGAATTGCTCCTCAACCTCACAGATTCTAACAATCCATTTAATCATTGAAGGAGTATGAGCAAAAAATCTTGAGGCAACACTACTGTTGATAGATTTCTACAAAGCATTTGGTTTTACATTTAAAGAGACAAGAAGTCAGTCATATATCACTGAAGCTATGACAGATACAGACTACACAGACAACCAAACACTTGCATTTACACTAGCCAAAACTGAATCCTAATTGCGTGGCCTAGTGTAAGCAGAAATTGGTATTGTTCTCTACATAAATGCAAATAAAACAATACATGTATTTCAAGCAAAAAGGAACCATTTCCACAACACAAGAATGCTGTATGCGGTTCTAAACAAACCTTGGAAGCAACAACCCACAAAAGAACAGTTGTACGACCACTTGCCATCCCATCGCATAAACCATTCAAGTAAGATGAACAAGACATGTAGGACACTGCTGGAGAAGCAAGGATGACTTCATAAGCAATGTTCTCTTATGTACTCCAGCACATGCCAGTGTTGGTTAACCAGCAAAAATTTAAATCAGCCTGGTGTAGACATGTAATATAGCCTGCCGAGAAAACCTGCCTGGAGGGATGGATGGCAAGAAAGAGTTGGGGTACTCGGTGCTGCCAATGCAACAGGATGATGATAGACAGATGGATGAAGGGATGCATCCTCCCCTTCCTTAAAAAGGGTGACCTCGGATTAGCCAAGAACTACTGAGGCATAACACTTACATCCATAGCAGCCAGAATTTACAATGCCCTACTACGAAACCGCAGAGAACCCAAAATTGACAACATCCTGAGGAAAAACCAAAATGGCTTCCAAAGAAATAGATCCATGACCTCACAAATATTAACCATCCATAGAATCCTAGAGGATGGAACAAATCCTACTAGCATACGGCCTACCTAAAGAAACCGTGGCAGCAATAATGATTCTCTATAGAAACACCAAAGTGAAAATACGTTCACCAGATGGAGACACAGAATACTTCAACATTGTAGCAGGGGTACTACAAGGAGACACACTAGCCCCATACCTCTTTATCATCTGTCTAGATTACGTGCTTAGAACATCGATTGATAAAATAAATGGCTTCGAGCTGACAATGAAAAGAAGGAAGAAGGCACCTCGCAAAAACAATTACCGATGCCGACTACACCGATGCCATAGCGATACTGGCAAATACACCCAACCAAGCCAAAACACTGCTGCATAGTTTGGAACAAGCCACCGCAGGCATTGGCCTATATGTCAATGCACACAAAACGGAATATATGTGCTATAATCAAACAGGCGACATCACCACACTAGATGGAACCCCTCTTAAACTAGTAGGCAAATTCACCTACCTAGGAAGCAGCGTATCGTCAACAAAAAAGGACATCGACACACGGCTAATGAAGGCATGGACAGCAATTGATAGGCTATTGATCATATGGAAATCAGACCTGACCGATAAAATGAAATGCAGTTTCTTCTAGGCAGCGGTCGTATCGATACTGCTGTATAGATGCACTACTTGGACGCAAGCTAGACGGCAATTACACAAGAATGTTGCAAGCAATATCAAACAAATCCTGGTGGCAACACCCCACAAGGCACCAACTATTCGGCCACCTGCCTCCCATCACGAAAACTATCCAAGTTAGACGAACCAGACATGCAGGTCACTGCTGGAGAAGCAGGGACGAGCTCATAAGTGATGTACTCCTATGGACCCCCACATATGGCCGGGCAAAAGCTGGTCGACCAGCACGAACATACATCCAGCAGCTATGTGAGGATACAGGATGTGGCCCTGAAGACCTACCACAGGCGATGAACGATAGGGAGAAGTGGTTAGAGAGGGTCAGGGATATCCGTGCCTGTGGCACGACATGATGATGAGTATATAGTGACAAGAACAGACCACTAAAAACAACATTATACACAAAACCTACCAACACACAACTATCTCCATTACAGATCTTCTCACACCAAACATTGCAAAGAGAACCTTCCTTAATCATAAGCAATTAAACTAAGAAGAATCTGCATAGCTTCAAAGACAAGGTAACAAATTTAAATAACAGTTTTCAAGACAGGCATATTTCAATAGAATAATCAAAATCAAGGTAACCAAAGCATCCTTCTCATAAAAAAACTTAACAACACTCTACCACTACGAGATCAAATTATCAAGAACCATTAAAACATCTTGAAAGTAAACCCAAACTTCCAAAGCCAGGTATCCTAAGTTATTATCAACCAAATAACCTCAGAGAAATGATAAGTAATAACAAAATACTAAACAAGGAAGTAATCCACTGGAAACCCACAATAAAATCCACTAAATTTTGCCAACCATTCAATATCAAGAACAAACTATGCTACAAATATTTTAAATCAAACAACTCATTCACTAGTTTCACAAATAAAAAGAGTATCAAATTTTTTGATGAATCAAACTGCATAAGCCAAAATGTAATTTATTTATTTGAATGCACACGCTGCCAAAAACAATGTGTTGGAAAGTTAGCGAGGCTGTTTTATTTTAGATTAACTGCAGACACAGAATCAAATCTATGGATCAGAACAATCTAATATTAGTAGAACAACATTTCCCCACAAATGGGCACAACTTCAACAGTGATAGAAAATCACCATCAGAGAAAGATAGTTGGCTGGTTGTTTGGGTTTTATGGCATATCAACCATTGCAGGTTATTTAACGCCAAATCCATTTTTATACAAATAATCAGTTCTATTTCAAACAATTCAGTTTAATTGTCAAAAATATTTCTATTTCAAGCTATTCAGCTTCGTCAAACAGTTCTAATTCAGCTAATTCAGTTTAGCATAAGTACATATTTTCTTTACAGACAGTTAATGTCAAAACTGTTCTCTATTAAACAATTCACTTTAGTCTATGTACAGTTTCCAAGTCAAAAACAGTTCAATTTCAAACAGTTCAGTTTAGCATAAGCACACAGTTTAAATGTAGGTACAGTTTAATTGTCAAAAACATTTCTATTTCAAGCTATTCAGTTTAGTCAAACAGTTCTAACTCAAACAATTCCGTTTAGCATAAGTATTCGGTTGGTTCTATTTAACATATAAATAGGGTCCTATCAGGAGCTACCACTCCGGGCCA
Organism: Sepioteuthis lessoniana; assembly: GCA_963585895.1. Lineage (NCBI taxonomy): Eukaryota > Metazoa > Mollusca > Cephalopoda > Myopsida > Loliginidae > Sepioteuthis > Sepioteuthis lessoniana. Next base: position 94,926 of record CAUZXS010006001.1, read on the forward strand.
GAGTGGACCTGGGAACGATGGCAATGAAGGGGTATTCCACATTCCCCAAAGCTCTAGCATTACTGGAACCTCACCAACAGATTGTTTAGTGTCATTAGCAGGACATTCATTGGAGGTGGGGGGTCTTACCCCACTGCAGAGAAGCAGTCAGTGTATACTACCGTCTCAGCTGACTGGGCAAATCATAGGAAGAATTGAAAAAGATATAAAAATGATATCAATAACTGAAAAGCAAAGACAAATGGATAAAAAGTCTGAAAACATGAGCCATTTGGACTTGATATGAAACTTAATCAATCAGCCTTGAAATAGATATAATAACCAAAAATATTAATATGAATAAATAAATCTTACAATAAGTCACTGTTGATTTAAAAGACTACTCCTTAAAAATGACACAGTGAAAAAATCCACATAAACAAACAAGCAGATCAAGTCATGGCTAATTTGAAATGAACTCCTGCCACACTTAATGAAAACACAAACAGGGCCTCTCACCTCAGAGAAACATATATAAGACCAATTAAAGACACTTGATCAGCCAACATTCTTCATGAGACTAATGGATAGGCTATGCCAACAATCCATTATATATCACCCATAAATAAGTACAACCCTACCAATTTTTATATATAAAAAACTAATATTCTTCAAAACCAGAGATATCAGAATTTTATAATTTCTAGAGGAAAATTAGACACTCAAAATGGAAATCATTAGGTATTATCTATTATAGCACTCACAGCATTGGGACTATACAACCAAAAATAAAATTACTACATCTTTCAAAGCAAAATTAATATTGCATGACTATATATGTAAACGGTGCACTTATTTTTGGATGGCTACAAATTCATATTTTTGATGACATGTTGCTCAAAGTATCAATCAAATAATGAGTTAATCAAATGTTTCCAAACAAATGGAAAATAAATCATATTCAAATAAACTCAATTTATAATGATAATATTTTTTCTTTGTATGTTTTCCAAATATTGTTACAGAACTCCTTCAATAATAAACATATTTACTTTATATTTTCCATCTATCATCATCTATATCATGTCCTATCATAATCTGAACATAATGTGAAGGAAGTTATTGGTTTAAATGTTCAATTTTTCATACTTATTTTTACTTATCTCACTGTTCATCATATACAAATTTTAGCATCTACATCCTAGATATATTGTTGTTGTTAACACTTTCCTTTGTGCATATATTTTTAGATGAATGAAAAAGTTTTCAAAATCTTTTATTCATATAAATTCATAACATGGTTTTACAGTCATCAAATTATTTTCAAAGGCTTTCCATGGCTGTGTATATTCAGCTATGATTTTTACTGTAATAGAAGTAAAATCATCACTTTTCTGCAACTAATTCCACAAAAAAAACTACACATATATGGACAAAATTGAGCCAAGTGAATTTCAAAGATACTTTTCAGGTTTCTTTAAAATTGCATAAATATACCACTTGGAGCATTTAGATCAATCTAACAGCTAGTGTATAAACAAAGATGTTTTTCAGATTCCTCTACTATTATACAAAAACAGCACTAATAGCTTATGCATAAAAAAAATGCATGTTTTCTATATTCTCCGTATACATTCTGTGGTGGACATGATGAACTAGAATCTGAATCTAGTAACGGAGATAGTCATGACTTACCTTATCGCCACCATAAAACAGCTCATTTTTGTCAAGTATGTAGAACTTTGATGGGAAGAAACAAATATGCGCTGCAACTAGAATATTTATACATATCAACTATGTGTGATCTGCATGCTTTGCTAACTATATAAGAGCTTAATGAAGGTTGACAGAAGGTGCTTTAACACTCAAGGGATAGAAATTACTATTTAAGACGGTGTTGCCTGAGAAGAGACCAGCGCGTAGCTAAGTTCCATCTACAGGCTATCTTTTTTCCCTCTCTCTCTTTGGTTTTGCTTTGTTGTTATTCTTTATTTCACCATCAAGCTATTTCGACATACATACAATGGACGGCAAGGCCTTCGATATCTGGCAAATCCCAGAATTCAGTGGGGCAACAACTGATATACCCATTGTTGCATGGATTGAAAATGTGGAGTTGGTTTGTGAACTCTGTGCAGTGAACAAAATCAAGCACATTTTGCCATTATGGCTACAAAGCAGCTCTCTTGCTGCATAAAGACAACTTAGTAAAGAGCAGAGGACAGATGTAGAACAAATTAAATGGGCCCTTATAACTGTGTACACAACAGACAGGTTCAATGCATTTAATCAGTTCGTGGCACAATATCTTGTCCAGAGGAAACTGTAGACAAATTTTTGGCTGATATGCATTGCTTAGCTCATCTGGTTGGAGAACAACTGCTTGATTGATGGATGTTGTGTGCATTCATGTCAGGGCTGCAACAACATATTATGCAGTTTCTCAGAGCCTTATCCAGGATGGATGCAATGAATATAAAGTAGCTTCTGACCCAGGCAAAAGCTATCATGTCAAATGAGGAAGGGTGCCAGGTGTCAGCTGCTGCATCTGTAGGATTACTGATTTTAGATGCAGAAGTTCTTCCCGCTAAACTGTGCAATTATCTGTACAAGAGTTCTTAGCCTAACTATATGGCAAGAAACTGTATGGAAGGACACCCAGAGGGTTCAGACAGAGTGTGGAGGTTCAGCTGTGAAAAACTGTTTTTGGTGTGATGGAATTGGGCACATTTCATCAGAGTGTCAGGAAAACGCTAAAAGGGGAGAATGTGTCAGCACAAGCTTTCTTATTGAGCAAGTGAAAAACCAAAACTTGCCTGCTGTAAAAGTGTTCATCGATGGACGAGAGTGTTTGTTGGTTGCATCCAGCTAATGATAGTAGGCACATCAATCTGGCTGAACTTGATGCAGTGATTAAAGGTGTTAATCTGGCTCTTCAATGGCAAGCATGTATTGCATATAATTACTGATTCAGCATAGGTGCATCAGTGGGTGTCTGACACCCTAAAAGGGAAAGCACATGTAAACATAAAGCAGCAGGCAAGATGCTGGTGAGGTGGTGTTAGGGAACACTATGAGCTTTGATAGAGGAATACACACTAACAAAGGACATGACACTGGTAAAATCCAGTCAAAACCATGCTTACAGCCTCATCAGAATGCCACAAAGGTGGCTAGATCTGCACAAAAAAGGAAGAGAGCCAATGCTGGGAAGTTGCACTGTTGCAATGTGCCAATTAAACGAAAATCAGGTAGCCAACATCCAACAACAGAGCAGCCACCTGGGAGTTAATAGAACATTGTACTTTGCAAGAATCATCGACCTGATGGTGTCAAAAAATCTTGTCAAATCAGTTGTCAGAGCCTGTGAAGCCTGCCAATCAATTGACCCAGCACCAGTTCATCGAAAATAAGAGACTTAAGCATGAAGAAAAACTGGAGCAAGTTGGCAATGGATGTGACCCATCATGATGGTTGCCATTTTCTGACAATTATTGATTGTGGTCCCTCCCATTTTGCAATATAGTGACTGCTTTGACAAGAATCCATCAGTGTCATTTGTCTGCTGGAGACAAATCTTTATAAATGAAGCCTACCTATTGAAATATTCACTGACAATGACACCACATTTGCTTGCAGGCAATTTAAGGAATTTGCAAGCAGCTGGAGTGTGTATTTGAAGCTCCAATGTGCTCACGTGCCAGCTAGGAATGGCATTATGGAATGCTGTCACAGAAACATTAAAACCATTGTAGCCAGGAACAAATGTCCTGCATTGGAGACAGTCTACTGGTATAACATGACACTCGAGAACCTCTCATCTTCCACATTGCCAGTTGACATGCTACATAGGTACTACATCCGAGTGAGAGATATTGATGACACACCCTGTCTGAACTATAATTAACTGGAGGGAGACACAAAAAGGGGAATGTTGTTTGAGTTAAGACCCCTCGTGGCAAGCGCACGACCAAGTTCAGAACCAGATGCGCAACCAAGGTGAGCATTCAGCAGTTGGTGCGGGTCAAAGGAATACCTCATCATGTTGAAGATCTGCACCTTTTTCGAGGATCACATCCCTCAAATGATGAAGGCAACACAGAAGATAGTGAGTGGCCAGTCTACTTGGGGTTGGGTTCACCAAATGATCCCTCCAATATCAGAGGCTTGCCAACAAATCCCAACATGCCTAGTGAGAGCTCCTCTGAGGAAGAGGAAATCCAAACAATCCCTCTTTGGAGGAGCACTCAAAATAAAAAACTGCATTCGCCCTGTTGTTTGAGTGATCAGGAGATGGGGAAGGGCAAGTCAGAATTTAAATCTAGCTATGGAGATAGTCATGACTCACCTTATTGCCAACATAAGAGAGCCCATTTTTGACTAGTGTGTAGAACTTTGATGGGAGAAGAAACAAGTACACATTGGTGCCAGAATATTTATACATACCAACAACATTTGATTAGTGTGCTTTGCCAACTATAAAAGAAGGGGGTAATGAAGGTGGACAGAGGGTGCATTAGCACTTGAGGGATAGAGATTACTATTGAAGATGGTGCTGTTAGAGCAGAGTGTACTAAAGATTACTACTGTAGACAGTGTTGCCGGAGAAGAGTCCAGTGCATAACTAAGTTCTATCTACAGACTCTCTCTCTCTCTCTCTCTGGTTTTGTTTTGTTTTTTTTCACCTTCACATTCATAAGATTATGTGAGTTTTTATTTTGGACTCATTGGTCAAATTTGCTGTCAATGAACTAAGGAACTATCACTATGAGTACAGTGTGTGTGTGTGTATATATATCATCATCATCATCATATCGTGCTGGCAGCACGGATACACACACACAAATATATATATGTATGTATGGATGTATGTATGTACATATATACAAATACCTGACTAATCTTAGACTTACACAATCAGACAAGAGGAAATGTATAAGATCAAGAATTAGGATCTAACTGCATCAGCATGAATATAGCATTCCCACAGAATGACGATAAACCAACAAAGCCTGCTGATATTGTGAGATACACTTGGGGCACACTGGGTTAGTGGTAATGATGTTTTAGCTCCTAACCATGCCGGAACCCAAAGACATCATCTGATTAAAGCTTTGTTGGAAGGAACATTGCTGTCTGCACAGCAGTCATTGTATGAATTTATCTATAAGTATGTAAAATAGCAGTAAGACCACTAGACAAATATTTTGGAAAAAAAAAAAAAAAAAAAAAAAAAAATATATATATATATATATATATATATATATATATGCTTTTTATTAAACTATGTGACGCGAATTAACTTTTATCCCAAAACGGGGTTTTATTTTCGCACGTGTGAAGACGGGGCAGGTTGGCACTTGATCCCTTGTAGAATAAGTCCTCGTTCAGAGTTTTTTCCTCGGGCACATAAGAACTGGCATATTATGTGGGGGATTAATTTAGGGCTAGACTGACCGCCGCTGGCAAGGGGTTCCAAATTTCACACTATACACACACCCACCAAGGCCACTAGTCTTCCTCCCCTAGACAATGGAAGATATGGACCTCTAGGTTGAGACGTAATAATATTAATTATTTTTAATTATAGTAGTCGGCAATTCCGGTTTCCCGTGTGATATTTTTAAGGAATTAATAGGACAATTTTAAGCCAGATAACATAAGGCAACATGAAGCTGGAAAAGAAACATGAAAATAACAAATTCGTAGCAGACGCTGCAAATAACAACTTCAGGCACGTGGGAACATTAAAATATATCAATCTTTTACTACACATAGATATACACCTTCAATGTGTCAAATATATAATAAATGAACAGTCCATGAACATAAATGTCTTTCTTCAATTTTTTGTCTTTCATTTTTTCTTCAAATTGAGAGAGAGAGAGAGAGAGAGAGAGAGAGAGAGGGTATATAAAATTGGGTATAAGGAGAAATGGTCTCAAAGTTTACTTATCTTTTTTCTTTGATGGAGTTCCTGTGGAGAATATTTCCTCTTTTACGGGCTAATAGACTTTATGCTATTTTTAATACTGGCTTGAAGAACTTGGCTCCTTCGTGTCCGAGATATTTTTTTTGTTTTCTTCTACCCGGAGTACTGGCTTTGGTTCCGTCTGCCACGAACCCTGTCCAACAACTAACCTTTCTTTTCCTTTTTTCGCTGAAGGAAAGAAGGTGCCACTTCTGTTTTTAGGGTCCCAGCCAATGATTTGGCTTCTACCTTCTTCCTTCCCGTGTCAGGCAACCCAAAGGAGGTCACCGAGTACAAACATCTGTTCTTAACGGTCATTCTTTGACGGCTTGCTACTGTTAACTCGAACACGAGGATAGTAGTAATTTTACTTCTATCGTCTCAGTGGGATATCACGTGACACTAATGGTATATCTATATATATATATATATAGTTTCCACTAACAGTACAAACACACACACACATACTGTGGACCAATTGATGTTTAGGAACCTAATATATGTACAATATATGCAAAAAGACATGCATAAATTTCATACACTCCTATATAATTCACCAGCATAAACAGTTAGAGATTAGAATTTGAATAGAAACATATAGAGAAAAGAAAGAAACATGTGACATGCAACTCTAATGAATAGATGCCTTAAAAATCAAAATTTAAATCCACTCTATCTCATTTACTGAATCTTGCTCAAAGCCTAATTGTTTTAACTAGTATTCTTATAAAAATGTCTATTTAGCTTAATTTTCAAGTGATTATACAGTGAACTAAAAAATAATTTAGCAGGATGAATTTATTATTATCTGTCATATGGTTTTGTAGATTAAGATGTTTAGCTGCAGTGAAATTATAGGAATTATTTCTAGTTGTCTTTTAGAGGTTATTAAAGAGGAGACAAAATTTGGAACCAGTTTTTCTAATGAAATTACCTTTATCACATTTATTGCAAAAAATAAGGTAAACTATACATAAACTGTAAACAGCCATAAATTATTTTTAAACAAGCCAGTTCATATGTTTGCACATGATTCAATGCTTTCCAGAATTGTTTGCACACAGTTAAATGGTTTTAAATGTTGCTATTCATCATTTGCACACAGTTCAACAATATCATGTACTGCTGTTTAACCCAAATAATTATATCTCATATGAATTATTTGTTTGTACACTGTTAAATAGTTTTATTTAACACAAATAATTTGATTTAATATTCATTGTTTGAATGTAGTTTAAATAGTTTCAGTTATTGCTATTTATTGTTTTCACACTCTTTAATGATTTTAAGTAAATAATTAAATAGCTGTAGTTGACCTATAGATGAGACCCTAATAGATGCTACCGCTCCAGGTCTGAGTGGACCTAGGAGTAATAGCAATGAAAAACTTTGTAACTACCCATGTTGAAACAGTATCTGAGAGTATACCAAACAAATCAAAAGCCAAATGTTGAGTTCTCTGGGAGTTACAAGCAGCTATGGAAAAATGCAATAACACAAAAAAAAAAAATCCTCACTTAATAAAAGTATCCTAACAAACGCTAATGCACTAAAACTTAAAGTCCAGAAAGAATCAAAACATACAAAAAAAAAAAAAACAACCAAAAACAACTAGAATATATTCAAGGCCAAATCAATAAAATCAGAAGGCAATCACAATTAGCATGACAAGCATTAATGAAATGAGTAGAAAGAAAAGCACTTTCTTGTCAGGCAAGAAGAAAGTATTCAGAAGTTGAAAGAACATTTCAAGAACTTTCTTGAAAACCCTCCTGAAATCACTAACAAAGCGACCTAAAAAATTATTAATGGTCAGCCAGACATCAAATTTGGACAGATAATGGAAGAAGAAAAAATGAAAAAAATTAAAAGCAAAAACAACAGCAGGTTTTGACAAATATTTCTTGAAGTATGGAAGAAAAGAAAATTTGATGACAGGCTTCTTCAATTATGTAATGCTGTGTATAAACAAAATGCAATCTTCCTCTTCCTAAAGAAAGGTGATTTTGGAATTATTAGGAATTAGAGGCATAACTCTAATTGCTGTAGTTGCTAAGGTTTATAAAGCCCTGCTTCTCAATTGTATGAAACCTGAAATGGAGAAAATTCTAAGAAAAAATCAGGTGGCCTTTCAGAAAAATTGATCCAAAACATCACAGATTCTATCTAATGAATTGTTAAAGGAATATGTACAAAATCTCTCAAAGGAATACTATTGTTCATAGATTTTTACAAGGCATTTGATTCTATACACAGAGAAAAGATGGAGCACATACTAAAAATATATGGTCTCTTCAAAGAAACTGTTACCACCACTATAAAACATGAAAATAATGGTTTGCTCACCTAATGGGGACACTGACTTCTTCAATATTGTCACTGGAATCTTCTAAGGAGATAATTTAGAACCATATAAGTTTATAATTAGTCTATATTACATACTACAAACATCAACAGCTCTAATAAAAGAAAATGGTTTCACATTAAAGAAGACAAGAAAGAAGATATCCTGCTGAAACTATGATAGGTGTAGACTGTGTAGATGATCTAGAGCTTCTCTCAAATACACCTGTCTCATCAAAATACCTACTGAATTGCCTAGAGCATGTAGCAGGAGGCTTCAGCTTCTACATGAATGGCAATATAACAGACCATGCATTTTAAACAAAAAGGAGCCATGTACACTTTAGTGGCAAGCCTCTGAAATTACAAAACCAGTTCATATACTTTGGTTAGCATTACTTCATCTATTGAAAATCATGTAAACATACATATAGGGAAATTGTGAACTCTAATTGACAGGGTATTGATCAGAAGGAAATCTGATTTGATAAAATGATATCCATATATTAATTAAACACATGCATATCCACATATTAAACACATGTATATCCATATATTAATTAAACACATGCATATCCATGTATTAATTAAACACATGTATATTCGTAAAGTCATATTGAACTAAAATTTGATAAAACTGCTAAGTTTGAAAAACCCAATTTTCTTAAACCATTTATTGATTATAAACTTGACTCATATTCTAATTATCAGTCCAAATGTAATTTAACCTTAGTACAAAGTCAATGTAACCTGATTTATATTCATTGTTCAAATATTCAAGAAACTATTAATTACTTTCTCTAATTCAAGATAACAGATAAATGAATGACTTGGTGAATTTGAAAAAAATAGTAAATCTATATCAAGTAATTTTGAAAATCTTAATTTTACTCTATGAAACATTTTCCTTAACTCAAAGTAATTTTTCTAGAAAGAACTTCATATCCCCAGGAATTAGACTCATTATCTGCAAATTTCATGTCAGAGATTATTGTTTTATCTTTCTGCCATTTTCTTTTAATATCAACTTTTGATCATCCGAAAGTTGATATTTCACCACTATACTTCATGGGTAGGGTAATTTTACAGCAATGGAAGAAACTCATCAAACTGTCATAACTAGCAGAATAAATTTTTAAAACATGATTACACATCTATTGTGTTTTCTCTTTATGTCTATAATAACTCTGCTTGCATTACACTGTTCTTAACATTTACTGAAATATAAAAAAAATAAAAATTCTAAAAGATAATACATTTTCATTCCTCATTTTTACAAAAACCTTGATATTCATATAGGTAGAACCAAGAACTCAATTTTTATAGCCTTATCTTAAATGTCTACTATAATTAGTTGAAGTATATCATTATATAAAAAAAAAAAGGCTGATATATAAAACCATCTTTGAGATTTGTTGTAATATCAATAAGATAAGTAACATAATTGCTCCTTCCACCCAAGCCTTCTAGATGAGTGGATGTGTTAAACATCTTCAAGTGTATAATTGACAAGTGACAAGTCCAAGTTCATCATTGCTAAAGCAAGCCTGAGTATCACATGGGCAATTTTTTTTTAAAGGTGATCATCAGATGGGATTTCAAATATACAAAGTCTAGTCTGTTAGGGTTTCTATGTAAAATCCAATGTTTTCTTTGTTGTAGTCAATGATTCTGTTTTTATCTATATGCTCAAACTGAGCAGATGACAAAGAAGAAATAAAGATGTCTTAAACAAATTTCAAAGACTGGATACAACATATGAGAAAGACTGAAGAACTGTCTTAAATGTATTCTAAAGAATAAGGATTAAAACAGAAATAACAATATCTTATATGGAATAATAAAAGTAATTCATGACAAAGCTTCAGAAAATATCCTCAAGTTTATTTTTTGAAATTCAGTGGCAAATATTAAGCCACCAATAATAGAAAAAAAAAAGATGTGAACAAATAGTAATTGATGAATTTTGTCTGATTACAGATTGCTCAATGGAAATGAAGAAAAAGAAGAATACACAGAATGAATTAGAAACAAAATACAAGACTATTAACATAACTATGCACAAGACATTTTTATCAAAATAATTCAAGAGAACAGACTGAGTAGAATAGGATAGACAGTAAAAATGTGTATTATCTAAACTATCAATGAAAATTAAATTGTTATTCTGCAAAAATAGCACATGTAATAGTTGTAGGTGAAATACAGTCAAAATCTTAAGTTGTTTTTTAAATACATATTACAGTACCTGTATCTTTTTTAATGAGATGAAAAAAAAATTATTTCTGAAAATTCATTTAAAAACATAAAAAAAGGACATGTAAGAAATCCCCTTTATTATCAAATTTTTAGAAGCAGGAAATTATCACAAGGGTTCTGATAAGTTATCAAGAAAGTAATGAGACTGATTTTATTTTGTTTTTCAGGTCCACAACCCTAATCAAAAATCAGCTGATCAGTATTAATTCATCAGCAATCAATCTCATTGTCTTTATTTTTTCAAATGCTTAAAAAAACACAAGCATGATCATCAGGAACAAAAACAGATTTAGTCTGATAGATATTTTCAGTTTTGCATGACGGATGTACCATTGAATACAAGCACAAAATCACTACAGCACACAAAAGACATCCTTCTATTTAATTATAGATTAAGTTTGTTTATTAGCCATTGACTGTTGATCTAGTCTGGTCAACAGCTGCCAAGGATCAGAGATTTATTGGCACTGATCATACCATTCATTATCAAGTGAGTTATCAGTTCAACAACAATATCCGGTGATCAGCACAGATATCGGAAACCCTTTACCTTGATGAGATTTTTATATCATTATCCAGTAATGAACATACATCCTATTGGTAACAGCATTTCAGTGCTTGATGTCAAAAGTTGGTATTAGACACTCATTCATCATTCCACTGGCTCTTTTCTCTAAACATCTCATTATCTTCAAGATGGATGACTGTTTGTATTCTATTAAGGGAGACTCATAAGACAATGTTGTATCTAGTTTAACAATCAAGCAATAAAGAAGATTTATCAAGATCGGTAGCTTTTTGCACTTAATAAAATCTTCAAATTTCAGTAATCTACATAAATCTAAGTGCAATATGCAGTTGTTTCAAAATAAGACAAAGGAAGATGTATAAAATATTTTCAAGCAAGATGAATTAATTTCTTTTAAACAATTATCCTGGAGAAAATTACAAGTATCTACCTAAATGGCAATTTGGAATTATTGAAAATAAACTCAGTTCCAAGAAGTATAGAAGTTGTTCATGAGTGAGGAATGATATGAATTTTGTTATTATTTTATTGCTTAATAATATTAATATCAAATTAGGATATCAGTTATGTTAGAGACACATAAAAAGTGTCAACTCTTTCCAAAAGAACAGATCAGATCTGGCAGAATAAACATTTGGTTTGTTTAGAACTGAATCTAATTGGATCAGTTTAGAAAGTAATAAAACTAATTTTTTTTTTAAATTAGGTTGGCAACTCTAATTAAAATCAGCTGATCAATCTTAACTTTTAAAATATTCAGTCTCCCTCTCAAAATTTACATTCATCAGTGTAATCTTGGATTATAATAAAAAGTATTTCATTAAGTGAATCATGAAAATGGAACAAAATAATCAAATTCTGTGTTCAACTTCAAGAGAATGCCACAGAAAAATTTTATATATTAACACAAGTTTGTGAACATCAATTTCTATTTGAATCAGAGGCTTTTAGATGGCCCAAAGCATATAGATATAGATATATAGATATACTCAGAAAAATCACACCCAAGATTTAACAAATGTTACGAGTTTCCACCCGTATTTTTAATTTTTCGAGATATGGACAAAGTCCTATCTGTGGGTTACTAAGACCACGGACAAATGAGGGTGTTTCAAGGTTAAAGAGGTCAACGTGATATGAATGAATACATGGGGTATTCTGAACCGGACAAACAATATGACGCGCAGTTGGTTTTCTCCTTTTCTTTATATATGTATCGTTCTTACCATTTTTTTTAAAAAGAAAGCACAACTGTAACAACAGATAAACAAAGAGCAAAACGAATACAACAAAAAAACATGTACAGAAATATGGAGGACAAGTCGCTCCCAACAGTATCTGCCTAGGTCCTTCCAATAAGACAAAGTCTCTCTTCTTCATCGTTAATATGGATATACAAATTTTAAACAAATAGGTTTTCTGCTGAAACTAGCTGCTGATGAACAGCCTCAAAAATGTTTCTTTGGAATAGTCTTGATACGGACCTTTATTTAGGTTACGTATATTATTCTTGATAAAAATTTTGACTAACCTTTTTTTTTTTTATCTTACCTTTCTTTTGTTAATTTTTTTCTTTTTTTCTTATATTCGTTAATCTCCTATTAACGAGTTGCAAGGCACCAGTTTTTGTTTTCCTTTTCTTTTACGTTGAGCCTCAAGTTCTTACTCAACGGAGCCAAATGCTTCTATAGGCCATTTTGGGACTAGAATTTCCCCTTTCACCGGACTCCGTGAAAAGGCGACCTTTCTCTTCCTTGGCGAAGCTCGAAACTGACTTTTTGGGTTTCGTTTCTTTTTGGCGGTAAAGCGCCCTCCCTGCCTCGACCAATGGCATGTCTTCTCCTTATCCGGGTCAAGACCTTTGCCCCTTCTTGGCTGCTTCTTCCACTGTTGCTAGGGCTCGAAGACTCGCCAATCGCCTGCCCCACTTCCGATTCTCATAGTAGTCCTTGCATTATAATCCTACCGTGGCCGGTGGCCATAACACAAAAGATTTATCACTGATGGTATAGAAATAATCCTAAATAATAACTCTTTCCAATTCAATAATATGAATTACATCTAAACTCAAGGAACAGCTTTGGGAACTAAAATGGCACTAACATATGCCACGCTAACTTTAGCATAATTACAGGAAAATTTATATGAAATCAAAGGTAAAAATACAACAACAATATAAAAACAAAATTTACTAAATCACGGAAAAGATACCTAGATGACTGGTTCATATTTCGGAAATGCTCATGGGGTAACATTAACAATTTGCATAACTTTCTCCAAAACCTAAAATAAAATTCACTATGGAACACAACTCTAAAGAACTACCATTTTTAGACATCCTCATTAGAAACAAAAATGGTCAAATTATCCCAGACATTTAGCACAAACCCAGAGACACCCAATAATATCTCCATTTCAAAAGTCATCACTCCCGAAACTGCATAAAATCTATTCCCTACACCATAGCACCCAGAATATGCACCATAGTCAAACAAAAACCTCAGACAAACTTACCTAGAAGAATTACACATAACCCTTCATCAGAGGGGATATCTGGCAACACTAATAAGTAAAAAGTTGTCGACCATAGTTGAGGGCGACCAGAAGGCTTCCTTTTCAATTGCTACTACACTGAGGTGTAGGGGCGGGCGCTACTCATTTCTCTGGATTGTTCCACTTTATCCTTGATACGTACCTTATATTGCTGAGTGTTAAGCAAGGAGGTATCAAGTACCATTTTTAAAGTCTTTGGTGTGACTCGACCTGGGATTGAACTTAGGTCTCCCGGACCATTGGCGAACACTCCACCTGTTAGGCCAAGAAGCCGTTTTTTAAAAAAAATTGCTAACCGCCAAAATCCGGGATTGAACCAGGGACCTTTAGATCTTCAGTCTAACGATCTCCCAACTGAGCTAATTCGGCTAGGGATTTGAATAACATTAAAAGAACTACAAACCCCCAAAAGACATAGCAATAAAAAACCTTTAGCATACGTCTTAACATACTACAAAAACAACCCAGAACTTTTCATAGAAATAACAAAGAATCTAGAACAACTCAAAAACAATGATAGAATCAAAAACATACTAGACACAACAAAAATCTTTAAAAAAACAAAAAAAAAAACACACAATGTATGGAATCTCAGAATGCAAAAATAAAAGATGTGAAGTATGTAATATAACCAGAGAATGAAAATCCTATACCATAAAAAATCCAAAAAATATCATTCATCATAAATAAAAATCTAAGCAGTAATTCAAAAAATGTGTTGTACATAATTGAATGCTGCAATCATTAAAAAGTAATCAATCCAGGCTCTAAAAAATAGGGTTTCTTCACATAAAAGTAACATTACCAGATATCATGTAACTCTATATTTCAAAATGAATGCAGTAATGGAATCTTTAAAATAATATCAATATACAAAACTAACGACAACTCATTACTTCAAATAAAAGAAAAAAAATTATAGATAAATTTAAATCTGCATTAAACAGAGTCAAATTTCACACAGACAAACAAAACAAAACTTCATGCAAAAGAACTCATGAATGTAAACATATACACATACACAGACTATCTTACATTCAACTCAGGGAGCAAGAGAGAAAAAGGATAAAACAAGTCTAAAAACATATGTGAGTATGGGAGTGTACACATGAATATAAGTCCATCTATACAAATATACACACATACACACACAGTAAACTCTTGTAAATATGTACAAAAGAATCAACAGAGATCAAAAGTTTTCATGGAGAATCAACTCCAAGTTCATAGACATAAATCCTGGAGTTAAAAAGAATCACAACCCAATTAAAACAATCTTCACTATAAAAGCCAGTAAAACAGATTGCCCTAACCATTTTTCATCTCCTGAAGATGATGATGAAATCTGAAACATATGTAGAGCCTAATTATATAGGGTTCAATCCTAGGCCGAGTCATACCAAAGACTTTAAAAAATGGTACTTGATGCCACCTTGCTTAACACAGCATTATAAGGTAAGGATCAAGGGTAAGTGGAGAAATCCAAGGAATGGAGTCGCACCCTCCCCTACACCTCGATGTAGTAGCTTTTGAAAAGGGAGCCTTTGGGTCACCTTCGCCAATGGTCGCCAACTCTACTTTACCATTCTTAATTCAGCTTCATTGGCTAACAAAAAAGCTATCTGCTGATAAAAATGATTTGTCCCCAATATGCATATTTACTGAACTTTCTTTTTTGACATTTTACAAAGAAATATCACAGCTTAGCTAATATTAGCTTATTTTCTTGAGTGTTTTCATTATTTTTATACCAGATGCTTTCTCTGAAATAAATTAAGACATTGACATGTTCCCCAAAATGATTAATCATTCTATAAAACATCAACTTGTCGTGTGGTTGAGATAGTTATTTATTTCACATCAGTGTCAGATGTCGGTGTTCAAACCAAGGTAGAAAGCCAGGACTTCAAATAAGGATTTTCAAAGGAAAAAGATTCTTCTCATTTAAAATATTTCCTCTCTACATTTGGTTCAAAGATAAACTTCATAAATATCAAAAGAATTTTTGAAATGGACTTTCCACTAGTTCCCATTTTTCCTTGAGACTGAGCTCAGATAAAACAGAACCTTATCACATTGTATTATTTTTAAGCCTGTCACAACATCTAATTTATGATTCTTTTAAGTAGAGAGGGATCAAATTCTCTTTTAAACTTGTAATACAAATTTTGGGTTGTAAAACTCGTGATTTGTTGCTTATTTGAATTTCTACTATTTTACAAATTTTTTATTGTTTCAATGATTCTCCAAGACTAAAAGTCAAAGTGAAGCAAAATGCAAGAAATCTGTCATGAATACCAATTCCAACTGAATGGACAGAAACAATAGTCAGGTTAACATGGGCATCAATTCAAATCACTTGGCATTGAAGAAAAAAATTTTCTGGAGAGAAGTTTACAAAACCAATTATTTTGCAGAGATCTGTTTGACAAACAAAGAATTTAAAGTTTCCAAAATAATGAGAAAATCCACATGTTCGCTTCTCACTTGATGGTTAAAAAAGAAAAAAAGAACAATACCTGAATAGTAGAAACTACTTTTGATAAGAGATGGAAATTTATTTTGAATCAACTTATCAGAAAACATTTTCACAGACATAAGAAAATTATTTTAAGATATACATGAAAAGAGAATAAATTTGGTAGAAAATAATCTTGTAGAGTAATAAAATTTTTCTTGAAAGAAGCCACAATTTTTTTTTATTTATTCAGAAAGTAGGGTAGAAAATTTCTTATGAAACTCATTAAATAGAAATATGTTCAGTTGATATAAGTGCATTTATACTGAAATGTACAATGCAAGAATCTGTTTAAAAGAGCATCTATCGTATCATAGTGTTGGTTAGCAGGCACATCACGAGGAT
The DNA here is from genome assembly GCA_963585895.1 of Sepioteuthis lessoniana. NCBI lineage: Eukaryota > Metazoa > Mollusca > Cephalopoda > Myopsida > Loliginidae > Sepioteuthis > Sepioteuthis lessoniana. The sequence continues at coordinate 111,423 of CAUZXS010006001.1, forward strand.
AATTGCTACAGTTGCGGGTTCATTTCTTATTGGGTTCCTTACTATTATGAGCTTGTGTCAATGCAAGTTAAGCTTGGTAAATATCTGAGCCATTTGCTGAAACAATTTAAGCCTCTTTTTATAAGCTCTCTATAGCTTATAAAAAGAGGCTTCAATTACTTAATTAACATGGATTATATTTTTACTTGAGAAGTAGGGATGAGATCCACAGTGGAACAAGTTTCATTTTGACATATGATACATGTTCCTGTATCAGTAATCATTCCTGTACTAAAGGAAAAGGCATTACTTTTTGACTCATCCTTGTAATATTCACTATTCACAACAATTAGATAAAATTTGTTTAACAGGTTTTATTTTAGGTCTCACTGGGGGCATAAGTAAATAAATACCATATTTGAAGGCAAATAGAATTTATGGTTATATAAAGTGCCCCTCCACCAAATATCAACAGAGAATATTCAGAAAACAACAATTATGCTAAATACTGATATATAAAAAACTTTCTATATTTTCTATAATTATTTTACACACCTAAAATATATATCTTTACCTATTTTAATATACTATTCACAAAGTTATTATATTCAAGTTAAAAGTTTCAATAAAATTCTATTTTTCAGGGGGTTTTTTGTTTCTCTCTCTCTCATCAAGTTTTCCAGATAATACTTTCTTTGTTGAGTGTTCTCTTTTGTTTTGAGTTTGTAAAAACATTTGAATCAATTTCCTCATTAGCAACAAAACTTAATGAAGGTAATTTTACCATTTTCATTCAAATGTTTCCAATATTAACTTCCAGTATGTAACAGATGTGGCAAAATTTCAAGAACTTGGCTATAATTATAAAATTCTTGGATGACGTCAAACTAAATTTTAATCTTATTTTTTTATAGTTTTTTCTGTTCTGCTTAAAGTTTATTTTCTTTATATTAAGGTAAGAATTTATCTTTTTTAGCGTTTGATATTACAGGAACTAAAGGTAAATTTACTTATTAATCAATTGACTAAAAAAATCTCTAAAGTTACTTTTCACACATTTAACAGTGTATACTATGTAAATGCCCTCCTCCACCAACCAATAAAAAAAAAAGAGATTAACTGAAATTAGAGGCAATAAGGATTCTGCCGAGAAAATACAAATATTTTCACTGTTTTCTTTGAACAATAAAAAAATTATAAAAAATGAACAGCAAACAAATGAGAAAACAGATTTGAAGCAATTTATTGTATTTGATGAACCAAAGTGTTTGACTATTTACTCAGGAACATAATAAATGATGTAAGCGTTTAATTGAAGGATGATAGGCAGTGACAATATGGACTGTTTTATGAGACATGATTGGATGGTTGTCATAAAAACATTCAAATTATTTGCCATAATTTTATGAATATGTTCACTTAAATTCAAGCAAACACGGAAACTAGCAAGGCTTGATAAATTAAGAAATTAAGATTTTAAAAAATATATAAAAAGATGAAGGATATTGAGAAAAAATAAGAAAATGAAATAAGACTAAATATAAATGCAAAGAAAACTAAAAACTAAATTAGTTTTGTTTTTATCCTGAATTAAATTGAAGAAAATAGATAAGGGTAGAAAAAAAGGAAGTTGATCAAAGAATGGAGGAAAAAGTAAAAATAATGAAAGAAAGAAAAACTAAGAAATGATTAAATAAAGGATTTTATTAATGAAATACATAAGAAAAAGTTTGACAACTGAAGGACAAAAACTAAAAGAAGAGTAAAAGAATTAAAAAAGATCTTAAAAAAATAAAAAATGAAAGTGAAGAAAAGAATGGAATTGAATTAATTTTTTACAGAAGAAAAAAAGAATAAGAAGGACAATGAATGAAAGAAGATGGATAAAGAGAGTAATAATGGAAAGGAGGAGCTTGTGGTGTAATGGTTATCATAAGCAAATAGACTTGGTGACATAAGTCAAAATTCTAGATATAGGTTGTTGGCATTTCACATCCTCTCTCCAGCTATGAGTAAATAGTAGGACAGAGTTCTTTAATCTTAATTTAGTAACTGGTCTAAAAGATGGAAAACTCTGAATTCAAACCTGTTAAACTGCTTAAAAACTTACTTTGTGTCACATTCTGGTTATACAAAGATGTTGGGTAAATACATAAAGGAGAAACAGCAAAGAAAGAAAATAAACCTAAGTGAAGGGATAAAAAAAAAATCAGTTAAGTAACCTGATGAGAAAAAAAAGGAGAGAGAGAGAGAGATAAAGGAAGTTGAAAAGTAAAAAAATGAAAAAAAAAAAGGAACAGGAGATGGAAAAGGAGAATCAAGAAAGGGGAAAATAAAAAAGAAAGATAGAAATGGAGATGCAACTAAAAAGTTTTCAAAAGACAAAAAAGATAAATCTGAAGAAAAAGACATCTCCATAAAATTTAAGAATGTAAAATTGGTTAGCACAGTTGATTAAACAAAACCCAGTTCCTCTCTAGTGATAAAATGTGTAACTTTCCTATAAAAAAATATTGATTACTGAGCAGCTGTTTATTTTAAAGGAGGCAAAAGATCATTTTATTTATGTTTTTTTTGGAGGGGAGGAGGAAGAACCTTCATAAAGAGGTTATTATTTGATCGATAATTAATAAATTTAAAAAATATATTTTAAGATACTGGCATGTTTTAGTTTAGTTGGGTTTTATGGCATATCAACTATTGTAGGTTATTTCATGCCAAATCTTGTTTATACATATATATTAAATATATGATTTGTAAACACATTTTTAGATAACAATTTTAAACATGCCTGAGCTCATTTTTTGCACACAATTAAATAATTTCAAGTATTTCTATCTAATACTAATAATTCTATTCAATATTAATCATTTGTTTGCAGGCAGTGAAGTGGTTGCAAGTATTGCTATTTAACATTAATTATTCTATTCAACAGTATTCATTCAAATGCACACAGTTTAATTGTTTCAAGTATTGTTATGTATCACTAACAATTCAATTAGAGAGTTATTTGTTGACACACAGTTAAATGATCAAACAGTTCTGTTTGTAATAATTCAATTTAACATCAGTCATTTGTTTGCACGCCATTCAAATGTCAAACAGTTCTTTTTTACCATAGATAGGATCCTATCAGGTGTTACCACTTTGGGTCTGTGTGGATATGGAGGCAATGACAATAAAGGAGTACTCTGCATTCCCCAAAGCTCCAGAACTGAAGCCTCACCATCAGATAGTTTAATGTCAAATCCAGGACACTTGTAGGGAGAGTCTTTCCCCTCTGCAGAGATGCAGTTAGTGTATTCTACAACCCCAGCAAAACATTCAACACTATTCAATCATTTGTCTACAGTCAAATAGTTCCAATTCAATTTAGGCACAGTTTCAATTATTGCTATTTAAGACAAATAATTTTATTCAACATTTACTGATTCATTTCCTCATAGTTAAATGGTTCTAAGTATTTCTATGTAATACCGATAATTCTATTTTGCATACAGGTAAACAGTTTCAAGTATTCCAGTCTAATATTTTTATTTGCACACAGTTAAAAGATTCCAAGTTTTGCTATGTATCACCAACAATCCAATTAAACATCAGTCATTTGTTTACAGACAGTTAAATGATCAAACAGTTCTATTTCAAACAATTCAATTCAGTGTAAGTTATTTGTTTGTACTCACTTTAAATACCAAACAGTTCTATTTGATCCATAGATAGGACCCTATTAGGTGCTACTGCTCCAGGTCAAAGTGGACCTGGTGTAATGGCAAAGAAGGAATACTTAATATTCCCCTAAAGCTCCAGGGCTGGAGCCCCCCCATCATATGGTTTAGTGTCATATCCAGAACACTCATTGGAAAGAACTTACCCCTTTGCAGAGATGCAGTCAATGTATTCTACAGCCCCAGCTGACTGGGCACTGGCATGTTTTATTTCATAAATACTAACATTTTCATGAGAATAGAGAAAGTTTTGCAAAATAAAATAAATTTAAAACAATTTTGTGAGGCAAGACTTTTCAGTTATTCTATCAGTTGACTTTCTATAACATTCAGACTTTCCTTTATCTAAAATCCATCATTTTTACTCTTCCTCAAATAACTGACACTGAATTTTCAATAGGGTAATAATCTATAGAATATGTTAATATTAATGACCAATGTCAGTTATAATTGGGGATAAAGTAGCAATAAATACTACAGCACAAGTCATTTTCACAAACATGCATATAAAACACAACCTTGATCCTTTGAATTTTGCCTTCGTGTTTAACTTTAGCCTCTTCCCTACCACTACCTCTTTTTGCTACTTTCTTCCCTCTTCTCTTGTTTTTGGATGATTTCAGAATATAAGCAGATTTTATTTCTCTTTATTTCAAGTAATTCATAAAAAAATAAATATTTAACTTCTCTTTACTTCAAGTAATCCATATAAAATATATATTTTATTTCTCTTTATTTCAAGTAATCCATAATCTCAGAATATATAAAAGGTATGATAATATAATATCAAAATTTTAGCTTAGGATTCAACTCATATAAATTGCAGAATTCCAGCATGTTATATCAATAAAACAAGTTAGATTATTCACAAAACTGAATAATACAATGAAATGTTTCTCTTTCTCTGTTAATTTATAAAGATTTGAATATATTTTCTATATTTGCTTATACAAAGTTTTGATGCAAAGAACATTGCCTAGATAAAGTTTAAGGAAACTGCAAACAACAAATTTGAAATTGAAAGATTTTAATCTGAATGTTAAGACGTTTTGAAGAACATTGAAATTAAGGTATGTCTAGGAGTTTTTCAAGGACAGAGAGATAAATACTTGATACAAAGATAAATAAAGCATTTTTCTTGACTTTCACCTCTGGATTTTAATATCTATTTTACTTTTTGTTACTTTCTTGAGGAGTTTATAAATAGGATGATCAAATAAAGTGTGTAGGATCTATGCATAGATGATCTCATATTTACCTTAGTTTTATCCTAGTTGTCACTGAAAATTATCACTTATAAAGAGAAAAATGAGAGACATGCAATAAAGATTACAATAATTTATTAGATGCCTGATAATGACACAGAATATAGCTCTAACAACAGAATCTGGTTTTTGAGAATTAGATACTACTTTTATGAAAGAAAAAAATCATTTATTCGTGCCATGAATATCTTTTAATAATTTTACTCTTGACACAATATTAGAAAAAAAAACATTTTAATTTGATCTTTTCTCTAAAAGCACTCAGTTTTGATATCTATCATATAAAAAGTTGGTCCAAAGATGGATCAACAAATACTAATATATCACACTATAGAATAACCTTCCAGTTATACTCTACTTTAAATATAAAAATAATCATGAATCATTCAAAACCCAAATCTGAATATGACAATGACATGCACATGGCTAGTTTCAGGCGAATGCAACCTTTCAGATGAGAGTTGCAATCCTCTCATACAGAACAATATCATACCACAGAATTAAACTTGTGGTAAAAAGAGTTCATAATTATCACAATACTGGTAGAGAATTTTGTAGTTGTTTTGGGCATTAAAAAAGTAAGGATATGACATTAACAAAAAACATTCAACTATTTTATCATTCTAATAACAGCATTATTTGCCAATTTCTTATTTCTGTTAATACAGCTTAAAAAAGTACCTTATACTTTTATACATTATCTCTCAGGTTTTATAATCATTTTTCTAAAGTATTAAGGGGATGATTATCTTTCCAACTTGATTATCAAATATGGTTGGTGTGGCTTACTCTCCACTGTGACAATCAAAATCAATATAGTGTTACAAAGATGCATGAGAGTCATTTCTGATCAGCTATCAAGAAGACAAAAATAAAGCTACAAAATTTTATTAAAATGCATTTCAAAATCATTTTAAAGATGCTGAATTTTTACCTGTGTTCTAATCTTTGATGATTTTAACAACATGAAATCAGTTCTTTTCATATTAGTTATCCAATAAAAAATAGCTAATCTTCAAAGAAAAGCCATAACCTGGAATAATCATATTTTAAACATCATGCTGGTTTTTAATTTGTGTATCTCAAAGTAGTCTGTAAATATTTTACTTGTTTGAAAGCAATATAAACATGTTGTGTGCACAAACTGGTCAACAATTCCCACAAGTTTTTGAAAAACATGGCTGATTTGGTAGAAAAAAAATCAAATTATATTTTTTTATCTTTTCAAATAAGTTTTATCTTCTTTAAAATACCATAAGGTAAAAGTCAATGTACCAAAAAATATTTTTTTTAGATATCTTACATTTTAAGGATACCAAATTTAATTTCCTTTATTTTTCATTGGTGCATTCACATTTTGATACACAAAATCTAGTTCAAAAATTTCAATCAAATATTGTAAAATATTTACTTCTTCTTCAAAGAAATATATAACTTATTTAAAACTTTTGATAAATAAATAAAATAAAGAAAGTCCAAAAACAAAAAATATTAATAGCTGAAAGATTTAGAAAATGAGTAATATCAAAATAAGTTGTACTTGTAATTCATAGAACACTTGGAAGCATTCAGAATCTCTCTTGTGATGACTTAAACAGTTAGAAATTTATATTTAAAAAATAAGAAAAAAGAGCAGATCACTAAAAAAAGATAAGAATATTGATAAAGTTACAGGAAAGTGAATATTTGATTTTACTTGGCTTCTTATAGAATTTACACTTCAATATTGGTGGGAATTATAACAGAAACTACACTATGGGCAAAAAACTAATGGTAGTGGTCACAATTTTCTTTAGAAAGTAATTATAATAAATTTGATACAAGATTCCAGTTAGAGTAGTGGCTGCTGAGACAGAGTCCTATCCTTTTTTATTGATAGATAACAATGGTAGAACTGGAACTTCTGAAATCCTTACAAGGTTCCTTAAAACTCAAAAACCAAATTACTACAGCAGTTGATTTTGATAACTGAACAAAAAATATATATCAATGCCAAAAAAGTGTAGGAGAAACTAAAAGAGAAAAAAATACTAAGAAATATCAAGATTTTGCTCCAGTGTTCCCAGATGTGTAGATACTGTTATGTTGTGGCTTGTTCGGGGCCAAAAAGAAGACATGGAAGAAGAGAAAGTAGGTGGAACAAGTGTATTATTGAATAAATAGAATATATGTACAAAATAAGAGTGTTAGTACAGCAGTTAGAAATGTCCACCCAAGACTGGCAGGTTTGTTAGCTGGGAGGAAGTTTCCTCAAGAGTAAATAGGGTGAGTATTTATGAAGCGGGGAGAGTTCATTATTGTGTAGATAGGTCACCATAACAGTTTAATAACTATCATCCTCATAAGATTCACATGATAGAAGAAAACCTTGAGAATTCTTTTGCCAAGAATATATCTAGAATATATAGCTTTTTTTAAGTTATCTCTAAACTTTTGAAAGTCCTAAGTAACATACTAAGATCTCACGAAGATATTATAAAAGTCACTTTCCCGTCAATAGAAGATAGCCATTTTGTTCCTCTTCTGCTTATACTTTTATGGAAGATGTGTAAATGGGTTGCATTCATTGGTCCCACATATCTAAGAATTTTCAGGAAGAACTCTTATTATCTGCCCTGTGGATCAAACTTCCTCACAAATGTTTTCCTACAAGTTAAAAGCTTGGACTTTTTAAGTTCAGGGTTAATATCTTATCCTGTCTGAGTTTCAATTTCTGCTTTTTCATAAAACTTCTTTTTTCACTTTTTCCTTACCCTTCATTTTATATGTTATAATTCTAAGCTAAATGGCTTTGATAAATGTGACTGTGAGGATTAGAGAAAATGGAGGAGGCCAAAGAATACAAAATGATATACAAATCAACTGGACAAACCCAAGAAAAATCTTTAAGCTCTAAAGAGGATTTACATTTACTGATCTTCAAACATTGCCAGCTATAATTTTGGCATAAAGAGATGATAGAACTGACATTTAGTTGGTAATATATAAAATTCATGAAAGTAATTCAGTAGTTTTGAACCTTCTTAATTGAGAGAAAACCAATTTTATATATTATACCATTGTTTTTATTTATCTACATTTGAACAATAAATTAATTGATTGAAGAAGAAAGATTTTAAAGGAAAATTAATTTATATGGAGTAGGTAAAAATTGATATCAAATTTTAGCTGCCCATCATTCACTTTGAGATTTACCATTTTTGGGTAAAATTAACTTTCTTCTCTTTCCTAAGATTAAAGTAAAGGTTAAGAAAATCTGTCAATAAAGTTTATGATTAAGTTTTGGTAATTTTTCTAATTTACATTTTTTTTTATCAGATACTTTAATTGATTTGCTTTAATTTTACTTTTGTCATTTTTTAATTTCTTCCTCCCAACTGTTTTCTGCAGAAAATACTAAGACACATTTTTTAAGTAAATTGCTCATTTGAAGCAATCATCATTTGGGTAGATCAGACAATACAAATGACCACTGAAACAAGTGGCACAAGCAATTTGCCCAAGTTACTTCTTCTACCTAATCTGAAAGTTTTAAGAATAAAGATAATTGCTCCCCATCACCAACGCAATTGAAGTTTGAAGTACAAAAAAAAAAAAAAATTAAATAAATGAATAAATAATTTGTTTTTTTTTTTCAGTTTGAATAGATTTGTAATTCTGGCAATTGATGAAAACTGATTAATAGAAACTCTGGTGATTGTAACCCTCATTACAACTTATTCATATTTGATAAACAACTTAAACAAAGAATTGTGGATATTTATCTTTTGTGAAAACAAAAGCATTTCAGGATTCTGTCTCCTAAAATATATTCATCAAACCATTATACAAATAGTCTTGTAGCAGAAGGTATTTTGGTTTGGCGCGCAATTTAATTCGATGCATAATTTCACCCAATCAGGATGACTTATCCTATTCAACTCCGGACCTCCTTTCCCGGGCAGCCGAAATTGGGTAAGCTGCCAAACACAGTATCTTTGGCTGGAGAACGCTGTCCAGTGCAGACGTCCCACTGGCCATTCTAAAATAGCAGCAGCAGCATGGACACATGAGGGAACCTATCTAATTTATGGATTCCTTGCGCCTATCTCAGACCAAGGAATCCCAGATGAATATGAATTAGATACATTCAATACGCCACCACAGGAACAACTTTATGTTACCCCCAAAATTGGCTATGTCAATGCGATGCCTTTATTTCTGCTATCATTTCACTTCTGGGCCACCTTAATGGAGACAACGCACGCCTCTCCACCAGACGCACAAAACTCATGGTGACTCCAAAGTTCATTTCCTCCAATGCCAACATGGCTTTCGCCAAACTACGGCGAACACAATCCCTCACACATCCGACAATACACACTGCCTTTCTCAACTTTCTAATAACTCCATTTTGTCTCCTTACTCACAATCTTTCCTATGAGACTTGCAGCACAAAAAGCAAACTCAATATTCCATGCTGCAAATAAAGACTATTCCTAAAAACACATTTCGACTATCAGCATCTTACTTTTTCATTCTTCTTTATATACCCAACAAGCTTTAGCGAGGGCCTTACAAACTTAGCAAAGAAACAGCACAATGTAAACACACACACCCACATTACAACCATTCCTCGCTAACAACAAACTTCTCACCAAAAACACGTAACTAAAATCATTACTAAAATACAACACTTTCCTTCTTGCTAACAATAACGATATATTCTATCGCTAACAACAAAAATTAAGGCTAAAGTCTACTATTTCAATCTACCTATGTTTATTTCAAATTATGACAAGATTACATATGAATGAGCCTTTATGTGACAAGGATAAATGGAATCAATAAGAAATGTCCTAAAATGTTGCTGGTCAAGATGATGAGAAAGAAATAAATGGACACATGATTAAAAAATAGAGAGATTCAAGTCCATTTTGGTAGCAAAGAACCCAAGATAAAATTGTATCAATATTTCATCGTGTCATGGGATATTTTAGTAATTCTTTTTTTAAACCATGCATCAGATTTCTCAAACAGTTATACATCTTGGGTTATTCCTATATGAATCATAAATGTTGATTTCTCTAGATGAAAAACACAAACTCAGCTAACCTGCAAGTAGAATTAAGTATAAATTCAATTAAACTGATTTTTTTTTTTCAAACCTAAAACGTCAAAACAGAAAAAAACTATTTCAAAAAACTTGGTGCTTCGTGAAGAAACGACAAAGACATAAATAACAATTTTTGTCTCCTATGTACATCATTTTCAAAATGACTACCATTATTTCAAAGTGGAAAATATATTCTATATTAATCAAATATGTAAATGTCTCTCTTTTCTTCCTAAATTACCAAGATTCACTGAGTAATCTCAGTTCTTCTTTTAGTTACAATTTTCTATTCAATCTTAATAAAATTTTTAAAAGTTGGGACTTAGGTTTAATCTATGAACATTCATTACTGTTAATTGTGTGTTTTTTAAAATCTATTAAAAATAATTAATTAGATATTAATAAAATTTCCATTGCTTTATTGAATTTTTTAAGAAGTGGCCATTCCAAAGTTTTCATGATTGCACCAATAGCAATGAAAAAACAAACCAAGCTCATTAAAGTTTTACTGATTGTTGGAATATCTAAAAAATATTCAAATATTTTTATCCATGGATGATGAAATTTACAGATGAAACTCAGTAAATATTTGGGAGAGTCAAAAGTTTTGTCAAATTTTGGTATCATACATGCTAGTTTGTGGCATGTATATCATATGAATGAAGCAGTTCAAGCCATGGTAGGTACCTGCTGTGCTGGCAATATCATGGTAATTGATGTGTTGACATACTGAGCATTACTTCATGGGAGATTAGAAAGCTGCAACATCATCTAATTTGGGAATTTAGACTTTATGAATTTGAAATGGGGCATAACATCACAGAAGTAATCAAAGATATTTGTTGTGTGAAAGGTTAAGGTGTAGTTGATTACAGTACATTAACTAGATGATTCAAGAAATTTCAATTAGAGGACAACAACCTTGACAATCAGACAAAGTCAGATAAGCCTAAAAGTATGGATTTCTAACACTGTGTTTTGAACCATAGAGATAAATCCAACGAGAAATACTCAAAGAGTATTAAGCAATTTTAGCATTTTAAAGTCCAGTGTGGTTTTGTCATCTTAATGATCTTGGCAAAAGCATCAGATGTGGGCAAATTGTTCCTCATATTACTAAAACACTGCAAAACTTTTGACTCACCCTTGTAAAAAGGGCTGACTATACAAAGTTCAAATGAAATTGTGATAATTGTTTCTTCTTTTATCTGTTGCTAGAATCTCCTGTATGTATATAATACATAGAGAAAATACTTTGATATAATTGTTAATAATTCTTAATGGAGATAACACAATTTATAAAGAAGTTGCTCTAAGTTTTGTCAGAGAATCTTTCTAAATATGGGTTCAATTTAATATTTCATTATTTTGGTATGTAGCACAAATACTTTAAATCAGACGATAAAGAAATACTTGGAAAAAATTTACTAATGTATATACACTCGTTTGAATTGAAATTGATTTAAAATTAGAGAAATAAAGAAAATTATTGAGAATATTTCAGGGAATAAAAGTCAATATAACAATTTAAGAAATTAACCAATTGTATTTACAACCAATAATAGTTTATAGGTACTATTTGATGCACACCATCATCAAGGTATGCTGACAATATGGATTCCCTTGACTCTCTCTCACCATCCGTCCCTATAAGTCTCCTAGATGGTATCCAGGGTTCACACAGAGCTGATTAATGTAAGTTTTGGCAGGTGAACCAATACTGGTATGTCCATGTGTAGACGTCCCTAAGAGAATGTTGCTTATGAGTTTACTTGCCTAGCACATCTTGCTCATCTTACTTGGATGCTTTGTGAGATGGGAAGTAAGTGGCTGTACAGCTGCCATTTTGTAGGGAACTGCTTGCAGGATTTGTTCAAAATACCACATAGCATTCTTGTATAAACCACATCTAGTGTTTCATTAAAGTCCAAATTGTACAACCATACAGCTATACTGACATAGAAGAATTTTTTATTTATTTTATCAGAGATCAGATTTCCATGAGGTTGATAACCTGTCCATAGCAGTCCATGACTTACCAGTGTGTATAGTGATATCGCTTTCAGTAGATGAGATATTGTTACCGGGCTATATGAACTGGTCAACTAATCTTAGTGGCTGGCTATTTAAATGTAGAGATGGCACCATCTCGATTAAAACATACGAATGGTATACACGTTTATATGAGGCTATTTTCTAACTCTTGATGAAGTTTCTATGTTTCAACATATTTACTTTACTAATAATATGTTTAGATTCTTTTCATAAAGCCAAGCAATTTATTATTTTAGGAAGTTATAAAAAGGAACTATATTTATTATTACATTTTTTCATTACTGTTATCTTTGAAATACTGATTTAAAGTTTTGGGGAAAAAGCCAGAGACATCTATGAAAAAAATTGATGTATAAGCAAACCAAGTATAGATTTGATAATCATATGGAAAGCAAAGTTCAAAAAATTGTACTTTAAAGTTAAAGCCTCTATTATCAGGGATCAAAATAAGGTCAGGCCATAGTGAACTTATTAATGTTCTGAACATTGATTTTTTTTTCTTTTATAAATTCCTTAACAGTCTTGCAACACTATTAGATTGGGCTGCTCCAAGAAGATGAAAAACAATAAAGAAAGAAAAAGTACTTGACGGTTTCTAACAAACATAAAAATTAAAGACTATACTAGCCAAAACATTGTAAAAAAAAAACAACAAAAAAAGCAATAGAGATGAAGATAACAGTCTAAAAATTAAAATACAAGTATATGTTCCTTTAAACATAAAAAATATGAACAAACAGTATTTCCTATGAAAGGTTAATGCAAATTACTCATTTTTTATGAAACAAGTAAAATTCACAACTAAAACTTGTTTATAAAGAGAACATTTTTTGCAAATTTTATTAATCATCTGAACTGCTTAATCTCAATATTCAGCTTTTTATTGGATTCCTTTTTTTGTCTGTAGAATTGTTTAGTCTGAGCATATAAGTATTTTATCAGAGATGAGAAATTCTTTCCAAGTTGAAATCAAATGAAACAGTTACTGGTAAAACAAAACAAAACAAAACAAAAACCCCAAATCTCCAATAAATATTCATGGAAACACTACAAACTGGCAGCTGCGATGTTTACAAGAGGATTTCTGAAAACAAGTTTTATAGCACTCTTTTTTAAAGTTTTCTTTATTGCTCTAATCACTTTGTATAGAACTGAAGGTGGACTAACAGAACATCAACATACCAACAACAAAATTAGTAAGCCAAATTTGAATATTGGTTCAGGCAGCAGCTTATGAGAATGGGTCAATGAGTAGTTGTATAAACCACTTTCCCATAAATGTCTTAACTACCAAGGCAGTAACAACAAAACAGCTTTTACAGCCACAGTTAACTTTATCTGGGGTCTCTTTCTCTTTCTCAAGTGTGTGTGTGTCTGTGTTTTATGTATGCACACACATACACAAATCTATGCTGACATACAGACTCAAATATACATAAAAGCTCTTACTTTCAAACAAGTTAAAAACTTAGTTTATCTGTCAAAACATAAATCTGGGAAAAAATGCTATCCATAAAAAAGACTTACGTCATTCATATTAGATGTATCTTTTCAACCTTTTTATTAATGAGCTACATTATGGGGTCAAAGCAACAAAAATTTGATCAGTAAGTGGATATGGATAAGAATATATCGCAACATGATAAATAAAAAATTCTTTAAAAAAAATTAGAGAGACAATATTCACTGTATTATATAGTGAAATTTCAACTTTAATTTTTTTTTTAAAGTGTTGTAAGTGTTAATTTAAAAATAATGGAGCACAATATTAATGATGAAACCACAGCAACAGCAGATATACAGAGAGAGAATATTCATCATCCTCTAACAACTACTGTATTTACAATAATGACAGTCTCACAACTTCCAGTTAGAAGCTGCCTCACCACTGGGAGAGTATTCAAGGGGGATTACTCCATTGGATTAACAGTTCTACCCCTTATTTCTTTTTCTTTTCAGTAGAGTATCTTGTGTTCTACAAAAGAAAATAAAGAATTTACATTATACAGATGATTCTTTAGGCTCTGATATGAACCCAAGGATCTTAAATCTTTCTTTGTCAAGGAGTCCGCAATTTGTACATCAGTTGGTATCCAAGAGATCTCAGCAATTTCTTTTCTCTCAATCACTTCTCTCAAAATAGCCATCTCTATGCGAAGTCTCTTGTCCAAAATTTGGATTGAATGTACCGAACCATAGAGACAGAAATTGTCTGTTTTGCAGAAGATTTGGATGTTATCACTATTACCTTTCAATTGCAGTATCTCTAATAGGAATTTTCTATAAAAAAAACATAGGCTTCAGCCAGGTCAACCATAGCTACAGTTTCTGCAGCTAGAGCATTTTTGATGACTCTTCTAATACACTTGGATTGCCAAGCAATGGACATATACTTGTCATTATTTCCAACCAAAAAAGTTTATAGCCTCCTTGTGAACCTCCATCAGTGAAATTGCCAAAAGAGGAATCACTATAGGCAACAATTTTTAGTTGCTCAAGATTTACTAAATCTGGAATATCTATTCGGGATTATTTTTTTTTTGCTTTTTTACCACCCTGTTAGCCTGTTTTAAGAATTCAACATTTTCCTGATTTAGCATTGAACTTAACTCACTAACATCATAACTAAGATCAGGTCTGGTTTGGGTGGCTAGCCAATTAAGTTGGCCAATTAATTGTCAGGTTTTGGTTACTTCCATTGCAGATATTCTATCTTTCAAACTTCTGCCTCCTTCTACTGGGATACATTTTAATTTTTTTTATATTCATTCTATTCTTCTTTAAGTTCAATCCTATGTCTTGGAACTCTGCAACTTCTTCAGATTTAATTTTAAACAAGCGATGAAGCCAGTCCATGACTCTGGTCTGGAAGATCCCTGACCCTGCAAAGCAAAAATCTTCAACATGAGTAGCAATTATACCATGCAGTTTGTTTCCAAAATAATATGTTAATATGTCTTGATCATATTTTGAAACTACTGCTCCAGATTTCAGTAATTCTGCCCAGAGTGTCAGGTACCAGGACCTTGATACAGCAGTTAAGCCATATACAAACTTAGAGAGCTTCTAAATATATCCTGGAGGCACATTGGCTTCTTTAGGAGGATCCAAATCAGTCTAACTCCTTGCTCTACAGGATGCTGTTTTTATGTCCCCTGACTTGCACATCCAATGGTTAGATGCCATTATGGCCAAGGATATATATGTAGACCTTCTTTAGGGAAGGTTGGAGAATCGTTTCTTATATTGCCCACATCCCTATTCTGAAAGCCTCTCACCACAAGTCTCTGACTTTACAGACTTGTTTGTCATTGAGATTTTGATAAGTATAAACCTATCTTGTAGTTATCCTGGGTTGGCCTTGGTCAGATACTTTATTAGTGTAAACTTTATTTTTGACCCAGATTTGTGTTCTTCCTTTTTTGCTGTTTCCAGGTTATGATCAGAGGAGGAAATCATTGTTTTCCTCATCACCAAAGGTATGTTCATCATTTGTTGGTCTGATTTCACTTGCTTTCCATTCTAAAGTGCCATGCTCAAAGTCTAGCCAAAATGGTTTGCCCTGCTCCAAAGCCACATTCATTAAATGTTTGTTTTTGCCTGTGGCTTAGCGTGTCCTGATTATGACATTCAATTTTCTCTATTCTGAATCATCATTAATGAACTTACATTCAATAGTTTGTCCTGGTTTAGAAAGCTCAATTGTCTTTTGAATGGGGTTTTGTTTAGTTGGTCCATCTCAGTTTGATGTTGTTAAACAATATCACTTGGGGTCCCTAATTCTTCTTCCACATTCTCTTCAGAAATTGATATGTTTGAAGTTTCTTTTGGTGAAGTGGTGGGTTCAATTATTGATTAACTTTCAGAGGAACTTGGACATTTTTCTGGGTGAGACACTAGACAACAGAGGTGCACTCTTATATATGTGCCTCCATGTTTAACAAGAACCTGTTTATGCTCCCACCCTATGACAGTTCCTGGACCAAGCCATCTATCACAAAGATTTCTCTGATAAAAGACAACATCACCATTTTTGTATGATTGTTTAATACCTGTTCTAACTTGATGACAAAGTGCACGTCTTAATTTTTCAAGACTCGCACTTTAAAAAAGTTTTCTAGCTGTATGCATGGCATTGAGGTTACTGGCAACAACTTCACTGGTGGAGAAGACACCTTCTAATGCAGGGAGCTTATCATTTAGAAAGGAGAGCAGGTTGGGATTCCTACCAAAATAGTGTCCTCTAGGGTCTTCTTTACCATTCTTCCCAATATCCCATTATGTTGTTCATTTAACTCATTACTCCAAGAACTTTCAGCAGGAGTTGTATGCACAATGATATTCAAATTCTGTGCCATGTTCCAAAATGACTGGTTATTGAATTCCCTTACATTATCGGTTAGGATAGATCCTGGAGTCCCAAAATATGTTATCCAGTATTTAAATATAGCATTGATGATGTCAAAACTTTCTTTACTAGGAATCCTGACTCCAACACTGTATCTAGTAGCATGGTCAATCAGGTGATGTACTTTGTTGCCACTGATTTCTTTGATATCTATGGCAATATTTCCGTTAAAATATGATCCTAATGTGAATCCAACAATAGGCCTCGGTTCAGTCTTTCTGTAGTAAATGCATATTTCATGGGAATTTGGAAGTACTTGCAAAATTTTAATAAATTCAGGATCTCTTATTCCTTCATTTTTAACTAAATCACATAATTTCTTACAACTAGGATGACTAAATTGTCTATGTAACTTTGTTGTAATTTTAATATTTTTCTGACTTGGCCTTAGAAGAGATTTCTTTAATGAAAAGTATGTTTTTGAACTTACTTTTGTCCGGTAAAGGTTTAGTGATAGGAATATGGTAATGTCCAGACAATGTGCATCTCAATGGAATTTTCTTTCCAAACATCATAATGCTGTCACTCTCAAAGTTGAGATAAGTCCCGACTCGTTTCATGGAGTCTTTGCTCAAGAGAAGTAGAATATCAGCATCTACAACATCAGTGACGATACTGACTTTGATGTCTGCAATGACACCTTGTAGCGTAATGGTTTGGTTGGGTTTTATGGCATATCAACCTTTGTAGGTTATTTAACGCCAAATCCATTTTTATGCAAATAATGAGTTCTATTTCAAACAATTCAGTTTAGCATGAGTACACAGTTTAATAATCAAAAACATTTCTATTTCAAACTATTCACTTTATTTAAACAGTTCTAATTCAAATAATTCAGTTTAGTATAAGCACATATTTTGTTTACACACAGTTAAATGACAAAACAGTTCTATATATAACAATTCAGTTCAGTGTAAGTACATTTTCAATGTCCAAAACAGTTCCATTTCAAACAATTCAACTTAGCATAAGCATACAGTTTAAATATAACTATAGTTTAATTGTCAAAAACATTTCTATTTTAAGCTATTCAGTTTAGTCAAACTGTTCTAACTCAAACAATTCAGTTTAGCATAAGTATGCAGTTTAGTTATATCTAACCCATAGATAGGGCCCTCTCAGGTGTTACCATTCCGGGCCAGAGTGGACCTGGAAGCAATGTCATTGAAGGGGTGCTCCGCATTCCTCAAAGCTCCAGCATCACTGGAACCTCACCATCAGATTGTTTAGTGTCATACCCAGGACACTCGTTAATGGTGGGTCTTACCCCTCTGCAGAGAAGCAGTCGGTTAATTCTTCAGCCCAAGCCAACTTCCATCACTGAATTTAAAGGTTTTCACTCCTTTAACAATTTTTTTTTCTTTGTGTGCCAGTTAATGTTTCAAGAAACCATTCATATCATTTTGTTCTGTAAACAGTACCAGATACACCACTATCCAGAACAGCAGAACCAAATGACTCATGCAAAAAGGTGTTGCCGGTTTTCTCCCATTTTGTGAGCTGACTCATCATTACGACGTTCGACAGGGAAAGATAACTCCCATTTTTGCTGTCCTCATGTATATCTTCAGTATCATCAAGGTGCCCGCGGTGTAATGGTTATCGTCATAGGAAATTGACACAGCGACATGAGTTCAAATCCTGGACGAGACTAATTGCATTTTATATAGAACTAATAACCTTGGGGAAGGTATAAATCCAATTATTCTCCCTCCAGCTAAGGTTAAATAGTAGGGCAGACTAGGTTCTTCAGCCTTGGTGAGGCAACTAGTCTAGGAGAAGGAAAACTGAATTCAAACCTGCTAAACTCCGCTTAAAAAATTGAACTTCTGTCATATCCTGCCTGAGTGGAGGGGTTAGTAAATATGATCAATGTATGGGCAGTCATAAGACCAGTGGAATTTGCAGCCACAATTAAAACATACAGTTGTGTTGCCTTCAGGTCCTGGTGGCTTTATTTTTTTTTTTTATCAATGGAACATGTTTTGTTATTGTTGTTGTGTCGTCTTCCAACATGGTATATTTTTCCTTACAGACCATTAAAACAGGAATCACATCGGCCCAAAAAGCAACCATAATATACCTCACTGGAATCTGTCTGGATATTTTCCACATAGGCAATAACATCTACTTCATTCTTCACCATGATGGGTGGAGTGTTGGGAGATGAAGTGTCAGAAGTCTGTTTGTGCATAATCTTCCATAATTTTCCTAACATGGAAGATAGTGTCAACTTGCCGATAGTAGCCTTGACTGACCTTTCATTTTCTGGGGTGAGATTAGCACTCTTTAATGCTCAAAAGCCAAGTACAGGTTCCGGTAAAAGAATATTTAAGTATTTCAATTCAGCGACATGTTGGCCAAAGTTGATAAAGTCCTCTATTGATGTGTCTCCGATATCCTTTGAAAGTTTCGTAGGTCAAAAAGGCAGACTGGTTTATGTCTTCTAAAAAGAGTGTGTCAAGTTTCTATCTCTAAAACAGCTTCTCTGGCCTTCCCTTCCAGAGAAAGAAACACAAAAAGAGCTTGTTTCGCCTTCTCGACACACATGGCCATTTTCCAAATTTGCATTTTCTTCTTCCATGTGCTGTATTTGTCTGTAAGACTGGTGGGGAAATGTATTTTGAAGCCATAGTACCATTTAACTCTGCTACCAATGTTAATTTAAAAATAATAGCACACAATATTAATTATGAAAGCATAACAACAGCAGATATACAGAGTGAGAATATTTATTTGTCCTTCTCTTACAACTATTGTATTTATAATAATTGCGGTCTCACAACTTCCACTTAGAAACCGCCTCATCGCAGGGAGGGTATTCAAGGGAGATTACTCCATTGGATTAACATTAAGTATTTACATATATTTAAAATATGTTCTGTAATTAATCATCTGATCATATTGTTGGTTTTCATCACAACTTATCATGACATAGGAAGTAATATCTGATATGAGTGCATTAAAGCAGGTATAAGGACATGTAATCAATTTCCACATGTTTATACTTACTTTAATGTACTCATTTCTCCCAGTTTGACAGATCTTCAACCTATGATCAAATGCAGCAATAAGATGAAGAAAAATCTAGCCAAAATTGAATAATAAAAATTCTTAAAGTAACATATAAGTAAAAAGTTAAGTTGGCAACTGTAGTCGAGGCCAACCTGAAGGCTTCCTTTTCAATAGCTACTACACTGAGGTGTAGGGAAGGGTGCTACTCCTTACCTTGGATTGCTCCACTTTGCTCTTGATCCATACCTTATAATACTGAGTGTTAAACAAGGAGGGATCAAGTACCATTTTTTGAGTCTATGGTATGACTCAACCTGGGATTGAACCCCAGTCTCCCAGGGCCATTTGCGAACACTTTAACCATTATGCCAAACCTGTGTTTTCCTATGGTACATTTTTTCTCTTTGTAATTCCTGAGTTAAAAGAATATTTAGAAGGCAAAAAGCGTTTTTAAACTCGCCATAAAATTAGTTCATTATACTAGACTAATTTAAGTTATTATAAAAGAAAAAAACAGTCTGAGTTTATGAGACAAGGAATTATTTGAAAAAATAAAAACACTAGTCTGGGAGAGAGACCAATATAAAATGGTGATTAAATTGAATTTCCAAACTTTTTGATGGTTGTTAGTGAAATAAAAACTACTAGAACTGCAAACTTCTGCACCAAAGATAAGGTAAACTAATCCAGATTTGTCAACATGTTCCTAACTAATATTATTCCTTTTACAAGAAAGAATTTGATAACATTTACTAAATTCTACTCTTCCCAGTGAGTTGCTTCTATCAGGTTTTGATTCCTGTGAATTTGACGACCAAGTTCATATTAAGTCCACAATATTTTTCAAAGAGGTTATCTAATGGAAATGAAACCTTGTATGAGTTAAGAGAAATAACTAAAGATTTTAGGAATCAAAGGACAGGGTTGATAGATTCAATGGTGATTGGCTAGGAAATCATTTATACAAACAATTTTTTAATGAGATGGGGGGAAAAAAAAAAAAAAAAAGAATACAGATAGAGATATTGAGAAGTAGTAGTGGGAAATTACATTTACTTTTGGAAATTCTATAACAAAAAAGTTTGTTTAACTAACTCAGCTGCAATTGTCACATGGTCAAAACAAAGAAAACACTGAAGATACCATCTTGAAAATTGATTCAGATAAAAATTTACACAAACACAAAAAAGTAACAAACTTAAATGTCTCAGACTAATTAAAAGGGGGAAAAAATAGTTCAACAACAAAAAAGACACACATTTGGTTCACCAATACATGTATCTAGAAGTACTTGTTCATACCTCCAAATATATCAATAGTACAAGGAATAATTGCCAAAAATTATATTCTATGCCTCTCCTGGACAATAAATGATACCCTACAATAGAACATTTAACAAAGTTAGAATACAGTTATAATGTTACATTGCATAATTAGGTGAACAGGTGACTGTTACTTGCTGTCACTTGTTCCCAACCAGCTGAGATCAGTTCATAATACACTGTTGATTTTTCCCCATGATAGAAAAAGGAGAGAAATATCTTAACTTTTTATTCTATGGTATTTAGTCTCTAATCAAGTTTTGGAATATGTGGGTTTGACAAGAGGAAAAATCATTGCCAACAGTAACTAACTAAAATCCATATTACCAATCAACAGATCCTCAAACTGACCCCCATGTCTTCCGAGATAATCAATGACTTTGTCTATCTCTTCTTCCAGTCATGCTCAGTTTCTAGGCTCAGAACAACCCATCTACTTTTCAAATCTCTATCATTGGATATTGTACTTATCAATTAGTCTCTACCAAGAGAAGCCTACAATGGATTTCCTGTGTGTGTGACATTTTGTTTGCCCTATGAGGTCATCTTCCAAATTGCACATCTGCCGTTTAATTTTATCTTGCACTCCGCAACACTAACATAGCTGTTATCTTATAACAAAACAATAACCAACTGGTATGTGGCGGGCATGCACAGAAGTGCCTGAGAACCAGATGTGCATGCTTCAGCCGGGCACACATTCGAAGACAACACGGCGTAATGACAACAAAAAGGCACTCACCGGATTGGCTAGACTATGCAACTCACGAGACGGACAGCAGACGAAAATAAGCTGAAACGCGTGCCACACAAGCTGTATTTTTTTTTTATATGAGTCATAACCATAGTGCACAAAATGGACTCTACCAATGGAGTAATGGTACGTGCTGAGAATTACATATAGAATGCTCGAATCTTCAGCCAGCAGCTGCTACCGAGGTTGCCACTAGATTGTGTTGGGATTCGCGTCCATTTCCGTTGACTTTTGAATCTGGTTCGTTTACGTCAGATTATTAGCAGGCTGGTGTCGCCTTATTGGTGTTAGTGTTCGTTTCTGTAGGTGATGGCGTTTAAGTCTATTCCGCTTCCACAGATAAGACCTCATGGTATTCAGCCACCAATAACTTCATTAACTTAATTTTCAGTCAAGATATTTCAGAATATAATGGCCAATAGAATTTTCTAATAAAAATCGAGAAGCCAGAAGAGAAATTTTCTTTAAAATATACTTCATGAAAATTGCATTTTTAAATACAAGAAAACTATCCTTTTTGAATGAATTCACATGTGTTAAAATAAAATTATCATTTACAGTATTATTCAAATGTATAAATTCAAGAGTAGCAAATTTCCATATATGTAAGAAAATCCAAAGCTAGCTGAAAACTCACCCTACAGGAGAGATTTTTAGCTTGAAATATAAAAATACATTTTTATGAAATATAAATTAAATGTTAACAAAAGATGAACATTTATGGTCCCCTGATGATCATTAGAAATATAAACAAAAAATGATTTTTTTTCACATCTTGATTTTTCAGTGACTGAAAAAAAGTTTAGAAGTTTCTGATGAGGAAACTTTCAACTACATGTCTACTTTATACAATCTGATTAAGTAAAGATCCAGTTTATACACATCAGAAACTTAAGATTACAAATCAACTTAATATTATTGGATGCCAGCGGTTTGGTAGTCATAGGAACAAACCCCAGAGGCACAAATATTTGTGGATAGAAGCAAATCAAAAACAACAATTACCATTTTGTTAAACATGCAAGCCACACAGTTTATTTTTTTTTAAGAATTTGTTTAACAGAGAGCAAAAAAGGTAAAAATTTTAAGTCTCTTTATATAAAAATATGACATTATGTTTCCTGTTTACATCTTCCTTATTTCCATCTGGTCTTCAAATTTCCTTCAATCTAATCCCCTAATCCACTTCTCTTCCTGGTTCCAATTATTCATCTATAAATTTATGACTTCTCTGATCTATTTTAAGTATTCTACTATCTGAACAAAGCTTCAAGTCCAAATATATTGCTTGCTTCATCTGTCACGCAATTCAACTGACATGTTTACAACTAGCATCAAAATATTTTTATATTTTTAAAATCCTTTTAAATATTAACACCTCTGTTTACAGAATTTCCTGTCAATTAAGTGATATTGGTATACTTTACAAAGATGGCTGATGACATCTTTATACATACACTGTAAATAAAACCTATTAATAAAAACTTTTTAAAAGTATTAGAATTTTCAAAAGCTATTATATTAAAAACAAACACTGGACTTCCATTAGTAACCATAGAAAATGAACTAGAGTCACACTTGAGTTATGAGATGAACAAAAAGACATTTGGTAACTTATACAAATAGTAGGAAATAATTGGAACAAATTAATTCTCAAACTACAATAGAGTTTTGAAATAAACAACAGATGAGTTACTAGAAAGGATCATATACAAAAATAACAAAATTAATCAAGAATTCAAAAATCAATGGCGCAAAATGAAAACAAATGTCTAACATTTATTTGTGTAATTAAGTTCACATTTCAAAAATATTAATTAAAGTTTTTTTTTGTTTTTTTTGTGGCCTTTTTTATAGTTTTCTAGCTGTTTTAGAAAACTGGAATGATAGGTTTTGTTTTTAACTCTGGTTCTTTCTTGAAAAATGAATTTTACAACTGATCTTTTTTTTTTTTTTGTCTTTTTGTCAATCATGTTTGACAATGGAATTTTATTTTGGTTTGTTTCTTCCTAGTTCCTGCTTATTTACAGAAATTTCTTTTTACATTTTAAATTTCAAAGAATTCTTGACTGTTTGATGTACACTTTGTTTCAATTTCAAAAACATCAATTTTTTTCAATCTATGAGCAAATCATATGCCAATTCTTTCTACTTACTTTCTTTTTCTACTAATGATTATTTTCTAAATGTCATTTCTCTCTCTCTCTCTCTCTCTTTGATGTCTCTTTTTCACCTCTCTCTTTTAAAATCTTTTTTCTTAATCTTTTCATTTCCTCTTCCTTTTCTTTCTACACTGTTGCAGTTACATTTTTTTTTGTTTTAAATCTTTATTTATTTTCTAGACTTTCTTTATTTGATATAACTTCATTAATAATAATAATCAATACATTTTTACTATTGATCAGAAAATCAGTTTAAATCTCATTACTCCATTTATATTGTAAGAATTACAATAAATTTTTTCTATCTTTTTTATTACTTCAAAAAGTAAAATCAAGATTATCTTTCTTCCTGCTCAGAAGTTGGCATTCATAAAATGATTTAGTTTTTTTAATTTTATCTTTTCTTCATTTTATAGATGCTGATTTATTATTGACAAGAATCTGTTTTCATACACGGTACAATAATCTAAACATTATCACCATACAAATTGGGTTATAAAGAAAAAATCTTTCGACAGCACTATAACAGAATATAGTATGCATATACACCCACACACAAAGATGTTTCTGCCAATATATATTGTGAGGGAATGTGTGCATGTATGTATAAATTCATTTACAAATTTATAAGACAAGAGATATACATTTACTGTGTGTGTGTGTGTGTAAATAAGAGGGATTCTGTCCACCATAAAATTACACAGAATACAAACAATAGTATTTTTGGCAAAGAGAAATTGCCATAATACAATGTAATTCATGTAAGCTAAGTGAAGAAAAACGCCAAATGTGGATCATACTGCTTTCCAAACTATTTACATTCTGAAGGCAAGGAAAAAAAAGTGAGATTAGGACTTTGTCTGAAAGCAACAGCCATTATGAAACTTGAAAATGAAGTTAGTGTCTGTAAACATTGGAGTTCAACTGAAACCTGAAAGATACTTCTAATAAGAAATGAAGAGTTAAAAATCAGAGGAAGAACTGATATGATACAATCCCAAGAACTATTAGCAAGATTCCTGATAAAGGTGGAGACACTTCATTTCCAACAACAATCAAAATATAATTTTGGTGTGAATGTACAAATAATAAGGATGTCCATACTTGCAGACTCATTTTCAATAAGTCTGAAAACAAAGGAACCTTCAATAATTTTTTTTCCATCAAATTTTGACTTAAGCTTCAAAGAAAGAAGAGAGAGATTAGTATATATGACATACTTGATTATCAATGAAATTTTCTAGCTTCAACAATATCATAGAATATTTTGAAATTTTTACTTTTATCATTTTAAAGTGGGCACTACTTCAATTGTAACAAAATGGCTCCAAACCATGAAAAACACCTGATAACACCATTCTGGAAAATACTGTTTTGTGCAGACAAGAAGATGGTCACTTTAAAAACAATTGCCAAATCCGAAAACAAATGGAAGACTAGGAGACACAACAGGTAAAGGAAAAACAGCAAGATATGCTAGTGAATAAAAGGACTTCTCATTGGATTTCACAAGTAATTAACAAGGAAAAGTGGTGCAACAAGGCATTAATAAAATACACCGTGTTGATACCTTTTATAATTGGTCTGGGCTGTTCTAATGCTATCAATGTTGATTTTTTTGTAAATTGGTTGATTTGGTTTTATGGCATTGCAATCTCTTACTGGTTATTCCATACCAAATTTTGTTTTTGTATATACAAGGATCATTAAATAAGTTTCTAGACTTTTTTTGTATGGGCACTTTTATTGATAGTACACACATGAAACTCTAGTCCCCTTCAAAATAATCTCCTCCGGCTGCAATGCACTTGTTATACCATTCCAACAACTTTTCGAAGGCCCCATAGAAGTTCTTCTCTGAGTTCGTCACAGCCTCTTTCATCTCCTCAATAGTCTCATAACGACAGCTTCTGAGCTTAAGGAATAACCATATTTACCAACCCCTCCGCTCGGGCAGGATATGACACAAGGTCAATTTTTAAGCGGAGTTTAACAGGTTTAAATTCAGAGTTTTCCTTCTCCTAGACTAGTTGCCTTACCAAGGCTGAAGAACCTAGTCTGTCCTACTATTTACCCATAGCTGGAGGGAGAATAATTGGATTCTTACCTTTCCCAAGGGTATTAGTGCTATGTGAAATGCAATCAGTCTCGTCTAGGATTTGAACTCGTATCGTCGTGTCCAACTCCTATGACGATAACCATTACACCACAGGCTTTTTCTTAGCTTAAGGAATAACCAAAAGTTACAGGGAGCAAGGTCTGGACTATAGAGAGGGTGAGGAACTGTCTTGATGCCCATCTTGGTCAAATAGTCTGTGACAAGGATGGAGTTGTGGATTGGTGCATTGTCCTGGTGGAAATGCCACTGACCCAATTTGAATAGTACTGGCCTCTTCCGACGGAATCTCTTCCTGAACTTCCTTAAAACCTCAACATAGTAACCCTAACCCTTTTGCCAATCAACTCTGGTGTATTGACTTCCTTACTCCTCCCACACCACTCATCATCCCTCACAGACTCCCTGCCTTCCTTGAATCTCTTATGCCACTCAAAAACAGATGCTCCAAAAGCAGTCTGAAGCATTCCATACATTTCTGTGGCATTTTTTCCAAGTTTAAAACAGAATTTTATTGCATATCATTCTTCTAAAGTGTCCTTATGTCCAGATTGCATTTTTGAAATTCACCAGCTGTGACAATCAGGC
This sequence comes from Sepioteuthis lessoniana, assembly GCA_963585895.1. Lineage (NCBI taxonomy): Eukaryota > Metazoa > Mollusca > Cephalopoda > Myopsida > Loliginidae > Sepioteuthis > Sepioteuthis lessoniana. The sequence goes on from CAUZXS010006001.1 coordinate 137,907, forward strand.
TTTAGTAGGGTGTATTCCAATTCCTGCTGGAGCTGTTCAGTTGAACCTGAAATCATAAAAATTGGTCAGCCATCTCATAAGATGTATAGCAATAACATACTGAATTTTCAAGAGTCTACGACAATTTTAAATGCCTGTACAAAAAAGTCTGGAAACTTATTGAATACACCACATAGTATGTCCTATGCATGGCCGAGTAAGAGTGCTTTCTTCTCTTATGGTATTATTAGGATCCAGCTTCCTTTCTTTTAAAATAGCCTGTACTTGGAAGAGCTTGTTGTGAGGCGGTTTTCTTCCATAATAGTCGCCATTTCTTTGTAATTATTTACCTGATTTTCAGTTTGAAGTCAGTATATGGAATTTTTGATTTTTATCAGGTACCATATTGAGTGCAAGCTTTAGCTAATGAATCCACTTAATCATTTCCTTGGATTCCTATATGGCTTGGGATCCAGCAGAATATCACCTTTCTGTGATGGTTCATGGAGTTGAGTTTGTTCAGAAGCTTGACAATGAAGGGATTATCTAGTTTTGTGTTTTTAAGACATTGTAGAACAGAGATGAAGTCTGAATGAATGATGAACTTTTCCATGTTGCTTGTTGAAACTAGTTTAAGTGTCAAATTTATTGCACAGATTTCGGTAGAAAATATGGAGGCTTCTTTTGAGAGGTGTTTTTTCAAGGTTTTGTGGAGAACTGCTCCACATTTGATTCAATTGTTGCTTTTGGAGCCATCCATGAAAATGTGTAAGTGATTGGAATATCTCTCCTGAATGTTGTTTAGTTTCTCTTGGTAGGTTAAGGCATGAGTTTTATTTTTAGGGAGCTTGTTTAAATCAAGAATAACCACAGGTTGCTTTAGTAGCCAGGGAGGAGGGCTTAGTTTTATGGTATCATGAATGTTTGTGAGTGAAATGTCTGTGACTTCCTGTATGTGCTTCATGCAAAGACCAAATGTTTTAATGGTCTTTTCTCTCTGCTTAAATAGGTTTTGCTATTTGGGATTGAAAGTGCAGTCATAAGCCGGATTGGATGGTAGTGATTTCAGTTTACTGTAGTATTGTAGACCTAATTTTGTGAATTCAAGTTTTAGAGGTGGTTTGTAGGCTTCAGAATAAAGGCTAACAGCTGGGAATGTTCTAAAAGCCCTTAAGACAAGTCTCAATCCTTCATGGTGGACTGTCTGTAATGATTTGAGGAAGGATTTTCTAGCTGCTCCATATATGAAACAGCCATAGTCAATTTTTGAGCAGATTAAGATTCTATATAATTTCAGCAAAGTGTGATGGTCTGCATCCCACACTTTGTGGGCTATTACATGAAGGAGTTTTAATGTTTTGCTACATTTCTCTTTTAAGTACTGAATGTATGGAATGAAAGAGAGCTTTTTATCAAAAATAATGCCGAGGAACTTGTACTGGACAACGGCTAGAATGTCTGATTCATCTAGATTTAATGTAGGGTTGTTGTGTATTTTTCTTAGTTGACAAAAATGCACACACTGAATTTTAGTTATGGGAATTTTTAAAGCTGTTTATTATTACCCATTTGTTTATTTTGTTGATGCCCAGTTGCAGTTGACATTCAGCTATACATACATATTTGGATGTAGAGGTGATGTAGAAGTCATCAATAAATACTTATCAACTCTAGGATTCAGGCTATTGGTGATACTATTCATTTTTATGTTAAAAAGGGTTACTGATAGTAAACTCCCCAGAAGGACTCCCTCTTCTTGATTTTGGATGTTTGATAGGGTTGAACCAATATGGACTCAGAATTTCCTATCTGAAAGAAAAGCTTTTATAAAATTTGGAAGTCTTCCTTTCATTCCCCTGTTGTGTAGGTCATTCATGATACCAAATCTCCAAGTAGTCTCATATACCTTCTCTAGGTCAAAGAATATTACTACGAGATGTTGCTTTTGCATGATTGCCTCTTGTATAGAGGTTTCTTAACTGACCACATGATCCATCATTAATTATCAACTCTTGAAGTTGGATAGGAAGTTGGTAAAAAGGTTATTGGATTCTATGAACCAAACAAGCCTTTTATTGACCATTTGTTTCATTGTTTTGCACAGGCAGCTTGTTAAGGCTATTGGTTTAGATATTGAAATTTTGCAGATCATTTTCCAGACTGTTTTGGTGGACAAATTAAGTTTATTTACATAATTTTGCCAACTGATCTTTTTAGCTTGTTTAATGGTTTTCCTTGCCTTTGCTCTGAGCAGCTTAAAAGAGTTTAGATTGCTTGTTAAGGGGTCTTTTTTGAATTTGCAGAGAGCAGCATCTCAGTCTCTGATTACTATTTTACTCTCAGTGTTAAATCAAAGTGCATTACATATGTTTAATAGTGAAGTTTTTTGGTCTAGCTTCATTTACTATTGCAATTAATGTTTCAGTAAAATGCTTTATTAGAACTTTGATGATGTTGGGTCTTGAACTAGTCTTCTATTGCATAAGGTTTTAAATTGTTATCAGTCAGCCTTATTTGTTTTCCAGCTGGCAGGTCTGTTGTCATGGATAGGTTGTGTGATTTCCAGTATTATGGGGAAGTGGTCACTGCCACAAGGATTGTCATGAACCTTCCATGTAGCTTGAAGGAACAGATAAAGTGATGTCAATAGCCATGGAGCTGGTAGATGGGTTGAGATAAGTTATTTAAGGTAGGGAGATCGTTGCTATTGATTTCCTTCTCCAGATTTGTACTCTTTTTGTTGGTTTTCATGCACCACCATATAGTATTGTAACCATTGAGGTCACCTAGTAATATGTGGGGTTTAGGCATTTGTTCTATTAGTTTATGAAGTTTTTTGTTGTTTATGGAATCATGTAGAGGTATATAAATAGAGCAGATATCTACTAGTTTGTGTAGTGAAGTTTTGACAGCAATCACTTGGAGTTTACTGTCAATGTTGATTTTCTGTTGGGGTATGTCCTTCTTAACAAGGATTGAGACACCTCCAGAAGCTCTGTGTCCATCTTTGTATAGGTTATTATATGATTAAAAGTGTTTTACGTTCAACTGGTTCTCATCTTTGAGGGATGTTTCTTGAAGATATATTACTTTGGGCTTATATTTTTTCAGAAGTAGTAGCAGTTCTTTGTAATTAGCTCAAATTCCTCTACAATTTCATTGAATGATTTTGTTAGACATTTTTAATTGAATTTAATCTGGGCAGTTCCACAGAGTTATTTTGTGGTTCATTATTAGTCCTCTGATTCAGGATGTTTTTTAGTTTTGGGTTTAGTTAATTGGGGGCTGTTTTTGTTTTGATCTTTTTTAATAGTCGGAATCTATTCATTGTTTCTATATTTTCAGGTTCTTGTATTTTTGGTTTTGGTGTAAGTTTTTCTTTGTCTTTGAGTGTTTTATTTTATTTGGAGAGGAGTCTGTAGAATCAGGAGGTCGTATTGGGGATCTTTTGTCTTTTGTTCTTATTTTATCAGGAGATTTTGTAACAGGGTGTTTTATCAGCTGTGTGGTTGGTGTTATTGCCATTTTCTCCTCAGTATTGGTTTTCCTCAATTGGGTCTGTGTTTGGGCAGATGATCCCTTTCTGTTTTCTGCAAGATCCATTGATGTAGGAGATGCATTTGAAGCTCTGGTGGTATCAGGCTAAGCTTTGATTTTATTGATGAAGCTTTCCCAATTAACTGGCTCCAAATGGATTTAGGTTTTAACAATCGTCTCATACTTGTATGGAGATTTATTACATTGAACTGTTTGGGAATATGTAGTGGTCTTAGAGCTTACTACTAATTTACATGCTTTGAAGTAAGGAATCTTATTCTGATGTTTTATTCTTAATACCTCCTTGTCTAGCCTCCAATTCTCATAAGATCTTGCATACACTGGATGATCACACCACACTTGGCACATAGGAATTGACAATCATTAATGTAGTGGTCAGGATTTTGTTGACCACATTTCCAGTAAATTTTATGCTCTCTACAATTATCCTCATGGTGGCCCTATTTTTGGCATTTGTAACATCACAATGGATTGAGTATGTATTGCTCTATCCTCTCCATTTTATAGCCAATGTACATTTTTTCCAGTATTTTGAGGATGTTAAAGCTCATTATATACATATTTGTCTCTATTGTTTTCCCCACTTTTTTAATTGATACTCTTTTCACTTCAGTTACACCTTTTGCTTTTTAGCTCTCTTTTTATTTCTTCAATGGTGCATAAGGAGAGTTCTTTACATCTTACTAATATTCACGGATTTGTGAGGTTATATTTTGACATTGTGAAATTTTGTCATTTTCAGTAGAAAATCAGCATGTTTCCTCTTTTCCACCTGAACAACCAGAGTTTCATTTTTTTAATTTTTTGATAGTAATGAGCATTAAATTTGTTCAAATTACTTTTTCATTTATGAAGGGGGATGAATTTGTAATTGAGGCACTGTAAGATTCAATGAATATGAATCTAGGAAAAGGTGCTTCTTTTTCTGAAGAATCCGATTCATTTAAGTTGTGTTTGAATTCTTTATTTGAGAAAAGAGCCATGTTTTTTACTGGTCCTATGCTCCACCAGCCACCACAGAGTCTAACTTGAGAAAAGAATGAATCAATAAAGAAACCCATTCACATTGGCTGAGATGGGGATACAACACCAGCAGACTCGTATTAAGAGCAAGATTTTGAGCCTCTGCCAAATTCTGATTTTTATAGCTCAAAAATCCAACAGGGTCAAAATGTCCTTTCCTCTTAAAACAATTGACCCTCATCCCATGCCTTCTAGCACCAATAAGATAAAGGATGGGCATTGTTCCACAAGAGCAGATTGGATTATACATTCAGAAGAAAATAAACGTGTGCTAGGGCATGACAAGACCAGTTGATTGATTGGATTGGGGCTATCTGACTGCCCATCGGAACAAGTAAGGGCCAAAATGGTGTGTTGCAAGTCATTAACCACTCTGTTACTGGATCAATGAATGTTCAACAATCAGGATTCAATCCTAGCACCTTATGGGTCACCAGCCAGAGCTAACAGGTGGCTCCAGGGGGGGGGCTCTGCAGAGATGCAGTTGGCGTATTCTACAGCCCAAGTTGACAGGGCAGTTTGTAAATTGGCAACATTAGCCTTATGGCAAATAAAACTTAGCCACCCATCTAAATAGTTAAATAAATTTTTCTCAAAGACTTTTAAAGAAACAAAATACCTGCAACACTTAGTCAGCAGAGCCTAGAATACCTTGACTGCATTCCCTGCAGAGGAGTAAACATCCCCAACACCTCCCAAAAAGGGGTGTCTGAATATGATACTAAACTGCATCCCGTGATAAAGTTAGAATTCTAGATTAGTAGCAAATGTGGAATGTCTTATTACTTGCCATTACTCTCAGGTCCACTTTGACACAGAGGTAAAACTTGTTAGAGTCCAATCTATGGGTCAAATGTAGCTGGATGAAAATTAGTCTTTTTAAAAACCATACAATCATGTGCAAGTCTTTAGTTTTAAGAATAGTTACTTGAAGCATTAACTGTTCATAAATGATTATCACTTGTTATTTGAAACAATTACTCACAAAAAATAAAAGAATAAAAAAAACTTGAGCATTAAATGATCCAGTAAGAGTTGACATGCTGTTAAAACAACTAACTTACTCGTAGAGTAGACCTTATTTAAAACTATAGCATTATCTTACTACAAAAATAAAACTTCACCATTGAATACCATATAATTATATATATTAAGACAGCATTTACCTGCTATATTAAGCTAAAATATCAAACTTACTAAATATATAACCTACTATGTTGTGACTTTATTCAGCATACAATAGCAAATAATCTTACCAAAATATTTCACAAATGCTCTTTCCATAACCACACTTTAATCAAAGTGTAAAATTTGATTTGTTCTAGTATAAAATATCTTAAATGTTAAAACTCATTAACGTATTTTTATTATTTCTTTAAAAGACGAGGAAAATATTCTTCTGCATGTTATATAAATTATATCATTCTGGTATCAACAGATTGACTCACACTTTTAGAAATGCCAAAGCAAAAAAAAAAAAAAGCTAAATATTTTGAAATAATTCTTAAAAAGTTACCCAATCATAACAAAATCTTAATCTTTTTTATTGTTAGTCTGTTTTTATTTTTCTATCATTTTCCAGATCAGAAAAAACTGGGAGGCTTGATAAGCCAGTGTGCACAAAGCTCTTAATTGACTGTAAGATACTGAAGAAGAAAAGAAAATGAGAAATAATAGTAAATAAACAAAAAACTCGGTAATTATGATGATAATATAATCTAGAAAGGACATCTTTTAGTCAAAGATTCAAAATGGCAATAATTAGCAAGAAAGTATAAAATTTTACAAAGAAAATGATTTTACTTGGATTTTTCAATACAATTGGTAATTTCTCCAGTTTTAAACCCAATACGTTTTTTGGTCTCTGCTGTTGTTGTAAAATACATTGTAGAAAGTGAACATTAAAATATATAGAAAAGATGAAGGGGGAAAAAATGAGAATTTCATATCTACTGTGGTATATTCCTGGTAAAAAAAACTAGAGGTATTGTTCATAAGATTTTGATTAAAAAAATAACAATTTGAAAATGTTTTCCATTTCCCACCACTTTTTTTTTTTTTTCAGTTTCTAGTTTAATAGCAAATAGTGTTTTTGGATTAGTAGTTAGAATTTTGACTAAGTAATGAATAAAATTTGAGGTGCTACAAATAAGATTTATCAATAAGAATTATATCAATAAGTAATTCGTCTGTTTAATAAATTTAAATGTGAGAAAAAACAAAGTTATGAAGATGCAAATACTTAAGAATAGTTTATTAGCAAATGAAAAACAAAGAAATCAAAAACCAACTATAAGATATTGATGTCAATAAACAAGTATAAATGAACATGCTAATATTTTAGTTTTACTTAAATCTTCCGTATCTTAAACATTCTACAAACATTATACCAAAACCAACAATGCTTTCTTAGTTTTTAATCAAATATCAATCTGATAGAAATACTTACATTGAAAATCACTCTCTCTTTATATATATTTTAAAAGGTTTCTCTGTTCTGTTACAATTTTGTTTTGTTTGAGAAACATGAACTGATAATGTCAATATATTTACAAATACTGGAATATATGAGGTTAAATGCATTTATAATTGACATATTAAAATCCTGTTTTATTTTATTTATCCATAAACATAAAGGAATCAGGGGTCTGTTATGTTTGTGTCTTCTTATAAGATTTGTGGAGATAGACTTGAAGGCGCTCACGTATTTTCATGTAACCATTGTGTTGCTTGATATTGGTGTTCTTCAATATGATTATCGGATGTACTGAATCAGTAGTGTCGTTAATTTCCATATCTTCTGGTTCATTCTTTGGGATATTTGCTTGTTGTTGCATATGGGCAAAAAGGGATTATAATTTGTATCAATCATTTTAGATAATTTACCAGCTAACTGCAACATGACTCCAGGGTCTTTGCCCAGTTGACTGGGGCTGTAGAATACACTGACTGCACCTCTGCTGAGGAGTAAGGCCCCCACCCCACCAAACGAGTGTCCAAGATATGACACTAAACAATCTGATGGTACTATTTACCAACCCCTCCGCTCGGGCAGGATATGACACAAGGTCAATTTTTAAGCGGAGTTTAACAGGTTTGAATTCAGAGTTTTCCTTCTCCTAGACTAGTTGCTTCACCAAGGCTGAAGAACCTAGTCCGTCCTACTATTTACCCATAGCTGGAGGGAGAATAAGGGGTTCATACCTTTCCCAAGGGTATTTGCCCGAAAGTGAACGTAATAGCGCGACTGGAGTACGAACTCGCGTACTATGATTCCGCAGTGCATCGCTTTAACCATTACACCACGAGGACACCCCCACTAAACAATCTGATGGTGAGGTTCCAGTGATGCTGGAGCTTTGAGGAATGTGGAGTACCCCTTCATTGCCATCGCTCCCAGGTCCACTCTAGCCTGGAGTGGTAACACCTGATAAGGGCCCTATCTATGGTTTAAATAGAACTAAACTGCATACTTATGCTAAACTGAATATTTGAAACAGAACTGTCCGACTAAATTGAAAGGCTTGAAATAGAAATGGTTTTGGCAATTAAACTGTGTATTTACATTTAAACTGATACTTATGTCAAATTCAATTGTTTGAAATGGAACTGTTTTTGACATTGAAACTGTACTTATGCTAAACTGAATTGTTCATTATAGAACTGTTTTGATATTTAATTGTGTGTAAAAAAAATCTATACTTATATTAAACTGAATTAGCTTAATTAGAACTATTTGACTTAACCAAATAGTTTGAAATAGAAATGCTTTTGACAATTAAACTGTGTTCTCATGCTAAACTGAATTTTTAAAAATAGAACTGATTATTCGTATAAAAATGGATTTGGCATTAAATAACCTACAAGGGTTAATATGCCATAAAATCCAAACAAGACACCAACCAACTCCAGGGTCTACAGAGGTATCATATGGTTCTGGCTTTGATGGAGTTGATCAATTTTCCATGTTCATATCTTGACCTGGCTGTGAATTGGAGAGCCACAGAGTCAAGGGACCTGATCTCTGGGTGGAATGTTATGGGTGTTAACAACTGAGTGGAAACAAATGATTGCACATAGTTACTCGATAACTTTTATCCACTTGCACACATTACAGTCGGTTACTGAGCGTCTCCAGGTCTTCCCTGTTTTCATCCACCAGCAGGAGTAAGGGCCATCTGAATTCTGGATCTGAACAGAATCACCAATTTGTAATTCTCAAAGTAGGTGAGACTGTATGAATGTTCATTTCTCATATGTCTTTTAGCCATTGCTGTTTCTCTCAGTTAACCGATTTCTCTCAACTCTTTATTTATTTGGTATTTGTCCTGCAGGACACAGAGAGATGGTCTTTGATAATGCAACCATATAATATTCAAAGAGACATGTCAAACTCCTGGACTGGAGTGTTGTGATGGGTCAACAAAGCACGGGCTGCATGATCAAGACACAGCCAATTGCAGCTGTCTGTGTTATCTACAAGTATACACTTAGCAGTTTTGACAGCCAATTCTGCCCAGCCATTGCTTTGTGGGTAGTAAGCCAATGAAATACATTTCCATATTCCCCAATTCTTAGGGAACAAGTCATATTCTTGGGAATCAAAAAGTGGTCCCCATCGGAACTAAGTTATTCCAGTGCCCCATATATGTAGAACCAAGTTCTAAGGGCATCACACACTGCTCTAGCCTTCTCAGATGTCATTAGGGTCTTTTCTACCAAATTACCGATCTGCATATGTAACCTAATTTCTACCATGTAGGTTGAAAAAGTCAATCATGGTTCGTTGGAAAGAGAATTCAGGATTAGATGGTGGCATCAAAGGCTCTTTAGGTTGTGACAAGGTGATAGAGTTGCAGCCAACCTATATATATTCTGCCAGAGTTTAGCATTCCTCATTAGTGGCTGCCGCTGCAACAGTCCTATCCGACATAGCCTTCAATCTGGGGTCATGCTCATATGTGGATGTAAATGCTGCCTTGATTGCAGTGTCAATTGATTCAACTGCATCAGATATAATCGTCTTGTAGGCTTCAGCATGCACAGATGATATCGAGAATTTCTGTCAAGCCTTCTGATGAGGACTATAGTGGATATTGGGAGGCATAGTCACGTGCGGCACTGAGTTTTCCAGGGAAATGCTTAATAGTGAATCAGTACATTAGAGAACATTCCTTGAAACTAAAAAGACATAGGTTTTTATATTCTCCAGGGCCTTACCTGAGAAAATTTTAGCATGTGGTTGATGATCTAGGGTCACTAATAAATTAGGGCATCCCAATACAAACATTTGAGACGATTCCAGTCCACAGACCAAGGCTAGGGCCTTATCTTTGACCAGTGAATAACAGGACACTGCATAATTGATAGAGCGAGATCCACCCAAAATAATTTTCCAATGACTATTTCCAAAACTTGGGTTTGCTTCACCAGAGCAATAGTAATGCTTTTGAAAAAGAAAATAACTCATTCCCGTTTTGTTATAATTCATTGATGGGCATGTCAGCTGACTGATCTCAAATGTCTTGGCCCCCATCTTTAATTTTCCCAACAATTACTCACTTAGATTCTTCCAAAAATTGGTCTCGTAATAAAACTTTGTTTTTTGAGCACAGTAATTCCTTGAAGTGAGGTTGTCACTCTGGCTTGAGAAAATGTGTAGGATACCTGGTTCACAAGTCCAAACCGAGACACCTGATGCCTGTGATATTCGTTGGGGTAAGAAAATGAAGAATTTCCTCAGTCATTTTCTTCATGGGTTTAATACCATCAGCCATTACTAAGAACCTGGCAAACTCCATTTCATTTTTATCAAAAGAGAATTCATCAGGGTTATAAACAATTCAATTCTTCCCCTAATGGGCTATATGCTCCATTGTATGCCTTAAGAAGGACTCCACAGAATTGTCCCAAAGAAGACTATCATCTATGAAACAAATTTTCCAGGTCATGTCCACTGCTATATTGTCAAATTGATAAGTCTATCTATCTCCAGAGGTGTGAAATCCCTGTGGAGCCTGTTCCATGCATCCAGAACTATTTTCTTGGTTCAAGTTGTTTGTGATGGACACCTGATTAAATAGGATGGGTTGTGATGGGTTTTCCCCAAGGTGGCAGAATTGAGTAATTGCCAGTCCACCATGTGTCTGGGAGAGCCATCATTTTAGGTGCAATTACCAGCCTCGGTACCATGTTGTAGGAGTGCCCACTGGCACAGGTTCAATTATATCCAGTGTGACATCTCAATCAAGGTCTTCTTTCCTTTTCTTCTTGCACTAGAGAAGGAGAGGGATAGATGTGTGAATTGCAGATGGCGTCATATCGGAGGTGAATATAACGTCCAACAGCCTTCCTGTCATACTTTGTAAGGGTTGGTGTAGGCATGTGTTAAATGTGCTGGACTTAAACTGATTGCATCTCCATTGTTCCAGTAGGTGCCTGTTGGTTTTTATAGGAATGAACAGGATGGTACTAAACATTGGTGGAATGAGTTCTCTATGTGGGCATGTGCACTTGGCTATTTCCTGAGCAACTGCCATTGAGTTGAGATAGGATGTCTGGGAAATCAGGTGGAAAGAGCTGTAGGACATTTAGGGCAGATTCTGACAATTAAAAACTAAACATGTTGTTTGACACACAAACCATTGGTTGTAGCCAATTCTAATATGCATGAACAATATGCCCTTTATACCAAGCTGGTTGTATGTAATGCCATGTATTTGATGACTAGTCTGCATAAGGTATCTTTCCAGGCACCTGAACTGTTTTAATATCTCTGGTACACTTGAACAAGTTTGTCAATTTGAGGATGTAATGACTATCATGACCAATTGTACCAGTCTGAGAATGCCTAAATGACCTGAGAGTTCAATGCATTATGGTCCTTTCTGTTGTTAGCAACAGGGACACCTGTTTTTAATTGTTCTCAATTCCATAAAAGATGAGGCACCACCCCAAACAGTGTCAAACACCTTTTATGGATCCATGTCGATCTCCCAGTATAGTGAGTGGGGGAGGGGCCTTTCAAACAAGCGTTTGAAAAAGTGAGTGAGCTACGTTCAGTCTTGCATCTTGTTGATCAGTTTGTGGTTTCAATTCCAACCTTACCAGATTTTCAACATACCTTTATTTAGGTGGCCCTTAATTCCACAATCATGACAAACAACTTTTGGTGCTGGGCAATATCCTCAACTAATTTACCCACTGGGATGAGATGTCTTCCTACAACCTACACAAGGATTCTTATACGGTGAAAAAGTGCATATTTTAGTATTTCGGGGTTGTTCAGCTGCCTAGCATTCTCAACCAGATAGCTAGAGGTAGGATGAGTTCAGCTTCATTTTGTAACCAAGCCATTGATTTTTCAGGCAATTCCAAGCTGACAAGATGGTCAAACTTTTTCTTGAGTGTAGTGAGGTTAGCAGGTTCAGTCAAAACTTGATTGTGCTCCTTATTGGCAAGTCCTGCAATCATTCGCCAGGCTATCATGTCACTTGAGGAGGTGACAGTAGATTTCCATATTTGGAAAATCAACTATTAACAAACAAAATTTGGCTTGGACTTGTAATCTGGCTAAAATCTGGGTAATTGACTTACCTTCAGCCTGGCATGTTAAATGAAAGATCTGCTGGTGAATTTCTGTGTAAGCCTTTAACTGGGACAAATTTGATGTGAGACAAAAGTTTTCCCTTGATAGTTCCATATAAGGTATCAGGTGAACATGTCATTCTCAGTTGCATATTGGTAAACTGACTCATGCTCAGTTGTGTTGTTGTGTGAGGTTCGGTGACAGGAGAATCTGATTTCTTTGCATTGGATGTTTGCATCATATTAGTTAGTTCTGTCACTTTGAAAGGTGATAGTTTTCCTCTGATTCTATCATCTGTTGCATGATTTGAGCAATTAAGTTGGTAGATTTTTAGGGCATATCAATCATTATAGGTTATTAAATACTAAATCTTCTTTATACATATATATTAAGCATGTGATTTGTAAACACATTTTGTCAAAGAGGTGGAGCTTTTTCTTCACACAGTCAATTAGCTTCAAGGATTTCTATTTAACACAAATAATTCTATTAACAAATAATTCTATTAACTATTAATCATTTGTTTGCACACTGTGAAGTGGTTACAAGTATTTCTATTTAACACAAATTATTCTATCCAACATTCCTCATTCATTTGCCCATAATTAAATAGTTCCAAGATTCAATTAAACATCAGTAATTTGTCGACATACAGTTAAATGGTCAAACATTTCCATTTTTAAGAATTCAATTTAGCATAAGTCATTTTTTTGCATATAGTTTAAATGTCAATTGACCCATAGATAGGACCCTATCAAGTGCTACCACTCCAGTTCAAAGTGGACCTGGGAGTAATGGCAATCAAGGGGTAATCTACATTACCCAAAACTCTAAGACTGGAACTTCATCATCAGATTGTTTAATGTCATACCCAGGACACTTTTGGGAGGAGTCTTAGCCCACTACAAAGATAGAGTTGGTGTATTGTACAGCTCCAGTCAACTGGGCTGCATTGGTAATTAAGTCAAGAGCCCCATCTGCCACTTATCAACCAAATCCTGTACACAGCAGCAACAACAACAATAAAGTAGTAATATTGACACTCACTCACTTTATTCAGCATCAAGAGTGAATACAAAATTCTACTGCCTCTGAAGACTTGGCTTTTTTACATCATCAGGGGAGGTAACTTCTGTAGTTCAATGCTTACCAAGAGTAGTTCCTATTATTTAATGGGATGATCCATTTCTACTCTCTAATATGAATTTGAAACAAGCAATTTGGACAAGTATGAAGAAATTTACAAGTTTTCCCATGTGTTATTGTGACTCTTGATAGCAGTCACATGCTTGAACACACTTCCTTTTCCACTAATAATTTTGCTAGAGAATAAACTAGAAATATTTTAAATTGCTACCGTCATAAAATGATTTTCACTGTCTTTTTAAATATAAGTTTCTATATTCTTCTGTATTAACTAAAAGTATTAAAGATACAGCCAAAATGTTTTAAATTAGAAAAAAAAAACAATATTAAGTGCAGTAAAAATCAGAAATATAGATATTGATTATTTTTATCAAAGTATTTATCATTTATATTTTAATGAATTAGTGGCACAGTCATAATTGATTGATTAATTAATTGCATAAGCAACTAACACACGGATATCAAATGTTCTTTTCAAAATAAAGTCACTTAGTTGTCAATATAAAATGTGTTCTTTTTCAAAAGAAAGGGAAATTAATTTTTGACTAAAATAAATAAAAAAAAAAAAACACAATTCAAACAAAAAACAATACAAGTCAAAGAAGCAAACTAAAAATCCAAATGAATATCAACAAGCACAAAACCATTTTCTGTTTTAAATATGACATAAAAGATTGACATCTTTTTCCATCTCTAATTTCAAATTTAAGATTGGCTGTTGATATTATCAATTTAGATAAGTGTCAGAACTGTTTGTTTATTAATAAAAACAAGATTCAAGGGAAAATATGTCATTAGATAAAGTTGCTGGAAGTTTTTCTTGAAAAAGAAAAACTGATTGATATAAAAAACGAAATTGTTTATTAACTTTCTAACAACTGAACGTCTTTTGCATTTCTTTAGCTTAGTGGATCGAGTCAAAAATTTTGCAATATTTTGGAAACATAAGGCACAAAGGTGCTTTTGCGGAGGTCCTAAAAGTAATGAATCACATAGGACTATGAGATGTCGAGCTCGGCTGATACTCTCCAAGTGCTACTCAGCAGATTTGCCTCTATGATTTGAAATCCACAGTTTTAGGCTTACCTAACCTTGCCTGATCGTCAAAGTTCTTGTAACCCCAGCAAAATTTCTTGAACCATTTGATTATTGTGATCAATTGTACCTTCACCTTTTGCACAAAAAATATTTTTGGTTGTTTGTGGTGTTATAGCCAAGTTCAAACTGATAAAGCACAAGATGATGAATTAAACAATAAAAACCAAATTCAGAATACTTTGTGAACTTATTTTTAAATATTTACTCATCTTTCATAGGCCCAACAATGATCTTTATAGATAGATAGATAGACAGGGAAAAAAGTCTTATACCTTATTGCATCAATATTAGCAATAACACTTGTTTTACTATGAAGAAATAATCATCCCTGGATGTTGGAATTTTACAGAAAAAGTCAACTATAAACAGATTGATACATTTTCCTATTGATTCCTAAGAGTTTTATCTCTCTTAGATCTCACAAGATCTATCATTTTAAATTATATCTTAAAAACAGAAATCATTTATTTTGTTTTCATATAAACTCATTCTGCATTAAATTCTTGCAATTCTTGAGATATTCTGAAACATTTCTATGGTCTTTGCCACACACAGACTTTAGTAATATTACATAACTTTGTGAAGATTCTCATTTTTTGTTTCAGCATAGTAGAGAAAAGCCTCATTTGAATTGTAACCAACAAAAACAATTTTCAACACTCATGGCAGTGAACGGACTTCTTCAAGTTTACAACCTCATCATCAATAATTCTACAGACATTAACTTCTGATAATAGTTTCCCATCATTTCTGATTCCAAAGAAATTCAGAATAAAGCCTAGAAATGGAAGAAACTTAATGAAAAGAGAAAAAAATTAAATTACAATATTCTAAAGAACAAACTTTATAGCAAATATTATTACTACTTGTCTCAATAGAAATTTTAGCATTGTTAATATCACAATAACTTGGAAAAGTAGAAATATCCAAGAAGAAATTCTTTCATTCATTTTTATTGGATCTCTAAAAATCTTCACTGATAATCAATAAACGATATTCTGCATTCTTCCCCAAGTTATAATTTATTTTTTTTTACAATAAGATAAAAATTGAATAAATAAATTAAATATACTGAATAGTTTAAGCAAAATCACCAAATCGACCAGCAGACTTAGATAATTGGTTGATCAATTTTAACAGCATATCAACTCTTTCAGAGTTATTTTATGCCTAGAGGTTAAGGTTAGATTATTTAATGCCATATCAACCACTGATGGTTATTTAATGCTAAATCCTGTTTATACATTTATGATTTTTAAGAAAACAGCTTGTACATAATTCTATTTTTAAAAATGTTTGAGCTAATTTGTTTGCACACAGTTAAATGGTTTCAAGTATATTAAACGATTTAGTTCTATCTGACCCAAAGATTTGTTTGTTTTTGTGGGTTTTATAACATATCAACCTTTGTAGGTTATTTAATGCCAAATCCATTTTTATAGAAATAAATAGTTCTATTTCAAACAATTCAGTTAAGCATAAGTATGCAGTTATATGTCAAAACAGACCTATCTCATGCAATTTAGCTTAGTATAAGTACATAGTTTAATTCTATTTGACCCATAGATAAGACCCTATTAAGTGCTACCACTCCAGGCCAGGGTGGACCAGGGAGCAATGGTAATGAAGGAGTACTCCATATTTCCCATCGCTCCCGCATTACTAGATTCTCATCATCAGATTCTTTAGAGTCATATCCAGGACACTTGTTGGGGGGAATTTACCCCTCTGCAGAAAAGCAGTCAGTGTATTCTACAGCCCCAGCTGACTGGGCAATACACAGTGAAAGGAAAAAACAGTTTTATTTCAAATAATTCAGTTTAGTAAAAGTACGCAGTTTAAATGACAAAACAGATTCATTTCAAACAATTCAGTTTAGCACAAATATACAGTTTAAAAGCAAAAACAGTTCCACTTCAAACAACACAGTTTAGTTCTATTTGACCCATAGATAGGACCCTATCAGGTGATACCACTCCAGGCCAAAGAGGATCTGGGAGCAGAGGCAATGAAGGGGCACTATGGATTCCCCAAAGCTCCAGCATTACTGGAACCTCACTATCAGATTGTTTAATGTTATATCCAGGACACTGCGGAGATGCACTCAGTGTATTCTACAGCCCCACCCAACTGGGCAAGCCTAAAAGTTAATGAATCGTATTTATTGCATGTTCATATTTACAGTTTTATTTCTTAAGAGTTTTTTCCTTGTACATGGCCCTATTGAATATGAATAATTTTTAAACAGATCTATTTGCCCCCCATTGACGGAGTACAAAATAGGTACTACCACATAGGGTCAGAGTGGACCTGAGAGTAATGGTAATGAAGGGGTACTCCCCACTAGCCAGATCTGCAAAAAGAGTCTTGTAATTAGATGGAGTTTAGTGTTATGCCCTGGACACCCCTTTTTGGGGGAGTCTTACCCCACTGCAAGAGATACAATTGGCATATGTTAGGACAAGCAGACTAAGAGTTAGTGATATGGATCATAACAAAAAATATTGCATAATAGTTGTTTATTAAACCTCATCTTTTTACTTTCTATCATTTTGTTCATCTTTCTTACTCAGAAGCTGACTTTAGTTCAGCATATCTGCAGAAACACTTTTACACAACAGATTTAATCATGTCAGTAAAGGAACAGACATGCCAAAAGATTCATAAAACTGAGAAACTCATTAAGGAAGAGAATATAAAAATGTCAAAGTCAACCCTGACATGGCTGACCAGTAGGTTGTTGAAGATGGTCTAACAAGGCATCACTCATTAGCTCCCATCTTGTATCTACTTACCACCTTGAACATGAAATTTAAATGTCATCCACTAATGAAATCACTTCTTATCATTAGCAGGTGGAGTCTATTTCCTCATCTTTCATCAATCTAATACATAATGTCACTATTCACCATGCTTTCCCTAACTCATATCCTCTCCCCATTCTTCTCAAATCTTATTCTTGCCTTTCTTGCACAGCTTTATAATTCCAATTAACTCTGGATGACCTTTCATAATAACTATGACAAATGCTACTTTTCAATTTTGTACAACTTCTCTCCAATTCAAAATTTTTAATTTCCCCAAGCAATTTTCTCCACCTTAGAGAGTCTAAATTTCAAAATGAGATAGATATTCAACCAAACTTACCAGATGACATACAAAAATAACAGCTTTCAAGTCACTAATTCTTGAGGCAACAAATTAAAAAAACATGAGAAGTGCTAGCTGACATTATTTCCAACATTTCTTTTTTTAACTTTTGAAGAATATGGGAGTAAGTCAAAACCTTTTGAAGAATATGGGACTAAGTCAAAACCTTTTGAAGAATATGGGACTAAGTCAAAACCTTTTGAAGAATATGGGACTAAGTCAAAACCTTTTGAAGAATATGGGACTAAGTCAAAACCTTTTGAAGAATATGGGACTAAGTCAAAACCTTTTGAAGAATATGGGACTAAGTCAAAACCTTTTGAAGAATATGGGACCAAGTCAAAACCTTTTGAAGAATATGGGACTAAGTCAAAACCTTTTGAAGAATATGGGACTAAGTCAAAACCTTTTGAAGAATATGGGACTAAGTCAAAACCTTTTAAAGAATATGGGACTAAGTCAAAACCTTTTAAAGAATATGGGACTAAGTCAAAACCTTTTGAAGAATATGGGACTAAGTCAAAACCTTTTGAAGAATATGAGAGTTTGTCAAAACCTGCTTTTCAAATGCTACAAGTACGATAGCTCTTCAAATGACTCTTTCTTTTCCATTGCTGCTCAGCGTGCTTGAAATACTAAGATATCTCTCATAAAATCTTCAACATTTTAAAAGGACTTTTTGCTTCTATTTCAAGCAAAGGGAACTGAATTGTCAATATGATTGATATGAATAAAAAATAGAAAAAAATAATCCTGAATATATGTTATTCTCATCTTGATTGTTATGAGAATCAAAATGTTTTGACTATTGTAGTCTCTAGCTCTCTTCATTTCTTTGTCATAGTAAAACCTTCTGGGAATTTTGAGCCAAAATACATTGTTGATTCTTCTTTAAAGATATCACTGGTCTCACATCCCACAGAACCAAAGTATTTAACCTTTTCATGCACTCAGGGATTTAATAG
The DNA here is from genome assembly GCA_963585895.1 of Sepioteuthis lessoniana. Taxonomy (NCBI): domain Eukaryota; kingdom Metazoa; phylum Mollusca; class Cephalopoda; order Myopsida; family Loliginidae; genus Sepioteuthis; species Sepioteuthis lessoniana. The sequence goes on from CAUZXS010006001.1 coordinate 156,414, forward strand.
TAAAGTAACTAGATACACTTTAACCAAACGCTTTTAACCACCAGACCATTGATTATATTAAACAAAAAAAAAGTGGTAATGAATTGTTTTAAACAGTTTTCTGTGAATGTATCGAGATTAGACAGATAATATAACAAAAACTGTTGGTTATTTTAACCATAATTCTTCTCTTCCACAATACCTTCCAACCATTTATAAATTTCCCTAGACGTCATTTAAATATACGTGATATCAGAGTAACAGATAGAGTCATCTTTAATCTACAATCAACCACTTGTACAATAGCTAAAGATTATGGTGTGCAATCTTTATAAGCGCATATAGACATTAATATTTGTGGATGTGTGTACATACACACATACATTATATGGAAGAAAAAGAATGATTTTAATCGTTTTTATAATAATTTTTTCCCATTTTAATTAATGTCTTACAGCATTTTTTTTTCACACTGGAATGTATGAAAAATGTTCAATGCAATACTTTAGACATTGGTAAATTCTACTTGGCATCTATCACTGTCAGTCTTCTCATAAATGGAAATTTTTCAAAATTAAATAATGTTTATGCCAGTAAAGTAAAAAAGAACCATTGATCAAAATATATTTGTGAAAATAATATGATTATTGGAGAATCACAGTTACATTACATAGATTTAAATAAACTACTACAAGTCTTTATTTGAACTACTACTACTACTATTACTGGAAATTTATTTGAAAGATTACCCGCATTTTACAGCTAATTTTGACTATTTGTCAGTAAAAAAATAAAACAAAGGTGATTTGGAATGTTGAAAATTGTTAACTATAACAGATTTCATTTTTTTCACTATACTTTTCCAATTTTTGTAACTGCAAACAGCCAATAATACTGAAAAGAAAATCAAGTTTCTAAGAATGTGGCAAGCCATCATATTACTATAAAAACATAATATAGAACCCAATATCAATACAAAAAACAAAAAAGTAATATTGAAAAGTTTTTACAGAGAAGCAACCATCTTGTGTTAATATCATAAAGGTCAGAAGCTCGAATCATTTTAAGGCTCTTTAAAAATCAGTAAATGATACCTCCTCAGCAAGAAGGACAATTAAAACCAAAGATAATGATACTAAACTCATAAGAATAGTAATTATGTACCATTACAAAAATTTGAAGCCTTGTTAACCAGCTTCTCCTTTCTTTTATTTTTCACCTTTCAAGAATCAATGACTAGCTTTAAGTTGTAATGGACAACAAACTTGTCTTTCTTATTGTTCTGTTGTAAACAAACACAAGATAACCTGTCCAAGTTATGATTTTAAACTAAAGATATTTCTATAACTGTGGACATAAAAACTAATTCCCACTTGAAGAGACTGATTTATTATTGCTTATAAAAATAATGCTAATTGTGTAATAGTTTAATACAACTTAGTGATTTTATCTAAACTATTTTTGTTTAATTTTTACAAATATTGTAAGTATCATGAAATAAAATAAATATTTCAATACAAGGATATAGTCCTGTCTAAAAAAATTAAAATGATTACTTTAAAACTAGAATCCAATTCAAATGTTGAAAACAAGTAAAATTAGTTAGGAAAACTTCTCTAGAGAAAAGCAATTTTTTAAAATCCATTTTAAGATGATCTCTAATGATGAGTAATATTTTTTCTCCCTTCCCACTCACTCACTCTTTCTCTCTCTCATTATGATTTTATTTTGGTTCACCTGAAAATCTTTTATAATTTTATCAATCTTAACAAGTTTACTGAAAGAAGAAAATTCTTGATACATTTTTGAAACATCAAAGCTTCAAAACATAGAAAAGGGTTATCTTCAAATGTTTTTCATATAAATTAATAAAGTCTTCACTTTATGGCATTTCAAATAGTAAAGGGAAACCTACATTAATGTAGGTAATCATAAAAGGAAAGTGGTATTAAATGAACTTTTAAAAAGCAAAGGATATCTTAGTGTGTGTGTGTACACACACACACACACACATATATATATATATATATATAGATATATATATATAGAGAGAGAGAGATAAAGAGAGAGTTTTAAACATTGTTATTAAATCCAATATACAAGTAAACCTATTGAATCAGTCAAATTGTTTTTGAAAATTAATAACAAAGTGAGAGTATTAAAATGACTTAGAGATTTAAAATATCAAATACAAATGATAATAAAAATGTACATCATAATCACTATTTTAATTAAATTAATTTGACAAATTATTTTAGATTGAATATACAAAACTTTCATAGTAATCAAAAATATTCCTATTCCTTGGATTTATCCTTTATGATTCCAGCTGGTTGTAAGCTTTAATGTATGGTATATTGGTTACAAATGTTGAAGGTACATATGTAAAAGATTGATACTAAAAGAAAATATTGGGTAGATTAGGAGATGACAAATGAGTCTTTTACAAATAAGTTACATAATATAAACGATAGGATGCAATGGTCTTGAATTGGCACAGAAAATTAGACTTGATGAGTGAGAAGGCCAGTGAAGAGTAGAAGAGGCAAAATGGGAAGGAAACTATACAGTTTAAAGATCTATTGTCATTTTCAATGAAAAGATTGGCAACTGATCAACATGCTCATCAGGGCCACACTGTGTTTGTGCAACAGCCCTGCACTAACAAGAAACAGAAATTAGTTTCAATTCCCCACAGAATACCTTCAACCTCTTTCTCAAGTTTTCTCCACCTCTACATACCTGACACCAGACTTACCTGATTATGAATGAGACATGTGACACAACGGTAATAATTCATGGCAAATGGTGGGCAGAACTTGATTGAGACTTTCATGGAAGAATGAGGCTTCACCATTCCACATACAGAGCTGAACCTAAAGCAGCTGCTTTCGGTATCAATGAGAAACTGCAAGAAATTCAAAAAAGAAAATAATAATCATAAGGTTGTTTTATGATCATAGAATTTGTCATTAAGTCTTACATATTTTTCCATAATTAAAAGAAAAAAGTGACCATGCAGAAATTATAAACAAGCAAAATTCTAATTCTTAAGAAAGATTTTAACGTGTAAATAGCATAAAATTTCATTCAAAACAAGTTTTTTTTTCCAGATGAACCATTGGTCCTGTTGGGGTCATTTCTACACCTAATCATTATATTTTGAAAGGGAGTGGCTTCTGAATGAGAACGGATAATGTAAGACCATCCCCAAAAATGGCTGTGCAAAAATTTTCAGCCACCTCAGATAGACCAATCCAGATACATTATTTTAAGAGAGAAAAATCTTTCATTCTTAATATGAAATTCTTACACACAACCCAAAAACAAAGATAGGATTATTTATTACATATTTACTGGAATGTGAAATTATTAAAAAAACACATAAACTGCTCCAAAGGTTCTCTACAGAAGTCAAATTTATTCATGAAAATTAAAGAAAAATAATGGATTTTTTAATTTCTTTTTTCATTTTTGTTTTTAGTTTAAGAAATATGTTTTCCATGTAAAAGGAAAAAGACTTTTAGGTAATAAAGAAAACGTACAAAACAGCAGAAAAAAAAATTATCCTGATTCTTTTTTTTAATGCAATACAGTTGAATCAAAAAAGACAAAAACAATTTTAATCCTGAAAAATTTACTATTTTTATCGAACATTTTTCAGTATTTCAATATTTTTCAAACAGACAAAAAACATGAAGGTTTTTGGCTCTTTAAGTTATTATGTTTAGCAGAAAAATGCTATTTCAATCCCAACTTGACCCCCAGCAAAACCTTTGATAACCTTTGAAGTAAACACCACTTAACCTATTGTGCAGTTTACCTCCAAGAATATGATTGTTTGGCTACAATAAAGGTCATAAAAAACCACAAACTAATTCCCCTGTAAATGACCTTGAAAGTTGAATTAAACCTTATCTACTCTAACATCTGTTATGTCAAAAAACATTTTTCTATTTCATAGCAAACTAAACATCTCACTTCATTTGGCTGGAAATAGCATGCTGTGCTCTTTGAGACCTGATAAACTTGAGTAATCTCCAAGGTCAAATTTACAGAGCTCATATCCCAACTTCGGAGGTTTTATGCCAAAAGTTATATCATTGAATGTGATTTAATTGTGATTCTAACAGGCACAAACATATTAAGGTTAAAAAGTAAATGATTCTAACCAATATTTTCTAAAAGGTTTGATGAAGTTTCAAGAGGTATAATTTCTTTATTCTTATATATTTTGAAGTACTATGATGAAGTATTTTCATTATTACACATATTTTTAATAAGATTTTTAACAGTTAGTCATTTTTTTGTCAATAAATTCTTCAATCAAAGTTAAAAAACAAAAACAAATAGACCATTTTGGATATTAAAAACCACTGTTAAATCACATTTAACAAGTTGAGAAATTTAAGAGAATAATCTAATTGCCACTATTGATATCGTTTGCCAACTCCCCTCATACTGAATTGGTAAAATATACTTTAAAAGAGAGAATACAAAAATTCCAGAAATTCAGGACGAGGAATTAACTTCAAATGAAATTCAAATTTATTTCATTTTTCATTTTCATGAAAATTTGATTTTAAAATAATAAATACACTGGTAACTAGAACCAACAAATGTAAAAACAATTAATTTCTGATATTTGTTCACTTTTTGTAGGTCAAGCAAAGAAATATGACTTTTTTATGATAGGGATCCAGAGAGTATTTCAAAAAAGTATAGGGATCCAAAAAGTATTTCCTCATAGTATGGGGATTCAAAGGGTATTTCCTAACAGCACAGGGATCCAAAGAGCATTTCCAAACAGCATTGGGATCCAGAGAGCATTTCCAAACAGCATAGAGATCCAGAGAGCATTTCCAAACAGCATAGAGATCCAGAGAGCATTTCCAAACAGCATTGGGATCCAGAGAGCATTTCCAAACAGCATAGAGATCCAGAGAGCATTTCCAAACAGCATAGAGATCCAGAGAGCATTTCCAAACAGCATAGAGATCCAGAGAGCATTTCCAAACAGGAAATACTCACATGATCTCTATGCTAACAGCACAAGGATCTAGAGAGTATTTCCTAAAAGCATAGGGATACAGAAAGTATTTTCTGACAACATGGGGATCCAGAAAGTATTTCAAAGTATTTCCAGCAAAGGAAATACTCTCAGGATCCCAATGCTGTTAGGAAATACTCTCTGGATCCCTATTCTCTTGGAAAATACTCTCTGGATCCCTATCATAGAACAAAAGGAAAATTACCATTCTTTACTTGAAAGTACACCCTAAAAGCACAAGGATCCAGAGAGTATTTCCAAACAGCATAACAATCCAGAGAGAATTCCAAATAATATAGTCATCTAGAGAGTCATTTTAAACCACAAATAAAATCTGATTTCAAAATTTTATGTTTATTTTGGTTTTATGGCATATCAACCTTTGAAGGTTATTTAATGCCAAATCTATTGTTCTATTTCAAACAATTCAGTTTTAAATAAGTACACAGTTTAATTGTTAAAAACATTTCTATTTCAAGCAATTCAGTTTAGTGTAGTACAGTTTCAATGTCAAAAGTACACAGTTTAGTTTTATTTGACGCATAGATAGGACTCTATAAGGTGCTACCACTCCAGGTCAGAGTTGACCTGGGAGTGATTGCAGTGAAGTGATACTCCACATTCCCTAAAGCTTCAGCATTACTGGACCCTCACCATCTGATTGTCTAGTGTCATATCCAGGACACTCATTGGTGGGGGTCTTACCCCTCTTTAGAGATGCAGTCGGTGTATTCTATAGACCCAGCTGACTGGACAAGGAACAGTTGGAGTCAAAATTATAATATAAATATATATATTTTTCAACCACCCAAAATATCCTGCTGAAGATCTAAATTTTCAATTCTTTCTTTCTACCAAGCCTTTCTCTACAAACAAGCAAATAGCTGACTTAATAGCCAAGAGATGATATTCTCCCATCCATGTAAATATCCTATTACAAGATCCTTACAAACACCTTTTTTACCATCTCTCTAAGATTCTGCAATGTTTTAATACATCATTAGTCACTCAAACACTGTGAAGACAATTTCTTTCATAAATATGCATTAGGCAAAATAAATCCTTTTTTTATTCTAAATGTTGTTGATACATAGTAATATAAAACCTGCTGATTATCATGATTTACAACTTGTATGTTTCTTTGACTTTGCTTTTCATCACTGACAAACATTGCATTAAAACTAATTGTGAATACTCACTCAATGTAAAGCTGCAAAAAAAATGAACAACTTTATATGAATAAGCAGTTTAATTAACCCTAACAAAATAATAAATCTTTGAGATTATACTTTAACACTGACACATTCCTCAATAATCATATCCCATAGAAATATGCAATATAACTAATATTTGTAAACTGATAAGACAAATATTTTACCAACAATTTTTGGTGAAAGTGCATCATTGTTTAAAAATAATAATTGTCAAGTAGTTGTAAACAGACCTAAAAGTTTGTTTCAACAGCATCAAAGTTTCTATATTACTTTTATTTACAAACACAAGATAATAATCAAACATTGTTTCCTAAACTTCCCACTCAACAATAGCTATCCTGGATTGCATTCCAAATAGATCAATTAGACTTATCATCTGTCTCAAATTGCAAGCATTCAGTTGTACAATCTTGAACTTTCTCAACTCAACTATTATTATGCATGCTTCAACGTTCTTATTGACGTCCACCTCTCCCTATATCCTCAGCCCTAGAGCATTTATATGTCTATCTGAATATAAAAAGAAAGTCAAGCTGCAGATTAATAACAACCATTAAGCAAAACTGGTTTACAAAGATCTCTCTCTACGTTACTGTTGACCCTTCAGGGTTTAAGTTCAATATCAATTAATAAATAATTAAATCATCTTACACAGTTGTGCCTCTCTGCCAATCATGTAACCCATTAACATAGCTAATGATGAATGAAGTTTGACCATAATTCACCTAAAACTATAATGGCTTTGAAATTGTTATTGCAGCAGAGAAAATCCTAAAATTAATAATCAATGTTTACTCGAATGTTTGTCCGTCAGCATTATTTTAATATAAAAAGGTAAAAGCTATGTCTCTTTTCTTTATCATATATAGAGAGATATTTACCATATAAACTAAGTCTAACATGAGACAACAAGTGACAATTATCTGCAAACTACACTCAACAATTGCTCTGTAACAGGTGTCTAGAATAACAGACAAAATATCTAAAGCCTTTTTTCATATATATTATCACAGATAACAATGCACAAACACTAAAGCTATGAAGAAATAGGTATAAACATTGATAAAAAGAAAAGATTTTTGCAGGTGTTCCACATCTGTTGAAAGTCTACTGATGGCCGACAAGGTCTGGCATAGCCTACTTAATGTTTAGAATCTTAAAAAAAAAAAACAACTAATTAACAGCTAAGTGAGAAGCTGATTTAAGATAGGTTTAATTCGATTTATATTATTCACTTTTCAGTAAATATTTTCTCTACATAATAAGAGTAAAATGAAAAAAAACAATTATTTTATATCCACATTCACACAAAATTACCCTCATTTATTGAATAATAAATGAGGGTAATTTTACCAAAGAGGTTGGCAATAAAAAATAATAATTACAGCTGCATCTTTTTCAAAGAAATCAACAGTGTACCCCAAAAGACTATCAAGCATGACCTTCTTTAGTGACTGCTGCATCTTTACCAGAGAATCAATCATGTTTCCACAGCATTTTCAACTTAAGCTAGTAGTAGCAAAACCCTGTTTAGCCCATTTATAAACATGCTTCTTTGAACACATCACACATTCAATTGTAAATTTAACATGGTTTGCACTTATCAACAACCAAAAATGTTATGACAGAACTCTGTTTAAGCCTGAAGCACTCTTTGATTTGCTACCATTTTGAATATCAGCAAAACAAATCATTTTTGCTAAACACAGTGAAGTTTGCATTTATAGAAAAAAAATATTTTGCTTCTTTTTTTTTTTTTTTTTTAAATCTCCTTATTTATTGAATGAAGCTTATATATATATATATATATTAATAGAAAATTTAAGATCTAAAACAATCATTTTTGAAATTTTCTCAAGATAATATTTTCAACAATTCCATCTTCATATGGAAATGTTTAAACTGCTTTTTTTTTTGTATATGCTTCAAACTATATCATCATAATATCTTAAGAATGAATATATAAGTTAAGATAACATAGACACATGGTCATTGGCACTTGGATAATGTCAGTTCATTGCCTCTCTGATCACATCAGTCCAAGAATTGGTTTGATGGTTGCATAAGCAAGCAGTTGGCAGTCACCAAGTGCTATGGACTATCTACACAAACCTAACTTAGATCTACATATGTACATCACCACTATTGAACACTTTTTATAGTTAACTAGATTATATATATATATATATATAATCTATTTGTATTACAGAATTTATATTATGAAAAAATAAAAAAACTAACAGCTATCTTTTAGTAATTGTATAAATTGGTAATAAACCAAATTTATTAATGTCTTTTTGTATGATTCTTATAACTCCAATTGCATGCAGAAGAATACTTTTACAAAGCAACAACCACTCAACAAAAATGAGGGCTGATGTCTGCTTTCTCTTACAAGTACCCTGTATTACCATGAAACCTGCTAGTATAACAAGCAGAAGCAACTTAAAATCTTATCGACATCAACAATTTCATAGAAAATTGGTGAATTTAATGTGAGTATATCAGGGGAGCAACGAATAATATAAAACATACTTTGAAAAATATATTCTGTCAGCAATGATTCTTTGATAAAATACTATTGACTTCGTGTTTGTGTTTTGGTACTTTTGCTTTGTATATTACCAAATGTATTTTCTTAAGAAATGATCAGAAGAAAAAAATAAAATGTCTGATTTCTCTTTTTCCATTTTTACCTCCATTTTTTTGCAAATGACCACAACAAAAGTGTCTTGTTATTCTGTTTTATATTTGCCAGTCAACTCCAAGTTTGGTGATTATTTTACAACAGCACCTGATAACAGAGCAAAGGTGGCTACCACAAAGAACAGAGATGAAAACTAAAAAAAGATATAAAACACATCTCTCTTCCAGATCCTCGAAATTCACAGTTCAACTGTTAGATCTGATTATTCAATAAAAGAACAAAAACCTCTCTAAAGTAATAAAAATTATTAAAAAATCAACTTCAAATGGTTAGCATGAGAGACACGAAATACACATACACGCTGATTAAATTATTACATTGATACGTTTTTTTGAAACATTCAATAGCCAAATCAACTAGAAAAGTTAGACATAAAGAAACATCTACTGTGATATAAATGGAATTCATTCATAGAGTTGTTTTAACAAAAGATAAAAATTGCTTTGCAAAGTGAACTACACATACTAATTACTGAGATGTCAATGTTTTCTTTTTCCCTTGTGTCTGTTATTTTTCTCTCCCCAACAAAAAAAAACCACTATTATCTACTACCACCATTAGGGAGCCTAGTCACAGAGTAAGGTTTACAAATAAAATCTAGCAGCAATTCACAGTAAATGTTCATACTAATGGCCTGATAATAAGCAAACCTCAGTACTTATCACTTTATTTTTTTTTTTTTTTAAATATTGTCTTTTCTTCAGACACATTTCTCATTATCTCTGATTCCAATATGAGAGTACTCTATGAAAATTAAATTATACAAAATTAATATTTGGATGATTAAATAAATCAAACTAAAAACTATTCAAATTTAAAATACTTTTCAAAGTGTCCAAAAAATTAGTTTGAAATGTGTTTGGATACAAATAAATTCAAAATTATTTAATGTTAATCCTAAATTAAGGGTCTTAAATAAAAGCTTGAATGTTCTCAAATGTTTAAGAAACTGTAGCATGCTAAAGAAATGAGAGAGAAAATTTTTTCAAGTTTCAAAAAGTTGCTATAAGACTTTTTGGTTAATAAAATTAGCTGACAACATTCCTTGAGTCAATATCAAAACCACTTCCACTCTTGACTGACATAAAAGGAATCTGAGCAAGGAAACCAGTAAAAGATCAAGAGGCAGATAGATCCAACAGCAAGCCAATAAAATGCTCCTAATAGAAATTAAGGTTCCTAGAGAGAAGGAAGAATCTCAGAAAGCAGCATTAGTAATATAAGTCTAAGAAGAACCCTTGAGGGAGGCTAAGAAAAGAGTCTTGTCAAATAAAAAATAAAAAATTTTCAACCTGTATTACCAAACTGAATAAAGAATTATTCTAGCTGTCTCACCTAACTATTCCTCTCATATGATCACATTCCTTGAATTCTAATGGGTTTTAGCTGCCTGTCTGAAGAATTAAAACTCAACATTTCTTACTACCAAGAATTTCTTCCTGTGAGGATTTAAAGATTTGATTCAAACTCCTTATACAAGTCAAGAACTGACCCTCACCAGGCTTTTAAGATGTAAGTTATTTAAACCTTATGAACAAACCTTGAATCCAGGAAGATGTGCAACAGCCTTTCTCAAAATTTGTTAATCCTTTCAGGCAAAGTTGCACCAGTAGCCTGCTGTTTTTCTAAATATATCCTTTTAATATTTTAAAATATAAACTTCGAATTTTCCTCTGCATTTGTTTTTGTTTTCACTATTTTCTTTTTTTTTTAAAGTCAAATTTGGTAGAAAAAATATTTTATATGTTCAATATGAAACAACCCACTAGTAGATTGTGCTATATTTTTTGTGAGTGAAAACCAAGCCACCATTGGATCACATACCAAAAATATAACACAATCTACTGGTGGGTCGTACCATGTTGAAGGTGTTAAATATCTTGAAAGTTTAGTTGGGGACTGAATAGAAAAAACTCACTCACTCGATTGACATTCTTCCTCTTGAAAATGTCAATGGGGACCAAAAAATTTCTCTTTTTTCTTCCTTTAATTGCTGTTTCTTTTTGCTAAATTTCTGAATAGAATCACCATTTACACTTCCTCTAATGTACTTACTCCATTTCACTTTCTTATTGTTTTATTTATACAACCTCTTCCTCTCAGATTTTGTTATCTTTTTAATACACTGTTACATTCACTTCCTTATTAATTGTTAACATGTTCTGTTACATTAGTCATTCTTTTCTAATCCCAATGTCTTAGCTAAATTCTTAATTTATAATCTCCTTCATTCTAATTTCTGTTCTCTTCCTGTTTCAAATAGTATTTTCTTCCTTTTACTCTCTTAAATATTGTCTTTTCATTCAATTTTTCTCTATCATTATTTTTTCTTCACTTTCTTGTTTCATTTTGTTACTGACAGTCTGAACTGTTACAATCATAAGTTAACAAACATTGGTAGAAGAGCATAGTTCTCAAATCGACCTTCAGAATGGTGAAGTTTATGATAGCCCCACCTCAGCTTGAGCCCGGTAACTACACTTCATGGAGAAAAGAAATGGTGTTCTGGAAACACGCTACAAATGTGGATAAAAAGAAATGCGCTGCAACAGTTTTCCTGACTTTAACTGGTAAAGCCAGGGAGGCAATCCTAGAAATGTCGCCAACAGATTTGAATGAGGAGGATGGATTATAAGTATATTATACAGCAAGGTTGACAAATTGTTCAAGGAAGACGAAAATAAAGCTGCTTTGGAGACATATGATAAGTTTGAGAGATATAAGCTGACCTTCTGAGATGACTATTGCGGATTATCTCATCGAATTTGATAGGATGACTGCACAATTAAAGTTACATAAAATAATACTCCCTGAACCTGTCCTTGCATACAGGGTTCTTAGAAGTACGAACTTGACTGATGATCATGAGAAGCTAATAAGAGCGACAATCAGAGAACTGACGCTGAAGTCCATGGCGTTTCAGCTAAAGAAATTAATGGGTACTTCTAATCCCGCAAGTGAACCTGCAGTTGTGCAGGTGAAGAATGAGGATGTTTGGTATAACAAGTGGTATGGTGGAAGAGGTGGTTGTGGTTTATACCGTGGTAGTAAGAGACCATCTAGATCTTCCTATCAACATCCTGGAAGTGGCAGATATGCAGTGGCCAAGACAAAGAGTCACCCAAATCCAGTAGGACAGGATGGTAAACCCACAACCTGTCGTGTATGTGGTTCAATTTATCATTGGTCAAATGATTGTCCTGATAAAGGTTATTCTACCGGTAACATTGAAGAAGTGAATATAATTTTTATGGCTCAGAATTCTGATCAGCCAGTGGTTACCAACACCCTTGTAGGAGAGACTTTAGGCTGTGTGGTTTTGGACTTTGGGACTACTTCTACAGTGAGTGGACTCAATAGGTACAACTACTTTCTAGACACCTTACCAGATTCTGTAAGGAATAACCTCAAAGTCACTAAAGGAAGCAAAGTGTTAAAATTTGGTTCCGGAAACAAGCTGGCTTCTGTTAAGAGAATCGTGCTACCGTGCATTGTTGCTGGTTTCCGTGTAGACATTAATGCGGATATAGTTGATGCTGACATACCGCTGTTGCTCAGCAAATCAGCAATGAAAAAGGCAAAGGTAAACCTGAACTTTGACAGTGATACAATTGATATCCTATGTAAAAGAATAAAATTGATGACTAGGTCAACCGGCCATTATTATGTACCGATAACGAAAGCCGTGTCATTGGATGGAGAACCTATACACATGTTTTTCACTAATTTTGTTAATAAAAACTCGGCTGAGGAACTAAAAATTGTGACCAAGTTGCACAAACAATTCAGACTGTTAGCACTTCTCCTTGTAAAATCAATTCTACCCCTATAACCAAATTTATGCATGTCTTAAGTAGCATCTGCTACAGTCATAAACTTGCTTCTGATTGGTTGAAACAATCCCATTTAAATTGAACCAATCTACAATTTATCATAAGAAGATCCCATGTTCAATTCCTGACAAGTCACAAACCAACATATACTTTCTGAATGGTATGGGCACTTAACAGCTACTTCCTCGAATTTCATTTTCTCTCCATACCATCTTCCTAAAATACCTGAACTCTCTACCCCATTCATTAATCTTAGTACTTCCCTACATCTCATTCTTTTAGTCTCTTCATTTTTATTTCATTTTCTTCTTTTTTCTCGATATCTCTCTTCCATATTTCACTCATCAAAATCATCTCCCTACTTTTGGATTCCCCTCTCCTTTATTAGAAATAAAATCCAAACAATTTGCATCTCTTCTTCTCTGACACCATTAAACATGGCAGGTAGCACCAGACAATGGATTTCTCTTTGTTCTATATAAAAAAAATAAGCAGCAAACAACAAAAACCAATTTAAAATATTATATGCATTTGAAGTAATCATTTTAGCTCCTTTAAGCATTTTCTTTTTGTCATAGAAAAGCAAATTATGTGATGAAATGAGACCCCAAACATAAATTTTACTGGAGACAGTAATTCAAGACAAGATCATAATCAAAGGATAACTAGAAGGCTTAACACCAACAATTTTTCATAAAGTTTAGAAGGTTAAATTTAATATAGACTCAAGGGTATAACAAATAATTAACATAGGTCTTGACATAAGGATCAGATAAGGAATAAATTATATTTCAGTAATTAAAGTCATATTTTCTGTTTCTTTAATAATAATTGTCATGTTATATATTTTTCAGTTTCAATTTCCAGTGGTTATTCAATCTAATTACAATTTCTACAACAGTTTATATTTGAACACAGTAATAAATGTGAAAATGAAGAAGTTATGATTATGTTGAAAACTGATAAAGATGTTGATTTACTGATGTATCAATGAAGTTGTTTGAGATGTAAAAAATAAAGCAACAATATCTTTATGATCATACATACTTTTTTTAATTTCTCAACAATAAATAACATTTACTTTAAGTATAAAAATTCAGTTGTACCTCACGATCACCAAAATTTTTAAAAATCTTTTCAATGCAATTATAATGAAGAATTTTCTTCTATGAAGGATAGATATGATTAAAAGAAATTTTAAAGTTTAGCAATTTCATGCATTCTACATTTTAATCTGAATAATAATAGTTTGGATCAGCCATTAACTGAGTTATCTAGTTTAGTATGAACAATATATTTGAATACGAAAATCTTACTGGTTAAGGTTTTTATTATTGAAATGATCATTTTTGTTATCCCAGTAGCTATCAATTAATTACAGTTGAGTTAATACATTGGTTCCAATTATGTGAATTTGGCAATTTATATACATCAAAGCCATTAATCAAGCAAGTGCAAAATTTTTCAGTGCTTGATTTGAATATTTTGAGGATATTGATCATTACCTAAATTATATAATGATGTCTTCATCTAATAACTATCAACCTCCATGCATCTACCCGGCTGTAGAACATTGTTCAATCAAAAATCTCCACCTTTATTAATAACTTTAACAGAGATTATCTTTCAGCATGGTTCTAGTTTAGTCTTACTGTAATTCATCTAGGTTATTATTTTAATGACATCAAAGTATAATATGCATCAGAAACAAAAATAAGCTCCTGGTAGGATTTGAACCGACATCCCCTTGGTTATCAAGAAAATCTAGTTCTCCAAACCAGAGCTGCTTTTCCATCTAAATTACAAGAATATAATATCACAGCAGAAGTCCAACACTTATAAAGCCAGCCAATATCTTTGGTATTGGATTTGCCAATACTATGTAAGCTGTTACTGTTTTATACACTAGTTGAGTGAACAATATATAATAATATTATATACACATTCTGCTGCAAATAAAAATAATAGATGTATAGCCAACAAAGTCTTCATTAAATGATGACTGTGATGTCAAATATAGTTTTGATACCAATGCAAAACACCTAAACAGTAACTTACAATACCACCAGAATTTATTGGTTTTCAGTCACATTGTGGGAATGCCAAATCAAGATGCAGCCATTTTGTATAATCCTTTGTTCTATTTATGATTTTTCAGGAAATATTCAATGATTTAAGATTTGAATCAACTGACATCATGACACTGAATATGAATGAAAAGAGAAGAGCTCTTCCCATGATTTTCATGTGCACATTAAATGTACAAAATTTCAAATATACATATGGAGAAAAATTTAAAAATAAAGTAATCCAAAATTGCTGAATTTATTAAAAGGTGTTGTGGAGTGATAAAAACATTTCACACTGACACAATGAACTAGTCTGAAAAGACTATAAATAGTGTACATATTTTATTTAATAGATAAAAAATAATAGTTGATTTCCAATATTGTCTCCTGTGTTTAATCATTACTTTTTACTGTCAGACTATGATATAACACAAGGAAAGTCAATATTAAAATGTTTTGGTTTTAATGAACCTTTGACAGGACTTTAAAATGGTAAAACCAGTGTTGATAGAACAACAATGGATTTTAAAGTCCTGATGAAGGTTCATTAAAACCAAAAGGTTTTAACATTGACTTTCCTTCTAATAAATTTATCACTTCTCAATTGCTTTGTTTTTCAATTTTTCTCCATGGATTCCTTTCCATTATTTACTTATATAAGAAATCATAAAACAGAAATCTATACTGTTAAATTTTATTCATTTTATAGCACTTGAGTACTATTCTCCCCTTTCTTGAAATAAAAAAAGGACAATAATAATAATAAAAATATTGCTGTCTTTTATCTTCACAATTAAAATCAGTAAGTAAATAAGCTAAATTTTATAATTTTCATGAAAAAAAAAAAAAGGTATGCTGATGTAACAGCAGCTACTATACATGCAAAAGTATTATTTTTTTTAAATCAAGTTGAATAAAACTAGTTACTTTTAATATGATGAGAATTTTGTAACTCAGTTCTGGAAAATCATTATAAAAATAAAGTAAAATTGGAACAAATTATACAGGTTTTACTCAAATTGATTTTGAAATAAAACTGACCAATTGGATATTCAAGATTTTTTTTATATCATGGTGACCACTGTTTTGCTGTTCAATATGATGATTTTGTCAGGTCAATCAGCTGACTACTCTGGTCATTAGAAAAACACTGGAAAGATATTGTGATTCAAGAATGCTGACTTTTCAACATTTCCGAGATAATTATGATTTCAGGTACTTGTCCACTTTCAACTCAACTAGGAAGTTACGTATTTCCAAGATGATAATCTAGTATATTACTTGAAGTTTAGGTTAAAATGAGAGGATATATTTATGGAGCTGACTAATTACAAACATAAATAAATTCAAAGTATTTTTTGGTATAACAATTAGCAAGGTAAGCTAGAAGTCTATTATTAATGAGTTCAATTCTAACTGGATACCCCCAGACCTCTAACCTTGTGTCACAACTAAGTTAAGTAAATAACATATATAGACACATATGCTCTATCCCTGACATTAAGCACTCTTTATATATATATATATATATATATATAAACACTCACAAATAGTAGCATCCTTATGTAAAAATAAAATTCATGAGTAGTTATACATTTACTTATATGTGTATGAGTGTGTGTGTATATATATATATATATATATATATATATATACACACACACGAATATATGTTGGCATATACATATTTATATAAGGACATATACATATGCATGCATTTATAAGTGTGCATATATGTAATGAATTAAATCACATGAGAAAAAAACAAAAAACTGAATTTCTGATAAATTGAGGCCAAATTCAAATTCTTAAAGTGGTTGCATTAATGGGAAAAAATGTTTTAAACTATTGAAAGATGAATTGGGCAAAAGTAACATTAGATGTAATTAAATAAGAAAAAAAACAAAGACGTGCACTGCCAAACAGTTAAAGTCATGCAAACTTCACATTCAAGTCCACTTGTAAATGTAAAGAAAATCAAAATCACTTTTCTCAATCAATAAAACCATCTCTTTTGTCTCTCAGTTAAATATGCGAAAAGCTTTATATTCAGTCATGGCTTCCTGGTTTTAGTACAAAAGTAAACAAATCTAAATAAAACTAGAAACAATAGTAGCATTGAGAGAAAACTAAAATAGATGAGTAGGACTCAACTACAAAATAATAGTCTGATTTTCAACTGCCTCTTTGAGTTTGGTTGTTGAAGTGGTAAAGCCTACAAAATGTATTTCTCAAATAAAAATGTCAAGTTTTCTTGAAATTATTCTAGCCCTGGTTCTTGTATAAAGAAATCATTTCATCTTTTTGTGAATACCTGTGTTCAATCTTTCAAAGTACACAAAATGTTATTTTCTTTACAGGACCATCTTTTATTGATAATTGTCTTGACTAATCAAATCATCTTAAATAATTCTGTAAACATTATTTAAGGTAATTTTCAATAGAATAGATAAAGTTAATTCTTCATAATTATTAACCCCATCATAAATTATTCCTACTTACACAGTAAAGAAATACAATATCTTGTTTATTTATTCCAGATAAATATATTCTGAGTTTACTTGATTTTCTCTTTCTCATGTTTAAGACATCATCTCTTGAAATCACTGGGAGAAATTGCTTCTCACAAGGAAAGCATATTTTGTTTATCAATTTGAAATCAACAAGTTTAAAAACATATTCTGGATAATCGACATTCACCTGAAAAGATGAGTACTTCAACCAAATACATTTTCGAGGCTGATATCACTGCCACAGCCCCTAATTCAAAGAAATCATTCTCAAGGTTGATATAGTTGTACAGTCTATAATCACACATATACAAAATTATTTCAGATGAACCCCAGTAATAAAAAGATTTTTGTCAAATCATCAAAATATGAAAAACTAAAACTGCAAGACAAAAATCAACTTTGCTTCTTTCTCTATTACAAGTGAGAATATTGATACAAAAATATGATGTATATATGTACTATACGTGGATATGATGTATCTATCATGAATTATAGTGTCAAAATGATGACATAATAAATCTCAAACTGAATTTGTAACCACACCTAAAAAAAAAAGAATGTTACGTTTCTAATCCATAGTTCAGTTAATCAAAAAACTAAAAAAGAATTACATATTTTTGGAAATTTTCTTTCTAGTCAGATCTGACGAAAACGTTAACAAAAAACCTCTTTTTGCATCTTTTATTTTATCTTTCCTCATCATCAAGTCATACTGACAGCACAAAATGCACAGACTTTTTCTCGCCATCCATCTCTATTATTCATTACTCCTGGCAAGTCCTCCAAACTATGTACAATGTCCACACAGAGTATATTGTGACGCGAAAGGTTTACTTTTATCCCAGAATGGGGTTTTATTTCGCACGTGTGAAGACGGGGCAGGTTGGCACTTGATCCCCTATAGAATAAGTCCTCGTTCAGAGTTTTTCTCTCAGGCATATAAGAACTGGCATATTACGTGAGAGATTAATTTAGAGCTAGACTGACCGCCGCTGGCAAGGGATTCCAAATTTCACACTATCCACACACCCACCAGGCCGCTAAACTTCCTTCCCCTAGACAATGGAAGAATATGGACCAATAGGTTTTAGTCGTAATAATATTATATTGTAGTAGTCGGCAACTCCAGTTTCCCATGTGATATTTTAAGGGAATTAATAGGACAATTCTAAGCAAGATAACATAAGGTGAATAGAAGCTGAAAAGGAAGTATGAAGTAACAACATAGACCACGTGGTAACATAAAAATATATGATTCCTTTACTACAGTTATATACACTTTCAAAGTGTCAAAACATATAATAATTGGACAGTCCACGAATATAAATGTCTTTTCTTGACTTTTGTTTTTCTTCAAATTGAGAGAGAGAGAGAGTGGTATACAGAATTTGGGTATAAAGGAGAAATAGCCCAAAATTACTTATCTTATTTTTCGACGGGGTTCCACTGGAGAATCTTTCTTCTTTCACGGGCTAATAGACTTTATTCTATTTTTTTACACTGGCTTGAAGAACCTGGCGTCCCTCGTGTCTCAGATATTCTTTTGTCTTCAACCCGGAATACTGGCTATGGTTCGTCTGCCCGCTACAAACCCTGCTCAAAAACTAACTTTCTTACTATCTATTTCCGCTGACGGGGGGGAGCCCCACTTCCGTTTTGGGGTCCCAGCCAATCATTTGGCTTCTCTCTTCTCCCCCTTGGTGTCCGGCGATCTGAGGTTACTAAGTACCAACACCTATTGATATCCCCTCAGTGACCCACACTCTCTCTTAACGGTCACTTTTTTGACGGGTTTCCACTGTTCATTCCAACGGGAGGATAGTATTAATCTTACCTCAATCATCTCCGCGGGATATCACGTGACAATATATATAAGTCAGTCCATGCTGGTCAGCCAGCAAACACTGATGCATCCAAGTATAGAAGAAACTCACTCATGAATTTGTCTTTGGTTCTGCAGCCTTGGATGCTTTGTCAGATGGTAAGTTTACAAATTTATGTTTATCTACAAGAATTATGGCCAAATGAAAAGTTCCAGGAACCTGGATATTGACTTTATAGACTCCAAAATAAACATCTAAAGTCAATTAAGGTAATAAAATGGCAAAATAGAATTTACATTATAAAATGGAAATAAATGTTCTACATCACCTTTACAATCTCAAAATTCTAATCACTGACAATTTAAAAAAAGAAAAAAGATTTAAAAAGTAAGAAACAAAAGATAATGAAAGAAAAAATTCTACAAATTTGGATGTGTCAAAAGAGTGTAGGCTGAATAACAAGTTAGCAAAAGAATCTCAATCTTTATTGGCCTAAATATATATAAGTCTCTGCTGGTTGGCCAACACTGGTGTGTCCACATGTAGGAGTCCATAGGAGAATATCACTATTGAGTTTGTTCTTACTTCTCCAGCAGTGTCCAAAATGACTTGCTTGGATAGTTTTTGAGATGAGAGAGAAGTGGCTGCACAGCTGATGTTTGGAGTAAAAACACTGTTCAGGATTTGTTCAAAACAGCACAAAGAATTCTTGTGTAGTTACCATCTAGCTTCTTCTACAAGCATTTTGTTAGAGTCCAAGTGGTGCAACCATACAATAATACTGACAGGGTTACTGCTAGGAAGAATTCCAGTTTTGTTTTTTTTTTATCAAAGAGATCAGATATCATATGGTATCTGATCTCTTTGATAAAATAAATAAATATTTTCTTCCATTAAATAAATATGGTGCAAATTCATCTCATTGCAAGATTCCAGTGAGAAAGTCAAAGAAGTTGGTGTTACCATAAAGTGAGTGAATCACTGCTTTAGTGATTTTGTACAGTACCAGTTTCTTTGAAGAGACCATATCCAAGGAGAAAACTACTAACAATAATATTGCCTTGAGATTTTTTAACATATTCTTTCAATGATTTGACAAAGTTAGAATCTGAGAAGTTGTGGATCAATTTCTTCAAAAAGTTTGGTTTGTTTTTGTTTTTTTTTGTTTAATGGCATATCAACGTTTGTAGGTTATTTAATGCCAAATCTATTCTCCAAGAAGAACAGTAGTGGTACTATTTAACCCATAGCTGGGAGGATAAGGAGGTTCATACCTTTCCCAAGAGTATTTCCCCGAAAGTGAACGTAATAGCGCGATTGGAGTATGAACTCGCTTACTACGATTCCGCAGTCCATCACTTTAACCATTACACCACAAGGACACCCCCTCTTTAAAAAAGTGTTCTGGTTTTTCTGAAGAATCTTTTCAACTTCAAGTCACATACAATTGGCAAATAGGGCATTATAAATCTTAGCTATAGTAGTGAGAATTATGCCTTTAGTTCTTAGTAATTTTAACGAAGCATTTCTAAGGGAAGGGGAAGATGCAGCCTTTTTTCCTTTTCTCTAATGTGTTTTGTTTATATGCAGCATTGCATAATCAAAGTATGTCTTGTCTTCCAAACTTCAGGTGGTATTTCACAGAGGCCTGCAGCATGACATCTAGTAGTTGCCTTCAGTTGGTCTTCTTCTCCACTCATCTCTGCTGCTATATATAATATTCCAGACACCCATTCAAATTTTGATAATCACACCTACAGTCTGCTGCCAAAGCGTTGCACATAGACACACCTTCCACCATGTCACCCACACATCCTACACAACACTTCCACTGGGGAACAACCTGCATCCTGCTTACCCAAGGAAACAGGTGTGCTTCCTATTATACCACCCACACAACTTATGCAGCATTTATGCTGGAGCAACTGCAGCTTCTTTACTTTGGGCAACAGGTGCATTTCCTGATATGCCAGCCACACAATACATGAAACCTGTCAAAGAGATCTTCCAGTCAATATCCAGCACTTCATATTCGTCATTCAGAGTATGTCGTTTTGATGTCTCCAGAAAAGTATCAAACTTGTTTAGTACAGTTACCATATATTGATTGCTTACATCAATATTGGTAAGTGAAGAGCAGTCATATCATTAAGTTTTACTTGTTTGTTGCTTATTTTAGGTGTATTTTTTCCATGTTGATTCCATGATTGGAAAATACTCCTTCAAAAGAGGAGTATGTCTCACAGTTCAAAGCACTGTTTTTCTATTTTGACAAAATGGCAACTTTCAATGTTAGAATATTAAATAATATAAACCACCTACCTGAAGTGTCATGTAACCACTGACTGACTTATTTAAGAAGGTGAAATGTAACTTTCACTCTTCCCTTTTTATTGCTATCAATCTAATTGACCCAGGACAGATCACAAAAAATACATTCATTTTTGCAACCCCCCATCAAATTCCTAACTTATTTTTTCTGGCCTGATCAGCCTCATACTAGTTTTTTCCTTGTTGTTTTTTTCCTGATGCTGAGAAGTAATCTTCTTGACATTCTCTAACTAAACAAACACTAGTGCAACACAATGAGCTATTTTTTCTTAATGCTTTTATCTTATTCCGATAAAAATGAAAGCATATCTTCATGATGTGGTTATACCAAAGATGCTGAGGGCAGTTAATGAAGAATAAAAACTCAACGAATGAAAATTTCCAAACTAAACAAATCTTACAAAAGTAAAAACTGCCACCAACAGCAAAATCAGAATAAGAATTAATCAGTTAAAACTTTTTTAAAAAAGCTTTCAGATTCTCTTTTTATTTTCTTTATCAGTAAAAGACATAGGAGAAACTATTTTTTCATAAATTCCAGCAGCACCCACTAAACTTTTCTACTTTCTAAAAAATTTTAACAACAAGCACAAATTTGCTATTTATTGATTAAAATAAGGAAAAACTCAGCACTTGAACTGATGAGTAAAGGATTATTATTCAATGGATTTTGTAAAATTTCCATGAAATAAAATCAGTGTGTGTATTTTTCAATAGAATAATACTGAAATATATATTACCAGATGTCAACTGACATATGCTTCTTATATTTTGATTTTTAAACTGGTTCTCTAGTTTGCATAGCTTTCATTTTAGTTTTATAGTTTCCAGCTATCATTAATGTCTACAAATGAAAAATGAAATATCCAATTATATATATATATATATATATATATATATATATATATATGTAAAAACAACTTTGAAAATGAATTAACATCTCTTGAAGCACTGCTATATAAAAATTGATTTCCACAACCTTATATACAGTATCTCAAAGATCATTTAAAGGTAAAATCAAATATATATAATACAGTGCCAGTCATTGGCATAATGGTTAGAGTGTTTACCAATGGCCCTGGAGACCTGGGTTCAATCCCAGGTTGAGTTATACCAAAGACTTAAAAAATGGTACTTGATGCTACCTTGCTTAACACTCAGCATTATAAGGTAAGGATCAAGGGTAAAGTGGAGCAATCCAAGTCAAGGAGTAGTGCTCTCCCCTACACCTTGGTGTAGTAGCTATTGAAAAGGGACCCTTCAGGTCACCCTCGACTACAGTTGCCAACTTCACTTACTTTATATATATATATATATATATACACACACACACACACACACACACACACATGCACTTTTATCTTATAACATATCACTCAATAAGTCCCAGGCCTGACATATAGATGGCGCCACAAATAAAAAAATCCATATGATTTTTAAAAATACTAACCTTTAAATGGCATGTGTCACAATTTGATCCCAATCAGATTATTAGTTTACAAATTACAGTTATTTAAGTGAAGCTACTGTTGCAAACTGATTCATTGGTCTAGTAGGTAGAGTGTTCACCAATGAGCCAGGAGACTGGGATTTAATCCCAGGTCGAGACATACCTAAGACTCAGAAATGGTACTTGATACTTCCTTGCTTAACACTCAGCATTATAAGGTACGTATTAAGAGTAAAGTGGAGCAATCCAAGGAAAGGAGTAGTGTACTCCCCTACACATCGGTGTAGTAGCTAATGAAAAAGGAGACTTTGGTCACCAACTTTACTTACCTTACCTACTGTTGCAAATCTTCAAAACAATGGAAAAATATGAATTTTGTTTGTTGATAAAGTATTGCTTTCTGATGGGGAAAAATACTGTTCAAGCAAAGCGATGACTTGATAAGTGTTATTCAGACTCTGTTCCATTGGAAACATTGGTTAAGAGGTGGTATGCTGGCTTTAAATGAAGTCATACAGACATAAATGATACTGAATGTTCAGCTCGCCCAAATTCAGCAGCTGTCCAGGAAAACACCAAAAAACTCCACAAACTCATTTTAGCCGATCATAAATTCAAGTTAGGTGAGACAGTAGAGAAGCTGAAGATATCAGAAGGCAAAAACAACAGCATGTCAATGACTTAGTGTTGTTTGCAACTGTTTCAACACCACAAAAAGGAGTTTTTGTGTAAATATGTGATAACGGATGAAACATGGATCCACTACTTCACTGCAGAATCAAATCGCAGTCAGCTGAGTGGACAGCAGCAGGTGAAATCCGCCCAATGCGACCAAAGATGCAAACAACAGCAAGCAAGGTTTTGACCTCCTTATTTTAAGATGTGCAAGGTATTTTGTAAATTGATTACTTTGAAGAAGGAAAAACCATCAATAGTGAATATTATATAGCATCATTGGTGTGTTTGAAGGAAGAAATCGCTAACACGGCCACAAATGAAGGCGGAAAAAATGCTCTTTCACCAAGACAATGCACCGTGTCACAAGTCGATCACAACAATGGCAAAACAACACAAACTGAACTTCAAATTGCTTCTGCGTCCACCCAGTAACTACTGGCTGTTTGCAGACCTCAAAAGAATGGTTCAGGGAAAGAGATTTGGCTTCAATGAAGAAGTGATATCGGAAGCTGAGGCTAAAGACAAATCATTCAAAAAAAAAGTCATCAAATTGTTAGAGAAGCACTGGAATGAGTCTATCACCCTAGAAAGAGACTATGTTGATGAATAAAGTTGAATTTTGCCTAAAAGTTGTTGTTTTATTAGTTAGGCCAGGGTCTTATTGTAATGTGTGAGATACATATATATATATATATATATATATGTGTGTGTGTGTGTGTGTGTGCTAAATTTCTGGAAGAGACTTTAAATCTTTCCCTGGCTTAAAACAATTATTCATGACATGGTTAATTACACTCTTACAAAATTATGTCTTGTATTTGCCATGAATTCTTAGTGACAGTTATTCTTTCTATATACATGTGTATGTGTGTATATATACATATATATATTTGTAGGGTAATAAATTTAGGAGGAGCATAAACTCTGAAATTAAACCCTAAACAGAGTCATTTGGAGAATCTGTCACACAGTGGTGCACTATTCTTCATTTATCATCTCATCCAAAAAGTGTGGCTCGTTCTACACAAACCTTTCATCACTATAAAATAAACCCAGTGTAGATAGTCCAATGGTTCATATCACATCGATAGGTTTGGTTTGGTGGGTTTTATGGCATATCAACCTTTGTAGGTTATTTAACGTCAAATCCATTTTTATGTAAATAATCTGTTCTATTTAAAACAATTCAGTTTAGCATAAGTACACAGTTTAACCGTCAAAAACATTTCCATTTCAAACTATTCAAGCAGTTATGTGTAACAATTCAGTTAAGTGTAAATACAGTTTTAATGTCGAAAAACAGTTCCATTTCAAATAATTCAGTTAAGCATAAGCACGCAGTTTAAATGTAAGTACGGTTTAATTGTCAAAAACATTTCTATTTCAAGCTATTCAGTTTACTCAAACAATTCATTTTAGCATAAGTATTTAACCCATAGATAGGGCCCTATTAGGTGCTACCACTCCGGGCCAGAATGGACCTGGGAGCAATGGCAATGAAGGGGTACTCCGCATTCCCCAAAGCTCCAGCATTGCTTGAACCTCACCATCAGATTGTTTAGTGTCATATCTAGGACACTGGTTAGGGGGGGTCTTACCCCTCTGCAGAAGTGCAGTAAGTGTATTCTACAGCCCGAGCCAACTGGGCAATGCAGAGTTAAATGTCAAACAGTTTTATTTCAGATAATTCAGTTAAGTATAAGTACACAGTTTAGACGTCAAAAACAGTTCTATTTCGAGCAATTCAGTTCAGCACTAGTACGCAGTTCTATCTTAAACAATTCAGTTTAGCATAAATACACAGTTTAAATGCAAAAATCAGTATTGTGAAAGAAGCACAGTTTAGTTCTATTTAACCCATAGATAGGACCCTTATCAGGTGCTACCACTCCAGGCCAGAGTGGACCAGGGAGCGATGGCAATGAAGGGGTAGTTTGCATTCCCCAAAGCTCCAGCATTGCTGAAACCTCACCATCAGATTGTTTAGTGTCATATCTAGGACACTCATTGGGAGCGGAGTCCTTACCCCTCCGCAGAGAAGCAGTTGGTGTATTCTACAGCCCCAGCCAACTGGGCAGATATCGATAGGAGAGGCCATCATATTTATACATACAAACATAGGATAGAACCTTAGTTCAAAATATACCCCTTAGGACAACATACAATTTCCCAGCATACTTTCCGCTTTCCAAAACAGTCAGCAAGGTCATTTCAAATTTGAACTGTAGAGTTAGGGACTGAAAGCAGTGGGTGATGCAATAGTTTTCACAATCAGCACAAAAAATGAAGAATCTATTTGCTACAGGCTAAATGAAGTGGTCATATAAAGTCAACAAAGAGCCCGACCAGCTGCAGCTTTAGGATACATCATCATCTCTGCCATGAAACAAAAACAAAATCAATAAAGAAATAATAATTGGATATGAAAGAAGGAAAAAAAAGAAGACTATCTCAGAAGAATGAGAAAACCTCTTAGAACTAAGCTTTGCAGCAGAAATTTCATCAAAGGGATAAACACGTGGGCTGCCCCATTGTAATGAATGAGGGAAGAATTTCAACAAATGGTTGGTTGTTTTGTTTTGTGGTGTATCAACCATTTTTGGGTCATTTAAGGCAGAATTAAATTATGAACAAATCAGTTTAGTGTAAGTATAGTTTTGTTTACACACAGTTAAATTTCAAACAATTCAGTTTAGCACAAGTACGCAGTTTCAATGTCCAAAACAGTTGTATTTTAAACATATCAGTTTAGCATAAGTACACATTTTAGTTCTTTTTGACCCATAGATAGAACCCTTATCAGGTGCTACCACTCCAGGCCAGAGCAGACCAAGGAGCAATGGCAATGAAAGGGTGCTCTAGATTGCCCAAAGCTCCAGCATTACTGGAACCTCACCATCAGATTGTTTAGTGTCATATCCAGGACACTCATTGGGGGATTCTTACCCCTTTGCAGTGATGCAGTCAGTGTATTCTACAGTCCAAGTCAACTGGGCAATCAACAAATGGACCAGAGGACAAGAAATCTAATGATGGTGCACAAGTCTTTACACCTGTGAGATGACATCGACTATATGTGTCGAGAAAAAGGAGTCATCAGCAAGTATTTTTAATTAGTAAAGTTATTTTTTTACATAATCTTTTAAAATTTGAAACTTATTTTCTATCAAGTTTGAAAGTTGTTTTTTTTTTAAACTGTCTTCCTAAAATCGCATTGAATGAATTCAAATATTCATTACTTCAGTTTTGAAGTAAGTTTTTATCTTAAATTAATGTAGAATTGGAATCAGGAGATAAATTTTCACCAATACTGGAGGTGTGAACATGGATTTTTGAAAATTTTTTGATATCTGTGAAAAAAATATCCCCAAACTTGCATAAATTCTAATTTTATCAACAAATATTTTGTACCATGAAGAAGAAAGACTAGAATAGAAAATTCAGAACAGTATAGAATCAGAGATATTTTTTTTAGGTTGGTTGGTTGAATTATGGAATACCAACCATTATAGGATTATTTTATGCTGTGATCAGTTTTTTTCATTAATATTTGGTGTAAAGTAAGTAGTCCTATTTAATAATGCATATTTAAGATTTAAAATAAGTAAAGTTGGCAACCAGAAGGCTCCCTTTTCAATAGCTGTAGGGGAGGACGCTACTCCTTTCTCAGGATTGCTTCACTTTATTCTTGATACGTACCTTATAATGCTGAGTGTTAAGCAAGGAGGTATCAAGTACCATTTTTAAAGTCTTTGGTATGACTTGACCTGAGATTGAACCCCGGTCTCCCGGACTATTGGCGAACACTCTACCCAGTTGCAATTAATCATTTTCAAAAAATCAATTTGGCCCAAAGATGAGATTCTAATTGGTACTACAACTCAGGATCTAAGTGGAGCCAGGATTATGAGCAACAGAGGGATGATTCTACACTTGGCATAATTTCAGATTTGCATGAAAATTAATAAGATAACTAGGATCTCTTTAAAACTGTCTTTTTCTAAGTCTTTTATATGTGTTGATACTCTGATCATGCACCCACAATCCTCCTCATTTCCGACCAGTTAGAACTTACATTAACTCAATGTAGACATTGGATGTAGTCTGGAGGACCTGACAGGACAGATGAAGAGAGAAAGAGAGTCAGGGAAATCCATGCTGTCTGTGTGACATTGATAATGACAGACACCAAGATATTCAAGTACATACTTACAGATGTTTTTTGCTTTATTACTTGAAAATGTCTATTTTTCATTTTGTCTGTTCATTTCATTTAAATTAATAAAATAGGAAAAGGATATTTTTACAAATAAACCAACAAGATATTATATATATATATATATATATATATATATATATATATATATATATACACATACACACACACATATATCAGGACAAAAGACATTTAAGTGAATGTAAGCAATCGAGCATTGATACCTATTTTCATGAATTTATTTATCTCATTTCTCTGTCAAACAAACTTGTTATAAAAATGATTTTCATTGTGTAGTGAACTTTTGAAGATATTTTTTTTCAGCTTGTTGAAGGTCAGCCAGATCAAAGTTGGTCTTTAAGTGACATTTCACTGTTTGAAATGTGAACAACACTCAGATCCTGGTGTTTTATTTAAAGCTTCTTCCTTAAAAACTACTTGAAGTAGTTTCCCTGCCAAAAGAATGTCTATGATTTTATTTATCAACCATCATAAAAATTCCTAAGTGTTTGCAAACATCAAATAAAAAGCTACAGCGAACAAATCAGTCAATCCTGTAGTATACTAGGTGACACAATCACTAATTTATGGTGATTTATGAAAACAAATAGAGAAATAGGCAAAAGTACTCACTTTTCCATATTGTGCTTGGTGAAGATGTTGGTCTAAGAAAGAAATGTCAATTTATTTATCACAGAATTCTGTGAACTTACTATTTTCTTAACTTTAGTTTAACTAATATCTTCATGTCATAATAAATATACTACTTTAATCAATATTGTTTGTTCAATAAAAATTTGATAAAATAGTATAAATGGATAAGCAAAGATCTTTTAAAGTAATGCAGTTTCATAAACTAAAGTCTCTTAGCACTATGATGAGCGTGTAGAAAACTGTTCAAAGATACATTTAGTTAGAATAGAAAGATTATAGCATGATACTATTTAGGTCGAGATTTGTAACTTGGGAAAAAAAGGTTGAGTTTCATTGGGATGGAAAATCTAAATGAATATATATACTCTAATCTAAAAATCATGTCATGTATTTTAATGTTATCGAAAAAAATGTTTGTGAACTAAGGAAACATGGATGCAGTGTCTAATACAACTTATCAAGTTCAGAAAAGAACAGCTCAGGTTAAATATTTGTGAAGAAGAAACTATATATATATATATATATATATATATAAGCCATAAACAAACCCAAAGTTTTATTCATGATGAAACTAAAAGTATAAAATGCCAAAAAAAGGTGTCAAGCTAGCTGACCAGTTTCCTCCTCCCTCAACAGAGCTGAATCAAGGAAAATATGATGTAGAATAATAAAAAAAACAAAATATGGGATATATTTATGATGGGAAAGGAAAAAAAATTATATTGTATTAGAGATTATATTGAAATAATATTAAGTCCTAGCAGATCTTCCCTCTGTTTACAGACAGACAGTCTGCTGGACAAAATATGAAGAATAGTCTCCAATACTTTCAGATGAAATGAAGAGTGAGACTTACTCAATATAGAGAAAATGTCTACATTAAAGATCTTCATACAGTCACGGTTATTTATAAGGTGGACTTTTTCTCTATATTAAGTAAGTCACACTGTTCATTTCATTTGAAAGTATTGGAGACTATTCTTCATATTTTGTCCCATAGACCATCTCTCTATTAACAGAGGAAATGATTGCTAGGACTAAATATTATTTCAATATAGTCTCCAATACAATATAATGTTTTTTTTAATCTTTTCCATCATAAATGTATTCCATATTTTGTTCTTTTATTATTCTACATAATATTTTCCTTGATTTAACTCTGTTGAGTGAGGATGAAACCAGTCAGCTAGCTGATCACCATTTTTTATGCTTTTAGTTCTATCAAGACTAAAACTTCGGGTCTATTTATTGTTTTGATATAATTTTGTACGCCCCAAATATATTTTTAGATACTTATAGACTCAATAAAATTCTCACTCATTACATTTATTGAATGGTATTTCAAAAATTAAAAGTAAAATTAGATCCATATTTAATTCATAAAAAAATTGGATGTTCTGCTAATCTCAATATTCTAAAAAACGTTCTTAATCTTTCTTCTGCACAGTTGATCAACCTACATCCGACTATTTTAGCTTACAGTTTGAATTACTATACGTCCCCCATTTCACATACCAAATGAGAAGAGATTTTTGCCGAAATTAAAAGACTTCAACCTGTTTCTTCAACTCATGTGGCGGATCTTAAAGCTGGGTTGAATGACCTAGCTTATTCATATGCAGGTACTCGGTTTTTTTATTCTGAATTTAAGTAGCATAGGGAACAATTTTGCACTCGAAAATCCTTAGTCATAACCAGACCTGATAAAGGTTCTAGGAGTTATCATATTGAATTACCAAAACTACATAGACAAAATGATGACCATGTTAGGAGACATCACTAAATTTAGTCGGTTCTGTCTGGTCAATACATATAACCACAACATATCCATTAAGACTAAATTCCGAAAGAACCTTGTTGTTATATTCTGAGTTGTGGGCGAGAAATGCGTATGGTTGCAAAACAAAGAACGTATATATACTCACAATAACACAGTAATGAGGTTATAGAAATTTTTTATAGATAGAGTAAGTACAGAGAGTAGAACGGAGAAATACGTTCACAGTCAAAGAATGAATTCAGTGGTAGTAGTTATAAAGTTCATGTACTGTACTTGTCTCGTGGTGAAGGGATGGTTTTCTCGGAATTAGGATAACGTTGGTAGCTGCGGAAAGCGTTTGATGTATCGGATGACAGGCGCCAGACGGGGTGAAGAATCCTTAACACGGGTCGTGTGAGGGAACAAATCTGTGGTGTAGGAACGCAACTGCCTGATGATTATTTGGTCCGTCTATTTATACGTTTTCTGTAGGCTCAGAACGGCAATTTTTGTGCCCCGCGGGAAGCGTTCCGATTGGATATTTATTAATGTATTTTTTTTTTTGTTAATTTATCGCAAACGGAAGTTCTGCGCGGAGCCCATGCGTGAGCGACTAACTTTTCATTTTGGGTTGGGAACTCGAAGTGTTAACTTCCGTTTTTTTTTTTCTTTTCTTCTTTTCTTTCTTTTTGTTTTTTCAAATCAAGGCAAGATCTCGTCTTGTAACATTGTCAAACAGATTCTTCCTTCCACCATTTGTGATTTAATTAGGCCTGTTGGTTCTATTCACCCTCATCTCTATGCATTGCCTAAAACTCATAAGAATGGTGTTCCATTGAGACCTATTCTCTCTATAATAGCAACCTTGTGTAGGGAAGAACCTTAGTGGCTTACTATCATTTTACAACCTGTGTTGGATTACTACAGCATCTACTGTATTAAGAATACTTTTGATTTCTCCATTTTCATAAAAAGATATTCCTTGCCCAATAAGTTCATGTGTTCTTTTGATGCCAGTAGTCTATTTACTTGTGTACCTCTTCTTGAGACCATCGATAGTTGTACAAACAGTTATTACTAATAAAATAACAAAATTTAACAAAATTAAACAGGTATTAGTAGAAAAGTGCCCTTTTTATTTATGTCTTCTTTGGCTGGGTGGAATTAATGAGGAATTCGCTAATCAAATCTCACAAACTCTACAGAAGTTTTCAGTCAATGTACATATGATATGTCACACTAAACCCACTCTGACATCTCTTAGTAAAGATGTTATTCCTTCTCATCATGATAATTCTCTTATTTACTTGTTTAGGTGTAGTTGCAGTTCCTACTACATAGAAAGAACTGAGTAAAGGCTAGATGCTAGAATTAAAAATGTTCCTACAAAAATAAGTAATTTTATTGGAGGCCTGACTGATGATCTTAGGAATACATACAGGTCTTCAATTGCAGAACATCTTATAAATAATTGTGACTGTGCTAAGAAGTTTAGTGTGGACTTTGTCTCTAAAATGAGTAATTCACACTCTTTATTTAATCTTAAAGAATTGGAGATTATTCTTTTTGTCTAGCAGACCGTCTTTCTGTAAATAGAGAGAATGTCTGCTAGGATTTGATATTATTTCGATAGTCTCCAATACAATATAATTTTTTTTCCCTTTCCCATCATAAACATATCCAATATTTTGTTTTTTTTATTATTCTATGTAATATTTTCCTTGATTTAGCTCTTTTGAACTAGGACGAAACTGGTCAGCTAGCTTGTCCCCTTTTTCTTTTACCTTTTTATCCTTTTAGTTCCATCATAAAACTTTGGGTCTGTTTATTGCTTTGATAACCACCAAAATATTTTTATATGTATATATACTTTGAAGAGTGTATATTTAGGAAGCAAGTTATTATTCAAATAAATTTTGTTAAAGATGATGGAATACTGTTTATTATTTTTAATTTTATTTTTTCAAGACTCCTTGTTATTTTTCTCGAGTCAGGATCTAGATGGTAAAGACATTGTCCCATATCTTCTGCTGAAGCACTTTCGACCATTCTTTTGGTTGTTATCAGAGGTAGTGAAGTTTGGAGTTTTTACTGTTTTAATATTTTGTAGCATTTTGTTTTGAAGTTATCGGTTGGAACATTTTCAGCATTTTGTTTTAAAACGTTCGATCAGAAAAAGGTTTACAAATAGAATTAGTGATTTTTAGTTATTGAAATATTTGATATGTTGGTACCTGTGTTAAATGCTATATATATATATATATATATATATATATATATATATGCTCTGCCATAATAGCATTGTGCACTCTTCGTATACAAAAAACTTTTCTTATTAGCAGTTCTTCTATCATTGTGTGTGTGTGTGTGTGCACACAAATACAGTCTCTTAAACAAGTTAGATAAGCTATTCAATTAAGCCACAGGTAGCTTTATCTTCACTGTAAACTCCATTATTATAATCATGTGCCACACTAAAGTAAGTTTATTCAATATATACCAATACATCAATTCACTAAAAAGATATGAATGAACACTAAAGAGAAGGTAATGAGAGAGAAGACACAATGAAAATCATAGTAACATAAGATATAGAAATTGCAAAAGCAACTAAAAAAATACTAATATTAAAGATTTATAGAAAAATTCAATCTGAGGAAGAAGACTCAATTTTAAAAAGAAAGCACCAAGTAGAAAAGAAGTGGGGTTGTTTATTAGGAGTTAAACACAATTTGTATGCTTACTTCAGTTAATACAATAATTAACAAAACTAAGTAATGAAACTATCCATAACAGTAAACAATTAGACTTGATAATAAAAAATATATCCTTAATTATTACCAATAGAAACCATCAAAGATCCAATATAGATTTCTAGTCGATAAGTTAGTGTGTTATCCACATTTATGAGTAACAAGTATAAGATTGGTCATAAGTGAACAATAATGAGACTGAAATTATAGAGTTAAATGCCATCTTTGCTTTTGGCACTTGGAATTGAAAGTGCCACTCTGTAAAATAGCCTGTGTTTGGTGCTTCTATCACCTCTGACACAAGATATCATTATAGAACTGACTTTAGTTCTGACACCACCTGTGGCCTGATATATCTGAATTTACCTTGGCTATTGGATTGCCTAGCAGCTGCCAGATTTCTGCAAATGGCACAGAGATTTAATATTTATTTATATTCAACACTGAGTGTTTTGACTGCACAATGATATGCAGGCACTGCCAATAATTTTTACCCAATAATATATCTTGAAAGTGAAGGTTCCCAAGTCATTATCTGATTTGCAATAAATAAGCTGATAAACTTTGGCCATGATAATATTGAAATTGGGGAAAAAGGCATAAGTAGAAGCATTTCTTGTTCATACAAAGGTGTAACTGGAGTCGGACCTTTTGCTATACAGTAATCTTTAGGTCAAACAAGTTGACAAGAAAGGATTTATAGTATATGCATACATCATAAACATTTAAGCATCTCTCTCTCTCTCTCTATATATATATATATATATATCTCCACACATACTGATGAGTCAAAAACATTATAACTACCAGCAAAATAATGTTTGTTTTCCATGTGTCACAAAACAGGTCTTAACTGATGAAGACCTCTAAACAAATCCTTTGGGACTGGCTGTGGAATAAAAACAGCCAGTAACATAGTGCATGTTCAGGAGAGGAAACATAACTGCTCATGCGGATTGATATCAAGAAAGTTTGGTGGTTAAAATAGTGTTGATGTAAGTGGCACAGTATTTCCTAGCAGAACGTTATAAAAACCATCTCATTGTTCCCACCAGTTTGATATTTTTATATATTACATTCTGGTATAATTGCTTCTTTATAATGAACATGTACATGTGCATTGCCAACAACTTTCCTCAGGAGAAAACAAGACACATTGGTCTCAACAAACTTTTCACATTGATATACGTTACATGTTCCTTTAAAAGGAGGATTTCATTGACGAACATTTATAAGCATGAGTTCTCTAACAGGCCTGCAACTCTACTGCCCAATATGAAAAAGAACAAATGTATTGAGTGTCGTGACACATTCCTTCCTTTTCTTTGCTTAAGGATATCTGTAATTTGCGCCATGGTAATCATACTTTTGATTTACACTGAATAGGAAAGCCTTTATTCATTTTTTGCATTGATTTTCTTAGGCACTCTGAACATTGTCAGTAGTTGGTGATTTTTCCCTCCTTAAACCACTGCTAATAGTTACTCACCATGATTAGACATGAGTATCCTACAAGTGTACATGCATTTACACCTAGATATTTACTAATCATACCTTAGGTTGGGACATTATGGAGTATTTAATAAAATTCAGACATATGGTTTATTAGACTAGCTCGTAAACCATATCTCAAAAGAAGATTCACTGGACATATCTGGATATGAAATACTTTTACATGGCTACTATCATGTTTTGACTCAGGAATCTTTTGTCACGTACATACAGTAATAAGAAAAAAAAAAGAGAGAGAGAGAGAGAGAGAAAAACAAAACAAAAAATTATGGCACTTCTTCAGGTCACTGGTCAGTCAGAATGGTATGGAGAAACAAAGAGACATGTAGTTGATCGAAGTAAAGGATAGAACTTAATAAAGATATCAACCACAATAAGAAAATATGATGAATATCATAAGAAAATGTTGCTGAGGGTAGGGGTGGGAGGGGATGATGAGTAATTTAGCAAGGTGTCATGTTTGTATATTATGGACAATCTATTTGGGACAGAGATGTATACATGGAGCACTCATCTGTTCATTTTTTTTTTTTTTTTTTTTTTTTTACTTCTCTCTCCCTCTCCTTTTCATATTTTCTTTTCTTTTATACAACATATTCAACCTCCATAGGTAAAATCTTTTTGCCTTCACCGAATATTTCATTTTGGCATTGAGATAACTCCTACATGTCATAATAGGAAGGCCAGTTCTTAGACAGATCAATTTGATCTCAACAATATTTTATAGATGTGAATAGTTCATTGAGTCCAGTGTTGAACTGTTACAGTCTATCAGAAATTCATTCCTCTGATGGTGCAGTAGTCATCTCAGACATCTTTGGATCCTTAAGACAGCTCAATGACTCTGCATCTGCCCCTGATGGCAGAACTTGGGTGCTGGGCAGTCATGCGTGACCTGATTAATACTACTCTGCTTACAGTTTATTAGTGGATGGTAGTTTAGAGAAAGAGAGAGAAAGATCCATTTTATGCTGCTATGATGGAAGTGGGGGCATCAAAGGTTAAATAGGTATCAGTGTCGAGGTTGCCATATATCCACCATTATACTAAACTAAACTTTCATAGCAATATTTTAAATGTGTGCTTAAGTTTGCAGCATTTTTATAAAAAAATTAGGAAATTCAAGTTGGAGCAGTATCTGTACTACTGTATGGGTACACCATTTGGACTCTTACAAATTGCTCAGAAAAAAGTAAGATGGGAACAACACAAGGATGCTGCATGATGTTTTGAACAGATCCTGGAACCAACATCCCACAAAAAAGCAGTTGAAGTGTCATTTACCTCCTATCTAACAAACTGTTTAAATGAGCAAGACATACTGGGCATTACAGGAAACATTCTTCTATGGACTTTTCCACATGTGCAGACACTGGATGCTATGAAGAGAAATTGCTATGACTGATGGCCACTAGGAATGGATAGCAAGAGAGAGTCAATGGAATCTATGTCATCAACATGCCTAGATGGAAATGAGGAATACATATATTCATTAATCATCAAAATATTTTCCATAGTTTTCTATTGATTTACACTAATGTTCAGGAAGTTTTTACATTTCATTTTGATTAAATGATTTCAGCTCCAATGACATTTTGAATATCAACAATATCTTAGAATTTTTAACTCATAAAGAATGCTTCGGTGATCAAAGCAAATGATAATTAAATGGTGGCAATTCTGATAAATTTATTGAAGAATTTCCAATCCTGTTATCAACATCAATTTTTTAGGTCAACAAAGTAACACATAAACAAATGTTGTCATGCAGTTGTATGATTTTCTGGCAACCTGCAAATAACCATTTTTTTCCAGTTAATGTGCTCAAGCTTTAAAAAGTGAAGACTAATGTTCTTCAGTAAAAGTTTCACTCATCTTCATAAGTTTGTCATACAGTAAATCTTTCATATCCCACTAAACACAAAACAATAGAATTTTTTCCCAAGGTTTTGCACTTGATACAGCACATCATTCTGCATCCAACCATGATTTTCAGTGCTTCTGACAATCACAGTACACTCTGTTTTCATCTACAGGGACACAGGGATTTTTTAATAATTCTAACCCTCATTCTATCAGACAAGAAGCTAAATTCTAATAAAATCTTCACCCTAACAACAGTTAAGTGATTGATACCAAGTTTTACAGCTATCTATAATCTTGACATCATCTAATTGAACTTGCATATCATCACTTCTAAACTCTAATGGTCAATCACTGCATAGTTTGTTCTTGAACTTCTTCCAACCATTTCCATAGGCTTTTTATTTTTCAGGCTTACTTTGTCTTAGGCAACATAGAGTATGAAGCACTCAGCAATGCTTATCAACTGTATGTTTTGTTTAGTTTAAAAAAAAAATGTTGGGTTATAATAGAGATTATTCAAGGTTAAACTCTGAGGCCACTGGAGAACATCAAATGGAGATCAAGGTCATTTTGCACAAAGTACATTAACAGATATCATTATCATCATCAAATTATGCTGTCAACACAGAGTTCCCTGACTCTTTCTCTCTCTCTCACTATTCACCTTAATTATCCATTGCTCCAGGCAGGACTTCCAAGCTACATCCAGTGTCTGTTAAGAGTTAATGTGAGTTCTTGCAGGTCGACCAGCACTGGTATGTCCATGTGTAGGATTCCATAGAAGAACATTGCTTATGAGTTTATCCTTCCTTTGCCAACAGTTCCTTGCATGTCTTGCTTTGATGATTAGGGAGATGAGAGGTAAGTGTTTGTATAGCCGCTGTTTTAAGAATATTGTTTCCAGGATTTGTTCAAGATAGCATGTAGCATTCTTGTGTAGTTCCCATCTAGCTTTTTCATCTATGTGGTGCATCCATATAGTAGTATTTACATGGTCACAGCTTGAAAAAAAATCCCATTTTATTTTATTGGAAAGATCAGACTTCAATATGATGGCAGACCATGCTTTCCCAATGCTTATGTTGACATCACTTATAATAAATGAGATATTGCTGGCAAGGTATGTGAACTGCTTTACTAATAATAGAGGCCAACAACAAAGTGGAGATAGCTCCTACTTGTTTAAAACACATGAACTCTGTTTTATTTGCATTCATGTAGAAGCCAATGCCTTCTGCTGCTTGCAGTAATGATTCTACTTGGGTAGGTGCACTTGCAAGCACAAGATAATCTGCATAGTCTACATCTGTCATAGCTTCTGTAGGATATTGTCCACTTGCTTTTTAAAAAGACATTTTCTTTTATTAGATCTATCAAAATTTGAAGTATACAGTCTTAGCAGATTATAGATAAAAATAGTGCTAACATGTCTCCTTGCAAAACTCCAGCAACAATGTTGAAGAAGTTGGTGTTACCATCTGGTCAGTGAACCACTACTTTTTTGTTTTTATAAAACATCATTATAGCAGTAACAATTTCTTTGGGGAGACCATATGGTAATAGTATTTGCTTCCTCTACCCTTCACGTATAGAATCAATTGCCTAGAAGAAATCTACAAACAACAGAATTACCTCAAATTTTTTTACACATACTCCTTTGATGATTTGACTGATAGTCAGGATCTGAAATCATGGATCAATCTCGCCAAAAACAGTTCTGATTTTTCCAGAGAATTGTGATAATTTCAGATTTGATGCAGTTTACAAGCATAGCATTATAAATAGAGACATTGAATCATATTTCTATATCTCTATTTTTGACAATGGATTTTCTATAAACACAAAGCAATAGATATCCTCTCTTACATAATAAGCATATAAATTAGGCAATATATAAGAGCCATTCAATAAACAGGGTTTACAGTCGCACTTTTTCAAGGAAATCAATAGTGAAGGGTCCTTTTGTGAAGCAGAAGACTGTCAACATGAACTTCTTGACTGACTGTTGCTGCACCCAGAACTTTTTCTTTACCAAAAAAATCTGTTTCTATTCCATCAACTGTCTTTTCAACTCAAGCTCATAGTGGCAAACCCATGTTTAGCCAATTTGTAAACATTTTTATGACTAAAACATGCTTCTCCATAAATATTACATATTCTTTTGTATATTGTACATAAAAAAAGTACCTTTTTCTTTTAAATTGCTCTTATTTATTAAATGACCCATATATATATATATATATATATATATTCAGATAAAACTTGTTTTGATTCAAATTTAAGAGACATGCTTGTAAAATCAACCTAACTAGGTTATAACACAAATGACTTTCTCACAATCAACGAACAATGCACTTATTTCAAGAGATAATAATTATTTTCAAGTTGCAAATTTATTTTCACCTTGGGCACCATTATGGCTTCAAGCCGAGACCTTTTCAAATAATTAGTACTGCACCAATTTCAGTACTTGCCTACAGCTAGGCAGAACTCTTACCATTCCTTATTTCTTTCCCACAAATATCCTAACATTTGATTAGTCAATAATTATAGGGTGACTGGACAGAACTAAAATTTATGGAACAGTCAAAACTATTGTCTTTTCTATCTCAAACTTATTTACAACTTTACTTTCAAAACACAATTGATTTAATTTTTAAAGATATTTATAATTATGTTCGATAAAAGTAGATCTGTGAAAGATTTATAATTCTACTTCAAGAAATTCCTCATATATATATATATACACACACACACACACACACACACAATCAGAAAATAAAGAATTATGGGTAGACGAAAACATTGAAAAACAAAGTAGTATTCAAAGAATTTAAAATGTCAGATTTTAAAAGTACAGGGTGGAATGATAAAATTGTCGCCCTAGAAAAGACATGATTCCATTTCCGTTTAGTGAAAACCGGTTTACTTTTTTCGTTGCAGACC
This sequence comes from Sepioteuthis lessoniana, assembly GCA_963585895.1. NCBI lineage: Eukaryota > Metazoa > Mollusca > Cephalopoda > Myopsida > Loliginidae > Sepioteuthis > Sepioteuthis lessoniana. Next base: position 195,767 of record CAUZXS010006001.1, read on the forward strand.
ATCTACTAGTTGGCCAGTTGTGTACAAATCTCAAGAGCAAGAGGATCCTTCTATCATGTCTGAAAGTGACACAATGTTCAACAAGCGAGATCGGAGATGCGCCGCTGTACAACTCATGCTCTCTACCGATCCAAGTTATGACAACAGGACCATTGCCAGCACCCTCAGAATGCAAATCTGGATTGCCACGAATAACAAAGACGTACCCAGGGTGATGAAAATAAAGTTTCCGGCTACAGTTATGGTCTGGTTTCAAGTGAGGGCCACATCATGCCACCTCACATCTTCAAAGTCGGATTGAAACTCAACACCAAAGTGTACCTGGGTGTGCTGAAGAGTGTGGTGATCCCCTGGTGCAATCAGGTGGCTGGTGGCAGACCCTGTGTGTGGCAGCAGGACTTGACACTGGCCCACAAGTCCAAAGAGACCCAGGCTTGGCTTCAGAAGGAGTGCTACAACTTCGTACCCTTCTCTCACTGCCCCCCCTCTTCCACCGACCTGAACCCACTGGACTACTTCGTTTGGTCATACATTAAGAACATCACCAACATGACCTCCCACAACACCAAAGCCAGCCCGATCACCGCCATCCACCAAGTATTCGCCAAGCTCCCGCCAGTGCTTGTGGAAAAGGCATGCTCCCAGTTCCGGATCAACATCGAGGTGGTGATTGAGGCTGAAGGCGGCTACATTGAATAGATGTTAGTTCTACTACATAATCAAGTTACCTGAATTGATTTTTTCAATAAAATTTTAAAAATAAAGCTGTAGTATTGTTTTCTTTAGGACGGCAATTTTTAAATAAAATGTAGTATGTAAATCTGTCTTTATCATACATATGTGTATAAGAAGTTCTAATAGAAATTAAAATTTTTGAAAGACCTATCATATGATTCTACAGTGTCATATTTAACATGACACAAAGTTTGCAGGGGATAAAAAATATCCCTCTGAGAAGCAATAGAACAGGTGCCTGTATCAAGGCTATTCCGCAAAGAAAAAGGATGAGACTTTCAGACTATCTTCCTTTAATTCTGCTTTGGCAATGCCATCTAGTGGTCATTTGGAAAAATTCTTAGGCAAACAAGGGCAGTAACTGGACAAAAGTAACCTTAGTGTACAAAAGACTTGCCAAGGTCATAGTACACACTTTGTGGCTTATATACTTGATTATTTTATTGCCTTTTGATTGGAACATTTAATGAATTCTTTATTTGACTTGTACAACTTTCAACTCAGCCCTCATATCAAATTGAGGCTTCTTAGCCCACAACTCATTCTAAGAACAGTGCCCCCACCAACAATTCATAATCTGATCAATACTAAACTTGTTTAGCTCTTATGTCCACATCTATTCTGATAATGCTTCTAACCATTTAGAAATTTTTTCAGACAAATTATTCAGACTTATAATCAAATAAGCCAGTACTTCATATATCCCTTTCCTATCAAAAATCAATCTTTATAGATTTTTTTGTAGGAATTTACTTCCTTCTATCTTTGTCTGAATGTTACCATCTGTTATCCATTATTTACAGAGAGTGCAATATGTTCCATAACATCATTGTGTTTTGTCATGATATTTCATTTGTAATGAACAGAAAATATTCAAGGATTACATGATTTTATGATAATGATGTTTCTGCCTTTATCTTTTAAAGATTTGTTTATGTAAAATCTATGGAAAATTATTTTATAATCATTTGAAAAAAAAAATTCAATTTCTAAAATTCAATCAAGAACAGCAGATATGATGAACAATTTTATATTGGTGCACCAGATGAAGAAGATCTTAGTAAATTCCAAAATATCTATTAAAGCAAATTATGCAGATTTTTTAGAAGTCAATTATCATAAGAGACAACAGCATAACACATTTATCTAGTTTCTCTAAAGGATCAACAGTATAATAACAAGATGTTCTATTATTTATATAATACAAAAACTTTAATTTGGTTTGCTTGTCAGTTTGTAAGCTCAAATTAACTGAAAAAGTAACACACACACAGAGATTCAAAATACTCCTCAGATGTGCTAACTTAAAGAAAATGATAAAAATAGAGAAGTCTTGGAGTTTAATAGTGTTGGGTAAATATTCATGTTCAGTTCTGTAATCTATTTCTTAAAATATTATAATATACCAATTATTTGTGAAAGCTAACGATAACTATTTATTCATTTGCAAGTATGAATAAATGTTAGATAAAATTCAGAACAGGATAAAGAAGAAAACATTTTGAGAAGAAAGAGAGAGAATAATGTATTTCATTATTTGGACTACAGAAAATCAAGTGAAAAGAAAGGATACTGACCCACTCAAAAGGCTATACAATTTTCAGAAGTCATATAACAGGAATGAACCCCTATTATACACAGTGATGTTCCTCTATTTCTTCTTATTCAATAAAGAAATGCACCTTGTACTAAAATCTGAACTGGTCTGATTCATACATCTGACAGGATAATATACATTTCTCTCTTCAACTCACTCTCTAGTAATGTCATCAATCAATTATTTAGAAATCATTCTAGAGAGGATAATGTGAACCTTTCTTTCCTCAGGTATGATCTATCATATCAGATTTTTTTTTTAACTATCCCTTTCAATATGGCTTTTCTGTGTTTTTCAAGTCTGACTTTAAAGAGACAGCTGATTAATTCTTTTATCTGCAATATTTGTCAATTCTCATTCCTAGGAGGAACTAGCAATAATAAGCAGGTTGGAAAAAATGGTTGAGCTATTTAGAAGAAAAAAAAAAAAAAAAACCTTGATAAATAAAAGATCTTCTGATGTTGTTCAGTCACTCCAATTACAAAAATTATACTTGCTGGAGTTCTATGTTATTTTTGCCATTCTTTTTATCTTTATTAGAGACAACAAATAGAGGACACCACATATCTCTCATAATTCTTCCTTTAGTTTTCTACATTCATGTATACTATGGATAACTATGTAACAAGAGTACATTGAAACATATCATCTGTGTGGCTATTAAGAATGAGCCAAATCTTTAAATCAATTAATGAACATTCTTTTCGGTTCAGGTTATGTAATATAGTAGGTCCAAGTTATAAAGAGAACAGAGGCTAATTTCTGAGGAAGAAAAGAGAAAAGAAAAAAAAGAAAAAGCAGACAGAGAACCAATAGAATAGCCAGCTGACCTCTAAGGAGTCAGGCCTAAGCACTTGTTGTAGGTGAGCCAGTCACGAGTGAATGACTATGGTAATTAAAAATGACTAGAAAAAATCTTCTGTGCAAGTGTGGAACCACCAGAAATGGATATGACCTACTACCGGCACCAGGTGGAAGTGAAAAGACTTGGGTATGAAAGTTAGTTGGCTTGGAGATGTGTTGAATACCAGCCACAAAAATGTGAAGAGAGACAAAAATTATGGCCTCTGTTTTGAGGTGAGCTCCAAAAAAAGGGTCTCACACTCGACAAGCAGCTGCGGAGACAAAACCATGAACATGTATGTTAGAACTGCAACAGAAAACCAGAACAAAAATTCAAGGTCTGTGTCTGCCCTCTCTTTCCTTATGACATGTTGTTTCTCTTTGTCCAGCTAACATGGTCGACTCAGCTTTCATACTCTGTTTTCCTGCTCCCAATGACTACTTGAAAAGTGTAGTAGCAAATAAACTTTTGTTTTAGTGAACTAAGACAGAGTTTTGTGTGTTTGCCATCTTTTCCCATGGTGAGGATACAAAAAGGTCCAACTACCACTTAAAACATAGCGATACTCCCTTTAAACCCTTCAATCCGTAGTGGTTCAGTCACCCAGTTCTATAGAAAAGAAACGTCTCTTTTATAGTATATATTCTACACTTGAAGACGACAGGAGAATGATTGGTCTGAAATATGATAATAAAATATTTTAAAAAATGAGAATTCAGTTGTCTAAATAAATCATGTAATGATAATGACTTGTTTAGAGAATGTTATAGAATATCATAACAAAAACAATAAGTAAGAAACAATTCTAGAAAGAACAGCAATTGTTCTTAAGCTTTTAACAGATTTGTGCTCATAAGAATAAAAATTTCAATAATTGGCTTCTTAAAACTAATTAGAATTTGGTTTTTCAAAATGAAATAAGAAATTATGTCTTAAGTTTTTTTAACATTTTTTAAAAATAGTTTTTTTAATTGTATTATTAAATAACATTATCCATTGTTTAATAGTAAAAAAAAAAGATTTAATTTCATCAAATTTTACTAAAATATTAGGGGAAAAAATAAAAAGCATTTTTAAAGGATTTTGAATTTTGGGAAATTGTTGAAGATACTGAAGTCATCTGATATGAGCAAATGGCATTCTATTAACCAAGTTTCTGTTGTGGATATATGGATATTGTTAACCTTGCTGTTATCCAAATTGAGTGTGGCAGGGGCTATCCAATGATCAACATGTTCAAGGATAGGTTAATTTTATTAATTTGATTTTTCAGCAATTGGATGATTGTTTTCCTTGGCATTTTAAAAAGTGTTGTGTTCCAATATAATGTAAAAATGGACACAAGTGTTCAGATTGACAAGATGCATAAAAGCTAGCAACAACTTCTGCCCAATCAGTCAGTCCCAGGCTTCATTGAGAGAGTCAGGCTTCAACAGAGTTTTGTCATCAAATTTTTGGAGGCTGAAAAGGGCAAACTATGTGCAATTTACGAAAGAATGTGTGATGTGTATGGAGAAGCATATTCTAGTAAAAATAAATTTTTTTGACAAATGCACTAAACATGGGTTTTCCTCAACAATCCTATGTCAAAAAGATAGTCCATGAAGTAAAAACATACTAACCTCCTGTAAAAAAAAAAATAAATAAAAAAAATAAAGTTCTGGGTTCAGTAGTCAGTAAATAAAATCATGCTGATAGTCTTTTAGCAAAATTTACGTAATTTATTGAATGACCCTTGTATAATTTATACTTAGCTTTATAAATTTATAATTTAATGAAATATTTGAAATATATAAAAAGTTATATCATGTATATGAATATATATCGCTGAAAATTATATATTCACTGGTTAACCTATGTCATCAAAAAGATACAGGAATACATAAGTAATTTTGTAGTTACAATTATGAAATATCAAAAATTTCTTGTTGCTCTACATTTTCTTCTTTATATTCAGTACATTTTGAATATTGAAATAGTAATTTACTAAGCTTAGGTTAGTTTCATACAAAGCCAGAAGTATGGGACACCCAGTGTAAACCAAATTCACTAAAATAGTCTGCTAGTTCAGCTAACCAACCAATTTGTAAGATTAAGTAAATGAAAATTCAAGATAACAATTCATCTGTTATATTATCTTCTATTCTTTTATCTGAGAGGCAAAAATAATTGAGATAGAAATAAAATAGGCAACATTATTTGTTAAGTTTAAGAGAAAATTCTACTTTTCTACTGTGTAAGCAAAAGTTAAAATTGCCTATTTTCACCATGTTTTTTTTTTCTTTCTTTTTCCCCCCATTTTAATAGATATAGCAAGAGATACAACAATATCTATTCATATACAGTTACACATACAGCAGTTTCTCAGAAAAAAAATGCTTTCACAAGAAGGATCAAACTTCAGTATGAATGATAACCTGTCAATAGCATTACATGCCTTAGCTGAGCATATGTTAACAACATCATTTTCAGTAGATGAGATTTTACTGCCAAAGTATATGAACTAGTCCACTTATTTTAGAGGTCTACCATTTAGAGTGGAGATGGCTCCTTTTTGTTTAAAACACATGTATTCTGTTTTATTTGCATTCACATAGAGGCTAATGCCTCCTGCTGCTTACTCCAGGCTATGTAATAGGGATTTGGCTTAGGCTGTGCTGGGCTGGTATATTTGCAAGAAGAGCTAAGTCTCTACATACTCTGCATCTGTCATGGTTTCTGTGGGATATCATTAGTTTCTTGTCTTTTTAAATGTGAAACCATCTTTTTTATTAGATCTATTGATGTTTGAAGTACGTATTCAAAGCAGAGTATAAACAAGTATGATGCTAATATAAAACTCCTTGCAAAACTTCTGGGTCAGAAGAAATCAGTGAACCATAGTGTTTTCATTTTTGTAAAACATCCTTAATTCCTTTAGCCAACATACTGAAATCCTAACCAAAAAATCATCACTTAGATATATTTACATTTTTAAGAAAAGAATAAGAAAAAAATTCATCAGTTCTTCATTCTTGTCTACTATTTCCTCTATTTTGTATATCTACCAATGAACCTCTAAAATACATTCAATCTACCAATGAACCTCTAAAATATCTTCCAACAATCATCAGAAATCAAATAAGCCATATCCCAATACTAATTTTAAACAGCAGATAAGTTTATCTCCACTTTTTTAATGAATCATTTTAAGATCTGTTTATTGATTTCTCCCATGTTAAGATGAAGTTAGAGAAAATCAGAATCCCTTGAACAAGAATCAAAATGTTATTACAGTTATATGATTATCTCCTGTTACTGATACTTGAAAGCAATTTTATTTGAAAAATCAAGTGCAAAAGCAATTGGCTCAAGTGTTTTGATTAGATCAATTGCCTGTAAGTATTGAAATACCATGTTTCATCCTTTATGATATCTCATATGGCCTATAAATTAATTGGTCTCTTCTACTAACAGCATGAGTAAATGAGAGTACAAGATTATATTATCCCAGCAACAAGAAAGAATTACCTGTTAATCATAATAAAAAACCATTGTTGGATTTTGATTAAAATATGTGGCAATGAGACTGGATGAAGAGATGGCTTCATGGCTTTCTTGGGAGTATTAATGTAAAATGAACAAAAGCAGCAAGAGTAGAAATTTAAATTCAGTTTGCTGAATCTATTTTCTGTACTGATAACCATTTCATTACTTCAAATTTCCTTAAGATGGTCAAAACTTTTGTCTGAGGAAATTCTAAAAAAGAAAATAGAAACTGACTGTGTTACAAACATTTATTTGTGTATAGGCAGTGGCATATTGACAGAAAATATCAACTGTGGCAAGCACTGGAATTTTACTGTTGTGTAAACACCTGACACCCATTTTTTTAAATAACTTTTTGAAAAGTTTTGTCCATTGATATAAAAAGCTCCTCATTGTTCTGGAAATACTTTAAACCCAGCTTTATCATTTCTATTTTCAACATGTTAAGCAGAAGTGCTTTTCAAGTATCCTTGTTGAACTTCCAAAGTTAAACACTATGCTGTTCAATCACTACTGATATGATAGTTTGAAGTTCTTCAAAATCATCTAGTTCACTCAGTTCAGTGTTGCCATGTTAAATCTCATCTAGACTACCTCCCTAGTTAATCTAAATGAATGATCTTACTGCCAATACCTCTCATTGGCACCCACTTTAAGAGCACATGTCCTACCTACCAAACCACATATATGCCACTGTTAAGAGGACTCTTTTAGTCAGTCTTTTTTAGGTTTTGTTTTTTTTAATATTATTTTTTCTCTTTTCCAAAATAGAAAGTTCCAGTGACTTAACATTTTGCATGCATATTTGACTTAACTAATGAAGACCATTTCAGATTGATCTCTGAGATCATTTGATAAACTAGAGATGATAAGATGCCAAAAATATTCCATTTCTGGTCAAATGAAATAGAAACTTTAATAAAAAATACAAAATTGACAATATAAAATCAGATCCATGTTTATCCTATGGTCAGTTTTATGTCAGATATTCATGAAGAAGTAGTGAAAAGTAGAGAACATATTTGCAAATGATGGAAAGACAACAAAGTAGTGCATATCAAGAAGCTTCAGAAACAAATCATAATTTTCCTTCAAGTTTCAAACATCTTGCTGAGTATAACTGTATACATAAAATCTTACAAAAATATATAGAATTATCTCATCAAAATATTTTATCACATCTTCTCCACCTACAAGCAAAGCCAGAAACCTCCACAAATTAGTTTTTCATCATTTATTCTTGGTTTCATTTCGACTGTTCCTCCTTCCTTTCTTGTGTTGATTCCATCAACCCAGTATAGAATATTCTTCATTTAAGTGGCCTTGTATATTCTAAACAAAACAATTGAGTACTCATAATTTGATTTAATAGAATATTTGATTAATGTTTTGCATACATCAAAAAATAAATCATATCTTGAAATGACAAATTTACTGTACTAATTTTATCTAATTGAATTAGTAAATAATTTTCCAAGGTCTGATTAAGCATGTTCATCAACAGTTCACTCTGCATAAATTTACTATTATTACAAACAGTTTTATGCTATCATTTTGTGCATAATGCACATAGGATACTTAATAACTCTCATTAAGTCTACTTATATTGCACTGAACTACATATTTAACATCAAATATTTAAGATTATAAACATAATCATATAGAATACCAGTGAAAGGTAGGTAAATGTTTCATCTTGCAATTGGGAAATCTCTAACCTAAATATTCCCCAACACATTAGACAGAGGTCAATATCAATAATTTTCTCCCAAGTAGGTAAGATTCTTTCTGTATCAACACAGCTAACTGATGACATACACATAAAGAACAAAAAGTAATACAAAAGTTGGCAGACTTAAACACAAAAAGAGAACTTTTTACTATTAGATTTCACTCCAAAACAATCACTAAATAATTATTTTTAAAAAATGCCCATCCATTTAATGTAAAATTCCCATCATAGACAACATAAATAGAATACATTTACCAAATTTCAAAATATACCTCAACATATTCATTTTTTAAACTTAAGATGATATCCAGCTGATATATTCTCTTTTTTTCTCTCTACATTTTTCACCCCCAAGCTCAAGTTCATTCTATTTTTACTTTTTGTCATCTTATCAATTCCTTTAACTAGCTTTCAAAAGAATGCTTTTATAATATCAATATTTTTTCCTATTTTTGGTCACAAGTTATTGATATCTTCAATGACATTTTATCATTGAATATTCAGCAAGTTGAAAAAAAATTCAGATCTCAAAAAATTCTTTATCGTATTTCTTTTCTCATTTTTACCAGAATCCTAGATTTTTCCCCCTCAAGATTTCTTTCTTCAATCATTTTCCTAAAGATCAAATCTCATTTCTGGATTATTCTTTGACATCCTGTCAGTTTCTCCTTTTTTTCCCTTCTTTTTTGTTGATTGTAAAGTTCTTCCAAAAGATACTGCTACAATCTTCTTGCCTTATCATGAGTTTCCATTGTCTGATTTCATACTACCATTTTCCTTATTCAGTTTCAAATGCTTTCATAGGTTTTTTAACTTTACTTCACCAACCTTTGTTAAAATAACCTGCAATTCTGTATTCAATCATGTTTCACAAATCCTTTTTTTATTCTAAATTATTTGATCAAAATTTTCTTTACACTTGGATAATGGGTCTCATATGCTACAAATCAATCCTTTGAAAGTATTTGATAAAATATTGATTTTATACAGATAACATAAGACTATGACTAAATTGAAAACAAATGAAGACGTAGTGGATCAGACAAATGACTTAAAATTTAAAGTATTTAAAGCTGAAAGATTTACTTTAAAATATAAGATAATCAACTACTCTAAGATCTGTTTTAAAGTTTCAAAAATTAAGAAATGACTCAAAGCCATTCTTTTTAAGGAGAAAAATAAATGATCATATTTCTATAACGTGTCTTCTATAATTTAAGTTTTTCCAAGAATAATTGGATTTTTAAAAAAATTACTTTTTAGCTAAAATATAATGAAAAGTAGATTTGATTACAGCAGGTGCCTTATCTGTCAACTGACTTCAAAGATCAGTAGGCATTCAATCACCTTTCCTTATATAGTGATAAAAGTTATGATTGTCTCGTGGGACAACTTAAGTATAGATGACCAAAAAACAATGGCAAAGAATATAACCAAAACCATACTATTATTATTATTATAACAATAACAACAACAAATGCTGGGGTAAAAAACTTACAATGATAGAGAGGAAAAGAGAAAAGTTTATTTAGATTGATGTCTTCAGTTGTATTTTTCTGAATATTTCAATCAACTGGATCCAATATATTGTAGGTGAGTTTCTACATAAATATGATTAATATGTACCATTTGAGAGTAGAATAGACCATAATTAGAATGAGGCAAGTTTTGAAAAGAAGGGAACAAAAAGATAATGTTTCAAGGTTCAGCATATAAAATGAAAGTGCGATTTTCTGCTGATGATGCTATTTCTGAGATGAATGCAAAGAGTCAGTCTGGCTTGGTACTTATTGTCCAGGGACACAAAAGAAATGATAGATCTTGATGAAATGAACACAAACCTATTCATCATTTTCTTACGTTTTGAGAAATTTAGTCCATCCTCTTCCATTCAGTTTAGGTTAGAAAATAAGCAGCCATATTCCCATGACAAAAGACTAAAATCCTCAACACAAAACTAAGAAAAGAGCATTATAAAGATACCACTATAAATAATAATGAAGTGTTTCCCTCTATCAAATTTTAATGCAAACAATGAATATATATATAGAGAGAGAGAGAGAGAGACAGACAGACAGACAGACAGACAGAGAGAGACAGACAGCCTTATATTATACACAAGATCTTTCTGTAAAGTACCAAACCATTTTGCTTTTCCAGAGAAGCAGTTACATGCCCTTGATGTACTTTGGCAATCAATCAGAAGGAACCTGACTGTGCATGTGAAAATATACACTCTCCTATGAGGTTATTCAGCTTGCAGTGATATATCACCTAATGAAATTGAGTAAGTTTGTGTACTTTCACATATAGAATGACTCATCATGTAGATCAGTGACTATTCGTCATGTTTTTGTTGAAATTTGGGCATTCATTTATGGAAACTATTTGAATGATTAAAAAGACTGTGGACATAATTCAATTTTGGTATACACAGTTTTCTATCTTGGTGCCAATTGGAATATTATCCAAAACTGTAACAAAAAATATACTAAAACAATTCTTAACTTTATGGACAAACAGCATTTTAGTAGTAAGGCACTTAAAATTGATGATGTCAAATTAATTTTCTTTAATGATGGCCTTTTTGTCTTGTAAAGCGTTAACCTGACCATAGCTATTATCAGACGATGATTACTAAATACATAAACACAAAAGAAATTGCTGACTACAGCCATTTTCCATTGACTATGACATGGCTGGAAGATCTACAATTTGGTAACATCTATGCAACTTTGTTGATCTTCATATAAGGAAAGATGAGACCTCAGACGACACAGTTGTTTTTCAAGAAAAAGTATTCAATACATTCACCACTGTTTTTCATCACACCATTGCTGTACTTTCATATGACCTTTTCACAACTAGTATTATAAGCCCCCACTTTAGCATTCAGATTTTAAAGTGATTAAGATCAAGTCATAACGAGAGATGATTTTCACTTTCCTGAAGAAAAAAGTCACACAGCTTCACATGTTTTTGTTTTTTGGGGTTTTTTTTTGTGTAAGCAGCTGTTTGCAATATGATTTATTCACATGAATGCATTCAAGTCTGTGATATTAACATTACTTATGCATAAGGATGATAGACAGGAGTCTTAGCAAGATAACCATTGAAAGTGAACAAGAATGAGAGTGACATTTAGTTGGAGCACACAGAATGGAATTTTGTGAGAGAAAGAGCAAAATAAAATGAACATTGTCATCAAGGGAACAAACTTCATTGCAAAGAAAGAAAACAAGTTAAAATTTAAAATAAAATTCAGATTTAAATACAAATTTATTCAAAACAGAAAAACAAGTCTCTGAGCATTGCCAGCAATAGAATAATAAGTCCCTTGATATTGTTTGCAATGAAGTAACAAGTCTTCTGGCATTGTTCACTTCAGAAAGGGATTAGGTATTTCTACAATTCATCTGACAGCTCAATAACTTCATTTGCTGTTGCATAAAACTAAATAATGACAAGTTTACAGGATTTTGAACTAACATTGACTGAAAATTCTATTGCTAACCAACTCTTATTCTAACAAGGTGTTGATCTCGTTTTTTTATAAACTGGGGCCCACACAATTGATCTGAGTCTTTTGATGCCCTGAGAAAGGGATAATTAACATTATATATATATATAAAAAATTAACTTAAATCGCGAGTCGAAAATCTTCTACTAAAGTTTCACCTTATCGGATACCGTGAATGCTGGTAGATATTAGATTAGTATATATATATATATATATATATATATATATATATAATGACATTAACTAACATGAAAAATGTCCTATAGGTAAATCCTTATTTCATGCAATAATTGGGCTGTTTTCAATGCCTCCTATATGGTACATATATTTCATATGCTTATGCCTGAATTTTTGATAATATTATTTTGGCTGTAATTTTTTGGACTGTTTGGTAACATCTATGCAAATTTGTTGATCTTCATATAAGGAAAGATGAGACCTCAGACGACACAGTTGTTTTTCAAGAAAAAGTCTTCAATACATTCACCATTGTTTTTATTGTGCTAAGTTAAAACATAATGTTTTGGCTGCTGTATCCTCCAGCCTTCCTCAGGTGTCCCTTGTTTATCTGAGCATAGAAATGATTCAACCTGGGAAATCATTTTAAAAGTTGGACTGTTGATCTAACAAGGTGTTCAAGAACTATGACGATGTTATTGTTTTTCATGCCTATCAATCCAAGAAGCCAAATTGATAACTTAGATATGTCGATGACACATTCCTTTTCTGACTCTGTCAGCAAGATGTTCAAGTACTAATGGACCATGTGAACTCAATCCATCCATCAATGCAGTTTACAATGGAGACAACATAAGATAATAAATTGCCCTTCCTAGATGTGTTAATAACCGGCACAGATCAAGGATTCAATACATCCATGTATCGAAAACCAACCTTCACAGGACTGTAGCTCAACTTCAACTCCTACCATCCATACAATGTAAAGAAAGGAATCGTCTGTTGCCTATAACACCAGGTAAAAGCCAAGAAGAAATGGAAAGATTAAGAGATACCATCCATCAAAACAATTACCTAAAGAGCATAACATCAGCTCCAAGAAATCTAGATAGCAATTTGTCTACGCTATGTCAAAGGATTGTAGTCCATATGATATCAGAACAGGATTTAGGAGTGTTTAAACTCTTTATAAACATCTCCTCCAGGTCAGACCCCCAACAGAATACAACATGACCAAGAATTATGAATATCCCATCTCATGCAGCTGTGGCAAAGTATACCAAAGCGAGAGATGCCATCCTTGGAAAGTAAGACTAAAGGAACATTAAAAAGCAGTCATATGAGGGGAAATAAAAAAGTCAAGTATGGTTGACCATATATAGAAAGAAAAGGGAAACCATCGGCTCTTGTGGGATAAAGTTAAAATAATCAATAGAGAAAAACATTGAAAAAGAAGATTTCTCAAAGAAACGGCACATATGGGCTATATTGACCTCATGAGTAGACCAAGTATAGAAATGAATACAATCAAGGAACCAATAATTGAAAAGGCCAAACCAAATTGTTTCTAAAGTAAATTACTTTAAAAAAAATATCAAGAATAACTGATACAATTGGATTTTACATTTCAAATTCATCTCATGACACTTTACAGATTGATAAGCGTGAAAAACAATGATGCCATTATTTGAATAAGATTTCATAATTCTTGATTGCCTTGTTGATTTTCCCAGGTTGAATTATTTCAATGCCCAGATAAACAAGGGACACCCGAGGAAGGCCGGAGAATACAGCAGCCAAAACATTGTGTTTCAACTTACCACAATAAAGGATGAGGATAACAGTCTGAAAAATCACAACCAAAATTATTCCATTCTTCAATTTGAATTTTATCAGTTGGTCAGAGTAGGTTATCTTTTGAATCTCTAACTTGAGAATAACAATAGGCAAAGTCATTTTGCCCGTTGTCTGGCTCAAATTCGCTCTAAGTTCTGTAGTTGTTTGGGTCGCTATCATTAAAATTCCTATAACCAGACATTTTCACAGGGCGGGTTTGTTGACTGCACACCCACACCTCTACTATGAAACCTATGTGGTTTGATAGGATAAGCTAAGGGAATAAAACTTTCATCAATCATAGAGACACACAAAACTCTCTATCATGGCAAGTTTCCAGCAAAAGAACCAAAACTGTCAACACACCTTATTGCCTTCAAAATCAACATAATTCATTTTAATTCAACTTGAACATTCTGTGTTCTGAAGAAATATGGTAAATAAGATTTTGATTTTTTAACAAAATGTTAAAAAAATGATATTTATAAAATAAATGATGAAAATGATTCAAATATTTACATATAACCGGAAACTACCTGGTGTTTGAGATAGTTGTGAAATTCCAACCAATAATGATAGCACTAAGTGTTCAGTTTAAAAAAAGCTAAGAATTTAAATGCTTATGTTCAAACTCAACAGATAAGTACAAGAGAATCTTTATAAGAGACATAAACTATCTTTTTTGGTAGCAATCTTTCTATTAATCATGTACTTTTTAACAATTTTTATTCATTTTTTTATTATCATTTCAGAAGATTTTTAAATCCATTTCCATTTTATATGAAAACTCTCTGAATTCTTTCACAAGGTACTGTCTACCACCATTAGTTATTATCAAGGACACAATTAACTTACTTTTTCTTGAAAACAGAGTAAAAATTTTGATCTTATTATCTGGGTTGTTTTCTGTTTAATATCAAGTTTAATTTTTCTGTAACAGGATTAAGATAGTGTAAGAAATGCAAATTTTTCCATACACATTTTCTCACATTGGTAAGAACTGCTATATTGAAAGAAGAGGAAAGCTTTTTGAAAAAGGTGTACTGTTCACCTGGAACAATAAAAAGGGGTGCATTTTAAAACAGTATGAAGGAGTGAGTTATTAGGTGATACAGGCTTAGAACCAGAGAGTTTACGACCTGAGTAAGTTTTCACCTTGAGTTGTGTATTCCTAAACATTATTAGTTTTCTCTCCTTTCTCCATATCATCTTTTCTCTTTAACTCTTTACCTATGTATCTATGTTGTCTCTGCACTTGTTTTATTTTCATATTCATTTGGCCAGCAGCCTTTAAACTGTTGGACAGAAATTACCCACTGATTGAATAAAGATAAGGTGGTTTCTTTCTCTTGTTAAACTTTATTTTTCTGGTTTCTACATTATTCTTGTTGCTCATCATTGCTCTTAAATTTGCCAGCTTAGTTTTAGTTACATATTTTGGTCTCTACAATACTCAGTGTCTGGCTTAAACAGTTATTAAACAATGTAACTTTAAATGGTGTTTTTGTAATGAGAGAAATGACTTACCATGCTATCTGAAGCAAGCATGAATGTGTTATGTGTGCAAAGTCCTGTCAGAGAAAAACGGAGGTGCAATTTGTAGGACATCTGTCTTGCACTCATGCAAACACATACCAATGCAGCAAAAGAAATGCTCATCAGGAGGTTGCTGAACACTCTCAAAAATCTCATGGAGGAATATCAGCTGACCGTGGATGTGACATTGGTCCCATTGACCCTGAATATAGCTGATAAACTAACGAGACTGCTGCAGCAACGGTTTGATGCAATGAGGAAGGGTAATGGACCTGGGCCACTGATTGGCACCATACAAGTGAATAAGCTGGACACAGACCAAATCATGTCCATCCACAAGAACAGTGGACACCTAGAAGTGTGGTGCACTACCTTCTTCATCAGGAGAGTCTACCCACCAATATCAAAGGCAGCTGTTAGGTCAGCCATGTGGGTATGTGAGGAATGCCAGTTGATAGACCCAGCACCAATTCACTGGGAGAAAGGAAAGCTGGAGGTAGACAGGAACTGGCAGAGACTAGGGATGGATATCACACACTATGGTGCCCCTTATTTTTTGATGCTAACAGACTATGGCCATTCGAGGTTTTCAATTTGGAAGCAGTTAGCAAGACAAGATTGAGCCACTGTGATTCACCAGCTGGAGGTGGTATTCTTCAAGCAAGGCCCACAGCAGAAAATTTAGAGCTTTTGCACATGAGTGGTGAGTTAACTTGTGGTTTTGTTATATGTATGCTCCAGCAGTGAATGGTATAGCAGCATGTTGTCACTGCATTGTGAAACGAATTGCACCCAGGATGCACTGTCCCATCCAAGAAGCTGTCTTTTGGCACAATATTACACCCAAAGACAAGGAATCAATCCAAACTGTGTCTGCTAATGAGATCCATCAATACAAGTTAAGGGTAAAAGGGGTTGATAACCCAACAATGTCTTCAGATCCTGGGTATATCTTTTACCAAATTGGAGGTCAGATGTTGGTCAAGGCACCACAGAGGCAGTGTACCATGAAGTTCCACAGGGGTAGGGTGGCAAAAATAATCATTTTACGTCTGAAGAAGCCTCCAATGATATGTCTGAGAGCTAAGCACACAGTCTGCTGCTTGATGAGGAAAGGGCAGAGTGACCGAAGCAGAGCCCCACTCTCTGACTGTGTGACAAAGCACTCATTAAAATCAACCACCACAAGACTGCCAACTTTCTGATCATGAGATCATGAATAGATGTAACACGAGAATGACTTACCATGGAGTCCAAAGGGAGCACAAATGTACTTTGCAGGTGCAAAGTGCTGTCAGGAGAGAAAAGTAGCCATTCTTGGAGGTGCAATTTGTAGGATGCCCGTCTCATCTCTGGCAAGATGAGAGTTGCACTCATACAAATTTTGGCCACCCTGGACTCGCATAGAAGCAGCTGTGATTTTGCTTTTATTTAGACGTAATGACATCTTCAGTGACGAGCTGCTTTTGTTTGTCAGGACAGTCGATGCGGAAGTCAGTAACAGATGATTAATTTCTGACCAGTTCAAATATAGTTTTAATACCAGGAGCTAGTTCATAACTATATATATATATATATATATATATATATATATATATATATATATATAACCCTATAAGGTAGAGAGAAAAAGAGTTGATATGCCATGAAACCAAGAAACCAACCTATAAGGTAGAAAACCAGTCAGAGAAATTTTATTAACCAGAGGAAAAAGAAACCAATTTGGATTTTAGAAGAATACAAATGTGTACTGGTAGAATGGATTTTGGAAATGAAATGAAGCGTAGATATAATTTGTGTTTTTCTGATGAGAAAGAATTTGACAAACAAAATTATTTGATGAAAAAAGTAAAGCAAATATCATGTTATTATTTAAACTAAAAGAGTCAAAAGGTAAGCTAATTCAGGCCAAAGCTAGAAACTGTCAATCATCAAAGGTAACTCAGTATAAAAGTTTAAAATTGAAATAACCAATTTCCTAAATTCAAATATGAAATTTTTTAAAAACAATCCCGATATAAAAAAATTTATTGAAGCTCAAATTAGGAGAAAATTGATATTTCCTTAAACCACACTTTCCCCACTTGCATGAGGAAAAGATATTCATAATGCTTAGGAAACCCAGACAGAGTCAAAAGGAAAGAGCAAGCATAAGAGTTGGTGATCAGTTTCCATAAAGCTCTGAGTTTTTAACCTTGTACTAGACTGCCCTAAGTATAAAAAGCAAAAAAGCCAACCATAATACAATGCTGTGAAAAAAAAAACAACAAAGAAACTTAATGTAATAAGCACTTGTGAAGTAGTACCAAGAATTGAGGAAATCAAATGTAACTGCCATTTGAGTTTGCCTTGTGCCAGACTATAGACAGCAAGAATAGAAAAGCCTAAAACTTATATGAGGAATTGTCAGACTGTTAAGTCATGAACTAGTCCCTGATTAAAACTTACCTCCTCCAGGATGAGTGAATATATATATCAATTTTGAAGGTAATTTTTTTCATATCAAATATTGTTATTTTAATAAGTGGTGTTTTGTTCTGTTTCTTGACATTGACTTTTATTTCTTTGCTTATTTAATGATGTGGTTTCATATGTCTACTCATCAACTGGAGACTCCGATTAGTAACTGACCTGTTGTCTGGATCGAAGAAAAAAAATACTATGTGGGCAGATAGCAGACTAGTTGTTTCATCCAAAGACCAACAGAACAGTCAATGGATTGGAAGTGGAATCACTCCCATGTTTGATGAGGACGGCTGTACTATCACATATATAAGGTGAGAGTAAAAGCTTGAAACATACTTTATTTTAAAAACAACACTGAATATACAGTAAAAAATATTTTGATGTAGAAAACTGTTGCAGACACCTAAAAGATGTGTGAAAAGTTTCCATTTTTTTTACATTTTTTTATCTAACAAACCTGTTTTTGACAACAAATTCAGTCTTGTTTTAAAAATGTATAGTGTGAGAAACTTTTCCACATATCTGATATTTCGTGGCAACTACACAGAAATGAGTGACAACTGCATTAAACTGTGAGTAGCAAAAAACACTGACTGGCTAACAAAGTCAAAAAGAAAAATTTGACAAGTGCTCCCAAAAATGTAAGATTTGAAGAACTTTGTTGAATTATGTAAATCAAATTGGTTAAAAATCAAATCTAGACTGAATGAAAATCGTCCAATTGGTTTATGTCATTTCCCATAGATGATTTGATTACAAGATGATACTTTTTGGGTGTCACCTTACCATTTAAACAGGAAATTGTAGCACAAGAGAAACTTCAAATGAACACAATTCCAAGTATGAGGTAAATAAATTCTTTGTTGGTTTTAGATACCTAATTGATTTTAACAGTATCTCAACCTGTTTGAGTAATTTTATGTCTAGAAGTTTGGTTTTTATTTCTTTTTTTTGTGGGTTATTTAATGCCAAAGTCATCCTTGTATAAGAACAGAAGTGATACTAACTGATAGCTGGGAGATAAGGGCTTCATAACTTTTCATATGTCATTAGTCAGAAAGTGAACATAACAGCACAACTCGAGTTTGAACTTACTTACTTTAAGGTTACAGTCCAGCACTTAAGCCATTACACCATGGATACTCCCTCACTTAGAAGTTCCTTAGATACCCAAGTCATTCCCCATACATTTCACTCATCCCCAAACACTACACTCTTTTTTTCCTATTCATTTGCTACACCACATGGCCATTACATCATAACCTTTTGCTGATTAGTGGCCAATTTGGTCTTTATTAAGATGAATCCAAATTTCTTTTTAAGAATTAAAAGTTTAAGCAAATTAGGTATAGAATATTGAAAAGATGATCAATATTTAATCATATCATCAGAAATGATTGCAACTACCTTGCCACCTGTGCATTATGCATACTTTGTGCACTTTGTTACACAGCTGCATATTCTGGTGTAGCATGAAATCAGGATCTCCAACTGTTATATTTTACAGATACATAAACCCAAGAGATGGTGGTGTCACAAGATGATAAAAAAGAAAAGACAAGGTTTTTGAAGAACTAGATCTCCTCACAAACGAGAACAGCGAGTCATACCAGGACCTTCCCCTTGCTCTGCTTCCCGCCTCCTGGCATGCAGCATGAAATCTAGCCCACTGCCACAATTATGTTTTCAAACTTGATGAGAGGCAAATTTTTTATATAACTTCACCTGTTTTGGGATAATCTGCACATGCTAGTTTTCAAAATCCCACATATATATGGAGCCCATAACATCCTACCATATGCAGATATGGACTACTCAATTTTAGGGGGGAAAAAAAAAAAGGCTAATCTCTTTCACTACCAAAAGTCATGTCAAACAAAGGAAATAAAAATGGATCTCTTTTACTTTGAACTTTTGAACTGCAATACATACATTGACCCTTATATTGACCTACATATAACAACACCCACCAATATGACTATTGTGATATATATACACACACACACACGGTCAACTCACAACCATGTATATATATATGTATATATGTATGTATGTATGTACACACACACACACACACATATATATGGGGAGAGGAGGGTCCCTTGTGGTGTAATGGTTAAAGTGATGGACTACGGAATCGTAGTAAGCGAGTTCGTACTCCAGTCACGCTATTATGTTCACTTTCGGGCAAATACCCTTGGGAAAGGTATGAACCCCCTTATCCTCCCAGCTATGGGTTAAATAGTACTACTACTGTTCTTCTAGGAGAATGGCTTTGGCATTAAATAACCTACAAAGGTTGATATGCCATTAAACAAAAAAAAAAAAAACCAAACACACATATACATCTAACCCTAAGTACTAACACTCCAAAGGTCCAGAGTGTCACACTGTAATAATTTGTAAAGTATATTTAGACATAAGAAAGTTTTACAAAATGAGAATTTGTATTTTATGTGCAGCAGAAATATTGCATGATCATTTGATGCTGCCACAGACTGTTTTTATCTATATGTTCTGAAAGAGAACAAAGAAAGCAGGATTATTGTTATCTGTTCTGTGTGCATGAATGTTGACAGAGTTAAACAAAAAGTAAAAAAAAATAAAAATACGAAGGGTGATTTAAAGTAAGTAAGTAAAAGTAAAGTTGGCGACCATAGTCGAGGGTAACCCGAAGGCTCCCTTTTCGATAGCTACTACACCAATGTGTAGGGGAGGGCGCTAATCCTTTCCCTAGATTGCTCTACTTTACCCTTGATCCGTACCTTATAATGCTGAGTGTTAAGCAAGGAGGCATCAAGTACCATTTTTGAGTCTTTGGTATCACTCGACCTGGGATTGAACCCAGGTCTCCCGGGCCATTGGCGAACACTCTAACCGCTAGGCCAATGTCCGGTGATTTAAAAGAAAGGATTAAATATTGAGAAACCCAGGTGTTTTTGCCAGGCATCATCACTATAAATCTTTTGAATATGTGTGTGTGTGTGTGTGTGTATTGAAAAACTAATTCATTAAAGTCTATAGTATTCATATTTTAAGATCAGATGCTTTTCATTAATTGCATATATTTTTCTTCAGAAAAACTTTTCTACATTGTAGATTAAAAATGATAATTTTCAGGAGACAAAGACAGACTATCCCTATTTCATACATATAAAGTGAAAGGTGATGTATAAGTTATCAAAGAGGAAAAAAATGCAAACTTATTTCAAGTTGCTTATATTCACTTTTGAAAGACTTACTCTGAATGATGAATATGAAAACTGTTAACTCCCATTTACAAGAAGCAGCTGAGTACATGCCAACTAAACCAAGTGTCAAATGTAGAATGACCTAGGAGCCACAAGCAGTTAAGGAAAAATAAGATAACATGTAAATAGCGTCTTTATTTAATAAAAAATTCACTTAAGAAAGCACAGAGTAAACTAACTAAAACATCCTAAAAAGGACAAGAATACATTCAAAGCTAAATTAATGAAATTCTGTTGAAGATAAAGTATCATAATTAGTATGGTAGAGAGTAAATGAAGTTAGAAGGAAAAGCACCCCAAGGAGCAAAACTTAAATGCTGTCAACCAATAACAAAGACATTAGAAGTGGAAAGAACATTTTAAGAATATGCAAGGAAATCCTACTAAAATCACAGATAAACCTACTGAAGAAAGTATTAATGGCTAACAACCCATCAAACTTGGAAAGTTTACGGAGGAAGAACATAATGCATTTCTGAAAAAATTCAAAAGCAGAAAAACTGCAGACCTTGACAAAATAACTATGGAAGTCCGGAAAACAAGGAAATTTGACAACATATTTCTTTGATGCTGTGTATGAATAAAACATAACAGAGAAATGAATGAAAGGTTGCATCTTCCTTTGACCATAAAAAGGCAATCTTGGAATCACTAAGAATTACAGAGATATAACTCTTACTACTATAGCCATTAAGGTTTATAATCCTCAGATTCTCAATCTGACCTGACGTTGAGAAAATTCTAAGGAAAAATCAGAATGGTTTTTGGAGATATTGATCCACAAATTTTCAGCTTCAAACAATTTGTTGAATCATGGGAGTACAGGCAAAAAATCTCAAGGCAACACTATTATTTGTAATTTTTCCAAGACATTTGATTCCATAAACAGAGGAAAGATGGAGCAAATACTTCTAGTATATGGTCTCCCTACAAGAAACTGTTACCTCAAGAATGATGCAGGACAAAAACATGAAAGCAACGGTTCACTCATCTAACAGTGACAGATGTCTTTAATATTGTGGCTGGAGTCTTGCATGGAGATATATTAGTACCATTTTTCTATTTATAATCTGCCAAGATTATGTTCTTAGAATGTCAATAGATCTAATGAAAGAAAATGGTTGCATACTAAAAAAGATGAGAAGCAGATGATAGCTCACAACAATTATTACAGATGCAGATTACACTGATGATCAAGCACTTCTTTCAAATTCACCTACACAAGCCAAATTTTTTTATGCATAACCTAGAGCAAGCAACAAGAGGCACTGGCCTCAATCAGAACTCATATAAAACAGAGTTCATGCTTTTTTTAATCAAAATGGTGCCTTTGAAATTAGTAGACCATTTCACATACCTAGGTAGCAATATGTCATCTACCGAAAACAATGTCAATGTACGCATAGGAAAGGCATAGACTGCTATTGATAGGTTAGCAACCTAAGAAAAATCTCTTTGATAAAATAAAACAGGTTTTTTTCCATGTTGCAGTTGTGTCAGTACAACTATATAGCTGCACAACCTGAACATTAAAGAAGCACATACAGAAAGAGCTAGATAGGAATTACAAAAAGATGCTATGTGCAGTTTTCAACAAATCCCAAAATAGCTATACAGTTAATGAGTTCCCATCTCATAAACCAACCAAGATGTTCAAGACTTGATTGCTGAAGTAGTAAGGATGTGCTTCAAAGCAAAGTTCTTTTGTAGGCTCCTACACATGGACACACCAGTTTTGATTGAGCAGCATCAAATCTCTATGGATACTGGATGCTGTCTTGAAGACCTGTTAAGAGAGAGAGAGAAAGAGAAAGTGAAGGGAATCTGTGCTATCAGCACAACTTGATTACGATTTTCAATCAGCACTAATACCTTTGCGACAGGTAAAAATTAATTTTTCCTTCTGTTGTATCCTATACAATATTATAACCATATCCCACTGAACACATTGTTTCTCAAAAGTTTGAAATTAAACAATGTAGAATCTGGTACTTTAATGGGTGACTGCTTGGAAATACAAGGTGCAGTAAGCTTTTCTATGGAGATGAAAGCCACACAACAGCTATTGTTGGAGAAAATGGACTCAGAAAAGTTCAAATATGGGACAAGATTGGGCAGGCAGACTGTGCTCTTGAGCCAGGCGAGGTCAACTAATTTACAAGGAAGAAAAATTTGGAATTCAAAACCAGGACCTAGAGAACCTAAGGCAGTTTAACATGGTGTTTAAACACATTGTGGCAACACTAGTACCAACTTATATAACACCTTGATCTTCCCTTGGACTACATTAGTATCATGATGAGGAGCAACCTGCTGCATGGGCAACTGCCAGTTTTTTATACGACCATTTCCAGTTATACCAAGATCCAAAATCTCAATAGTTGTAACATAACATATCCCATTGCAAGATATCTCGACAAAAATGTCTTAATAGTCTGTTGACAAAGAGGGTAAATGAGTGAACAATTACAAATACTCTCCCTTTACCTCCACAGGATCAACCACAAATCAAGCTAAACCAGGTTATATTTCTTGGATATTGTGTAGCAAACATCTCCCAAAGACTGGATATATGCCTTCCATAAGAATTTGGCATTCATTAGCTTTACTTTTTATACATAATTGATGACCCAAATAAGTTTATACACAATGTCTCTAAAACATTTTGATAGTTAATACTCTAAAATATTTTTTTTGGTGGGGGTACCATTCATCCTGTTTGAATGATATGATTTTCTAAATTACATTGATTCAGTTGTTTGTAAAAAGATCATTCATAAGATATGTACTTGTATTTTAGAATTAGTTAAAAATTCAGACATCAGAAAGTTTTTGTACTGAGATAACGGAAACTATTTGTTTCTTCTTCATACAAATATGTTTATATTCATGGATTCTATATACAGATTGTCTGTAAACAAACTAATATAATATAGTTCTCATCAAATGTAGTGTATAATGAGTTCAGTCCTTCACAGATACACAACCATTAGGATTGAATTCCTGACAAGTTTAGTAAGTGACTTTCAGATAAAGCTCAACAAAACAAGATAATTTTTAATAATCAATATGGGATTACAGGTATAATAGATTTATTTAGACACTCAAATCTGATGGTGATACTTAAAGAAAGTCTCTTAAATTTGAATATGGTAATATTATGTCACGTATACTAGATAGTATGATATATGTCAACATTGTGAGCACCAGTTTGATGTGGCATTTACTATAAATGTAGACAGTCAACAATTTAAGGATATATGACAGTTGTGTCATTCCCTTTTTAGTAATAACAAAAGTAGTTCTCTTAGGGGATTGTGAATCATTAAGGTACTAAGAAGTTAAATCAGAAGTAGGAGATCCATATTTTACCCATGTTCTTTTATCTTCAAGAAGGTGGATTCCAGCAAACAAAGTTGGTTTGGTCAAGTACAATATGAATATGTACACAGCAATAACATTTAATAAAACAAAACAGTAAAATGTGACATGTGTTTTTAAAAAAAATATGAGTAAACTAAATACCTTCGGAAAAAATTCATAAGTATAAACATACTGGAAAAAAAAAAAAAACAAACCCTAATAAGAAGGATTGTACCACTTCACACAGTAAATAAGTAAAAAATAGTATTTGAAATATTTACTGTGCTTTATTTCAAGAACAAAGGTAAATATAGCATCACTCAACCAAAGGCTAAAATGAATGATTTTTTTGTGTACAAATCTCTGCTTAAATAACCAATGTGTAGGTATACAAATGCAAAATTCAGGAGCATAATGAATATAAACTCATCATCCCACTTTTTCAAACAAATCAGAATCATTGTTCCTCTATCAAAAATTGCTGTCTGTATTTAGATGTTCTCATTTGCCACCTAAAGTTTCCTAGCACATTTTTTCTTAGGTGAAACCAACTCTGACTATACTTGTGATGATTTTTCTGGAAACTATCAGTTTGCAGTTTTGAACTCCTGATGGTATTCGTATACCTTGCTTCGTGTAATAAAAAACCACAAGTTTAGTAATGTGTCATCTTTCTCCGTGATACATTTCAACCTGCAACACCCCTTATATCTTGCAAATGAATGCGTTTTTCAAAAAAGATGAACCAATTTTTTTTCTTTTCGTAGGAACTTATGAATATTGGCATTTGAAATGACAAACTGTAAAAATCACATTGTCACAAATTGACAAACACTACATTCAGGCTATTATTGGATAGTTACTTTTTCTATAGCAAACTATTTGCTAAGAAAATCTTTTTTTAAGATCTTCACTCAACCACATGCTTATTTTTTTTAAATAATTCTTGAGATCTATTTGGCTCACTTTTTGCACCAAACTATCCACAAGGAGTTAAAACTGAAATCATTGGTACTAATTTTTCAAAGTTAATTATAATAATTACCAAAATAATTGAATGATAAAGTTTTTGATTTTTTGACAAAACAGAAATAGCTATAGGTATGAGATTAGAAATTTTGAATATTTAATTTTAAATAATTGTAAACAAAAGAAAAAAATTATTCAGATATATAAGCATCTTTTAAGTCTGCACAAAGTAGGTAAATATGTCAGATTGAAGTATCACAAAATATTTGTTCTCTACCCAAATATCAAAGTAATTTACCAACTTATCAATGTTTTGGCTTTTCTTCTGGTTTCTCTTGAGTCTTTCTGCATCCATTTAGTTTCTTTAAGCCAACAAAATGATTACCATTTGAACATCAACAATACACTCATTCTCAAAGTCTGTCTTTGATATCAATATTTCGGACTGTTTTCACTGACATAATGTCTTAATGTTTAAAGCAGGGAACTGCAAAATCATAAAGACTATTATGTCACAATCAGGAAATTTGCTTTAGCAAACCAAATATCAATATCATCCTTTATAACTTATAAAGTGTAATTATCACTTAGTTCATTCCTGAAAACATTGATTCAACTAACTGATCCATCAATGATATATGTGGGTATCTCAGTATATACCAAGAGCGTTTGCCATGTTTTCCATATTTTTATTGGAAAAATCTTCACAGAAATTATTATTGCATTATACAAGTTTTATAACATTCCTCCAAAACAGATTTGGTTTTATTCTCAAATATCTCTTCACAACTTCTAATTTTATTAATATTTCTGAAAAAATAAATAAACCAAGTTAATTTTCCACTTCCAGGTTAAATTAATAATTCTGCCTGTAATACCCAAAGAACCAACTTTCAAAAATGTATTACAAGATCAAATAAAAGTCTGTCAAAATTAACATAAAAAACAGTTTGAAATATAAATTATAAACACCAGAATTCCTCAAAATATCAAATTTTATGAGTGCAAAAAAAAAAATCTTTATTTTTCAATTTAGGAGTATTTATAAGCAAACAATTTTAAATATCTGAGTCAATTATAATCAATTCAAAATAACAATCCATACTTGTTTGATACTTGGTATTTTATGTTGTCATTGGTATCAAATTTTAAAACAAAGTAGTTAAACCTGGAGAAGATTTATTAACAAGTAATTGCCCTAAATATGAATTCAACACATAAGCCAAACTGGACACCTAGTCAACGGAAAATAGTTTTTAATGGATTTTTATACAGAAAAATCATTTTGATTTTTTTTAACTCAGCTATTGTCTAATACACCAAACAGAGTTTAACTTATGAAAATCACCAAAAAACTCAGTAAAAGTAAAAGAAGCAGAAAGTTTGAAGCAATGAAAAATAAAAAGCAGAAAATGAGTATAGAATACAGGCCCAGTTATACTAAGCTTGGATAATAAAGTATTTGTAAGAATCTTTTATTTGTATATCAAAAGAAATAAAACTATAGACAGAAGACAACAATCGAGATTTTTTTTATTAGTTTATAAGTTAAAACAACAAAAAAAAAACAACTTATGGAATACAAAAATATAAAACACATAAAAAAAATAGCCTCATCTGTAAATATTTTCAAGTCAACATTCTAAATTCTACCTCAAAAAAAAAAAAAAAACACTTCTCATCCTACATTAAAATGTTATATTACTTTTCTTTTCTATCAGGATTGAGAATTTTAGCTTCAGAAAAGGTTAACTTTTTTAACTGATCAGTTCATTTAATTTTGCTTAAAAGCCATATTTACTTTGAAAACAAGATTACCTCACTTAGTCAGAAAAAAAACTTGGGTTTTATTTCTTCAAGCACTATAATATCTTTGAACAACACTAACACATTGCCTTTAGAATTAAAGAAGAGAATATGCTTAATTATAGCCCGAGTTTTCATGTTCACAAATGACAAGCTGTATGCTCTCCATCGCAAAAATTAATTTACAAGTTTAACTTATAAAATGTTAAACAAAAAACTAAAAATGGTGATGTATGCAAAAGTAAGATATAAAATAACAATAGTTAATGAAATAAAAGTGTCTTGAAAGAAAAAGAATAAACTTGTAAGTTAAATAATAGGTTCATTTAGACCATCTAATTTAGTTTAAAAGATGAAACAATGCGCTCATTATTTCTCTTCTTTTTACTTTATTGTAATAAATTATGTTTTAAATTCTAAAATTCACTGATAAGTGATCTATGAGGGAAAACTTATACCAATACCATTCAGTGATAGTGAATAAAATATAAGATTAGTATATACATGTCACAAGTATTCACAATCATAAATAACTTTAAATTGCTTTACAATCACCTGCAATTTCCACAATTTGAATACTATTAAAACTTGATAACTGAACAGAATCTAAGCATGTGCTATTATATTAGACATGTCAATATGACATCTGATATAAGATTCAGAATCACAGGAGAAACAGCCAAACACATAAGAAGTAAGTTCACTATTAAAATCAGAAGAGTAATTAACTTCAATGTGACACAAGAGAACACCATATTTGATATCAAAACCAAAATGATACAATTGATCTATTTACTCTGCTATTTTAAAGTGATTCTCTTTCTGAATCAACCATTCCCCCATAATTATTTCTTTTTCTTTGTTTCATAAAGGA
Organism: Sepioteuthis lessoniana; assembly: GCA_963585895.1. Classification (NCBI taxonomy): domain Eukaryota; kingdom Metazoa; phylum Mollusca; class Cephalopoda; order Myopsida; family Loliginidae; genus Sepioteuthis; species Sepioteuthis lessoniana. Next base: position 223,782 of record CAUZXS010006001.1, read on the forward strand.
ACAACAAAACAAAACATGAGTACCAAACAAATTTCACGTTATGGCTAACAGACCTCTAGACTAAATGATTATAATTTAGGTCAGTCATGTTTTTACTATTTTACATGATGTCTACAATTAAAATATCATTCCACTATATATTAAATGCAAATATTGCAATTAATTCCAACAGAATTATTCTCCATCATTTTTCAATATAAAACTATTCTAGAAAAAATATTTCATATAAAAATCTCAACATTCTTGGGATTGGTTTTATTTGCTTGTGAATAATTTTTTAAAATAGTATTGAAAATTAAGTTAATTAAAAGATCTCTGTATAAAGTTTGTAGTCAAAATATAATTATATTGCACTTGGCCAAATCATGTAGTCCTAATTAATTCTAAGTGGAAATAAAGTAAGAGAATTGCAGAAATAAGTTTTTCAAGCAGAACAATCAATCTATGACCTAAAAAGAAAAGAAAATATTCTGATGCAGAATATAAAACTAAAATTTATGAGGATTTAAATAGAAATGAATTATAATAAAATAATGATAGTGGCCATTAAAGGAAAAGACATAAATTTTGAATCCCCGGAGGATAATTTTAAGATGAAGCACATAACGAAATCAGGAAAAAATACATTATGATCAACTTCCACCTTTTCATGAATAACACCCAATGGAAATCAATTTTTTTGTGGGTAGAAAATGAGATTTACTAAAATATACTGCACAATGTAAAACTTTACATCATTATAAATCAGAAAAAAAATGAACAACAATAAAAGAATAATTCTGTTTAAGAATGAAAAATTTTTAAGTATTTGGCAGGTAACTTAAAAAAATAAAATTGTTCACTTGTTAAGATTATGAATATAAAATATTCAAAGAAATTGTTCTAAAGAATTTTAAATCAGACATAGCTGGAGGCAATCTAAAGTTACAAAATTAACTGAAATGATAACACGAGTGATATTTTCTTTTAATCAGATGTAAAGATTTACAGCCAACAAGCCGAAGGTTTCATTAAATAAAAACATGTATAAGGAATAAGTGTTCAGTTCCATCTCAACAATGCAATTAATACAACATTTGCAGAATATACAACAATGAAAATATGGTGTTTGTGATAATAGATCTTTAAGAGAAAGGGTTTATTTGATGTGGGTTTTTAAGTTGTTTTTTTTTTTTTATCAACTCTATGTACCGATATTTTAAATTGGGATTAAAAAAGACCAAACACTTCTATGTAAATCACACGAATTGCATATGAATACTGTGAGTCATTACGTGGACTAGATGCTGCATTGCTGGGGCAGTCCGTAACAGCGAGTCATTACATGGACTGCATCGCCGGGGCATCTTGGTCGGTAGCTATGGCTTTGTGGTGCCAGATAGCAGTGCGGGCGTATCGTTTACAGTAGCTATGGCTTTGTCATGCCAGATAGCTGTGCGGGCGTATCATTGACGGGAGCTATGGCTTTGTCTCGCCAAAGCTGTGCGGACAAGTCGGGGCGGTAGGTATGGCTGTTTCGCACCAAAGCTGTGCGGACGTATCGAGGCGGTAGCTAAGGCTGTTTCGCAACAAAGCTGTGCAGACGTATCGAGACGATAGCTAAGGCTTGCGCGCCAAAGCTCTGCCAGGAGGCCGAGGCTAAGATTGGCGTTATCTTAGCGCTGCGCGGATGGTGGAGCGGTAGCTAAAGGCCAACCCCTGCCTTTAGCGCTGCGCAGCCAAACGGACGAGCAGAACCGAGCAATGGTTAAGACTGGCTGATCTTAGTGAGTCCTCTTCGTGTTTGCCTCCAGGCCATCTATTTCGACTGATCATTAATGACCGCCAGAAATGCACCGACCCACAGAAGGTGACCTCTCATTGCCCTTAAAAAGGACCGTAAAAAAAAGGTTGTTGAATCTACCACTAGAAGTGGCGGTGAGGTGGGTGCAACCACGATAACGTAGGACCCAAGCCTCGTGGAGCCAAGTGGCCCCCAAGAGCATCTGCGTAGACCTCTGAATTTTTGCTGCCTGAAGCCTTTTTCATATGGAAGAAAGGGAACTCCACTTCTGTCGCGCCACGTGGATAGAAAGTTCTTTCATAAAAAATGGACGCAGAAAATAAGTATTTCTTTAGCCCGGTATAGGCTAGCGAAAAGTATTACTTCCATTTTTATAGAATTATTTCTGGCAGAAATGTTTTGCAAATGGTGATAAATATCAATTTTCCCCTTTCTTAGCAGTAACGGCCGGTTAGAGTAGAGAAAGGGCTTCATCATTTCTGGCCATACCTGGATGTTATTTCTCTAGGGCGAAAGGTGTAATCTGATCTGTTTACGTTCGTAGGCTGGTCGCGGCAAGTATATAACTAATTTTAAAATAGGATAGGCAATATTCGAGTTATCAAATCTTCATTATTTTGAGATTAACTCATCAATTTTATAAGGTTTTTTTAACTCAATTTTTTATAAACAAAGTAGCATTAGAAAATAAAAACTAAGTTTTCAGTTTCAATAACAAATTACCAATTAAACAATACGTGATCACATAAAGTGATAGAAACCAGGGTGAATGAATAAAATGCTAATATCAATTAAAGGAGTCAAGTGTATTAATTGTAATATAAAAACAAGTCTTAGAAATATATATATATATATATATATATATTTGTTTTACCTTATAAATAAACAAAGCTATTTTTTTCCTGTCACAGTGTTATGAGAACAGAGAAAACAGACAAATATTACAAGCTATAACAAAAATTGGACAGTACCAAACAATATTTTGTCTTGATCAATACTCAAGTGGTGATTAGAAAGAATAACAATTACTAAATGGTTTTTATTTGTAAATCAAATGTCGTTTACTAACAAAAAATCTTTTTTTCAGAATTATATTCTTCCTGTGATAGTAAAAATCAATCACCACAGAATACTATCAAAAAAATTTCCAAAACTTTATCAAAATATTAAGAAAGATTATCTCTAGCATCCTCTAACTCGAGCAATGACACCTCATGAATTTAACCATAAAAAAATTATTTTTAACAAAAATGATTCTTTTTCTTTACTTTCAAGTTAAAACTATGATATTTTTTGACCATCAAAAAAGCCAAGTTCAGAAAATAAATAGCAAAAAAAAAAAAAAAAAAAAAAAAAAAACTCACTTAAAAGAATATTTCCCCCCGCACCAAAAAGTTTTCTTTCTTTTTTGCTCTATTTTACATTGAGCCAAGTTTCATTTATGTCTTTGAATGTCTTTAGAGCACCACTGATTTTTTTTTTTAATGGTAACCTATCAATATTTGGTAACACTCAACGAAAAAAGTTCATGCAGGTCATTGTAGCATACAGTTTGTGCAGTAATTTTTTCTATGCCAAATTCCATTCCAATATCCAGGCTGTATATTTTCAATATTTCTATCAGTCTTTAATTCTTTTTTAAGTGTGCCAATGGAACAAATCAAGATCAACTAAACTACAGCCAAAATACTGAGAAGAGTCCTGGAAGCCCAAAGAGACTTGCTATCACTCAGCCTCCAGTAAAAACCTATCAGTTAAGATTAGTGGGGAAAACTCACAAGGAGTATTATAATAATAATAATAACAACAATAATAAAGACCATTAATGTTTGACAGTAATTTACAAAAAGTAAAATTCTCTACTCATCCTATATGTGAAAATTAATCTCTCAAATTCTAAAGACATCAATATGTGTTATCCCTATCATGTCTGCCTTGTTACAAGCAAATATAAGAGTTGTGATAATAATTCTTGAATAAGGAATAATTCTAACTCTCTAATCACTATGATCTCAACAATGATGGTAAATCACAATGAAAAAAAACAAACATATCTTAAAATAATGTATGCCAAATTCCCTTATTAAAATCCTTTGATGTAATATTTTGTATCTCTTCAAATGAAAAGAGGTACTCAGCAACTTTATCAGATGGGTAAATGCCAATGAGATACCTGCTCTGAGGTTTGAGTCAAGACCAAATAGTTCTGAAGTGCAATATATTAGCTTGGGGCTATGGTAACACACTGATAAATCAGCAAACTCAACCAAAAAATAAAAATTGCCTACCATTAACTTCTGAGTTAAGCACTGCATGTCTCCCAAGTGCCCAGGGTTCCATTTATGAACCAAAGCAATAAGGAAAAATTATATCCACGTGTGTGTATCTGTGTGTGTGAAGATAAAAAGAAAGCAAGCTCACAAATAAAATACGGCCTAGCATCAAAATAAGAAAGAAAGATCAGACTGGATAGAAATAAGTCAAGAGATATTCAGCAACCATTCTCACAGATGAAAAACAACATTTCCATCAGAAAAATGCCCTCAGTACAAAATATACATTTAAAGTGATTACATTAAGTAGACTTTTAGTGACTCACCCAATGCAAAGAACAACTGCAAAAGATTTCCTTTTTTTTCCTTTTTTTTTTTTTTAAAGGAAACAAAACATATTTCATGGTTTGCCACAAGCTTGATAGAAGATTTCAGAATTCACTGATACTAGATGCAGGTGTGAATAGCCCAAATGCTTGAAGAACACAAAAAGCAACTACTTTGCCAATAGTACACTGAATAGGAATCTATTTCTCACTCCTCTTATACAAAATCGTTTTACAACTTTTGGCACAACTCTTTGTGTAATGTAACAACACCAATTTATAAAACCTGACATGAAATCATGAAACATCTAGAAGAGTAGGATTATTTAACAGGAGGTAACTTAAAGCTGAAGAAAGGAGAAAGTGCATTAAATATGTTATTCCGTTGTATGAAGTAGCATAACGGTTATCAGTAAAGAAAACAGATCTGGCAAAGCAAGTTCAAATTTTGCCTGAGATTGCTTATATTTACTTATTACTAATGCCCAAGAAAAAGGCATGAATCATCTTCTCCCTGAGCTCTTTCCCATCATCAGGATGGTTTGTGGAGAAAAGTCAGCAAGGCAAACTACTCCTTAATAATTACCTCACCATCCAGACAATTTGAACATTCAAAATCTTTACAGGAATTGTTAACCATTTCAAGGTAATCTCTCAATTTCTCTCTATCTTATATGTGTAGTCGAAACTTTTTTCCAGTTTTTTTTCCCTTCCAACTTTTTGTTTGAGTGAGTGATTTGAAAGGATTTTAATTGATCAATCCTCCTGCATTTTCAACTAGACAAAATATCACCATCTCAAACCAACAGATAAGGCAAAATGTTGATCCTTATGTAAACAATCCGTTCAAAAATGTCAGCAATCATGTTAGTTCAGAAAATCAAGATGAGATCCTCAGAACTTCAGAAAACATATCAAAAAATTAACTGCTTTTTCTTATTCAACAATCAAGGATTGAATCGGCACATATTTTTTGTTTCAACTTGTAAGTTACAAAATATTTGATGAGCAATGTTCTAACTAATAAAATATGAAAGAACAAAAATAAAACATTTGAGCAGACCAAAAAAAATGCTCTTATGCTGAAGTTATGATACAATTAAAAATTGCATTTGTTTTTAGAATAGTAGCAAAAAGTATTTAAAAATATAATAGATATAATTTTTACATTATATGATTATATATATAATAAGAAAAAAGCGAAATTTAAAAACCTCTAGACAATTGGCTTTAATATATACTGAGAAGTACAATACTAAATTCAAACTAATCTTTTCTTAGGGGGCAAAAAATAATAAATGCTTACCTAACAGCTCCTCCTATCCTTTCCATGATTTCAACAATGATTTTTAGATTTACAAGATGATTTCTAATAGGAGATTTGTGGAGTCTACCACCACAAAGTACAATTTGTCTTTATCATTATTTAAACTCTCATTATATATAAATTCCTATTTTCATTCATAGTCAATATTAGTGTTATCATAAGTCTATGATAATTCACATCATTAAGCTGTATTATTATAATAATTTGTATTCCTAATCATAAAATTGTTTGTGCACTTCAAAATATTAGTATTATATATTTATTTGGTCTGTTGTCTAAATCATTATTCATTTTAATAAAATATATCAATTGATAGATTCTTTGAATTTTCTCAATTGTATGTTTTATCCAATCTTTCAAATTGACTTTTTCTCTTGACAACATCTTTTTACCTGAAACAAACCCCACAAAAGAATCATGCTATTCAAATCAAATAATGATATGAAATAATGATAACAATATTAACTAAACTCAGCTTACAACAAGACAAGGAAACAAGTGCAGAGCACTCATTCATGTATATAAAACTCTATAGAGACCTGCTTTATTATAAAATAATTAGTATGATGATTAATTATATTGTTTATTTTACTGATAATTAATTATAATAATTATCATATTATTTAGTTTGGTGAGGTTGCAGACTGATCAGGGATCTTTTAATTGTACTTGGCTGCCCATGAACAAAGTTATGAAACTGACACCTATCATCTTGCACTGGAAATCAATTGTAAATAAGATCAATTTGCATCGTGTCATAGAGTTGGACTGAGGTGAAATAAAAATACAATGAAGGTGGAGCGGTGTGCTGGGATGATGATATGATGCGGTGTATTGTGATATGACGTCACTTTGGTTGATGAAATAATTTTAGAAAATAAAAAAAATTGTAGAATTTGAATTTAGGCAATTGCATTTTAAAATTCAGAGAAGATGATATTTCCTCTCAACATTGGGCAACAACTGCTATGAAAATTTTACCAGGTTTTCGTATCTGAACAACATGAGTTGCCCATTGTTATTTTTGAAGCAAATCCAATTTCGAATATTCAACATGGTCCATCATGTTACATTATGATTGAAAGAGTCTTGTATTTTACTCTGATAATTCTCTGATGATACTTTCATGACTAAAGAAATTACTAACTTGATCAAATCTTCATACTCTGACTTGGGACACTTTTGCAAACACATCTTCTCGAATCAAAACTTGCCATCTACAGAGGGATCTCTGTTCCAATATATCTTTACAAATGTGTAACATGGACAGTATACTACAAGTAGACCATAAAAATATTCTCTCTCTGTTGTCTCCAACAGATCTTAGGTATCACACAAAGGGGCAAAGAGATTCACACATTGATTATACATATTCTCCACCAGCATTGATGCCATGTTTCTGAATTGTGTCCTCTGCTAAGACATGTTGCTGATATAGAAAGATCCCACCTTCCTTAAATTGTGCTGTTATTGATCCATGAAGAGATGTTCCTTTGAAAGGCTCTAAGAAGAAGTGGAAGGACCATTTGAAGAGATTGTTACAAATCTACTTCATCCATCCCGAAGAATTTTAGACCCCAGCCATTAACCGTCCCTAATGGCAACAATTTGTGGCAATAGATTCAAGGTAAAGAGGACTCAAGAAAGCAAAGAAAAGAGAATTATGAGGAAAAAGCAAAGTGTCAACCCTCAAGCCAGACATTTTCTTAGCCTCCATTCCACACACATTCATAGTTCCTAAATCAGGTTCATTATGTACATTTTGGCCTACCCACTGAGGATGGAGAAGATGAAGATGACATCATCATTGAATCAAGAAACAACCAGAGTAAGGCTCATAGTCAGTATATAAGCATAGAAAATAAGAAAGGATTTTCAATACAGGCAGAATCTCCCCACTAGAAAGATTGAAACATTCATTAATATTAGACAAACCAATATCACATAAATTATGCACAAGAGCACTACAATCCAGTTTTTATTTCAATATCAACATTTTGTCAAAGAAAAATAAAGCTTCACATTTCCACTGATAAAAAAATTTCAGAAGTAATGGGTATGTAAGTCAAATAAACAGATCACCTATAAAGTCAATATTTCCTATACAAATTATTTGGACTACTTTAAGAATTGTTGTGTACTTTTTTGCATTTCTATTCAGACAGTGACAACAAATTAGTAGCATAGAAGATTTTTGTGTAGCGACTGTAATTATTCAGAAAACAACTGATTCTAAAATTGGATTTTTTCCAGTGGTAAATTTTCTAACATCCAATTGCAACTGGGGAAAAGGAAAATAATAGAAAAAAAGTATACCATTATTATTAGGTAATACAAAAACTATATATCATTACTTTAAAAATGCTCTCAACCCATTTACCCTTTGAGCCGTGAGTTCCTGAGCCTAAATTTACCCTTTACCATTTAAACATGGGGGGTGTCCTCGTGGTGTAATGGTTAAAGCAATGAACTGCGGAATCGTAGTACGTGAGTTCGTACTCCAGTCGCGCTATTACGTTCACTTTCGGGCAAATACCCTTGGGAAAGGTATGAACCCCTTTATTCTCCCTCCAGCTATGGATAAATAGTAGGACGGACTAGGTTCTTCAGCCTTGGTGAGGCAACTAGTCTAGGAGAAGGAAAACTCTGAATTCAAACCTGTTAAACTCCGCTTAAAAATTGACCTTGTGTCATATCCTGCCCGAGCGGAGGGGTTGGTAAATAGTACCATTTAAACATGATTTCCACACAGGTAAACTGGTGCTACAGTGTGTTGGAGTGGAAGTACCATCAGTATACTGGTAAAAAAAAAGTTAAAGGGAACTTTTATTGAAATTAGTTAAAAGTATAAAACTAGTTAAAACTATGTTCATCTAAAAGCCTGTAATCTTAGTTTGGTTTCTTTGAATGGCATATCAACCTTCATTGGTTATTTAATGCCAAAGTCATTCATGTAGAAGAACAGTAGTAGTAGTAGTATTTAACCCACAGTTGGGAGGAATAAGGCAATTCCTACCTTTCCAAAAAGTATTAGTTTGAAAATGATTGTAATTGCATGATTGAAGTTCAAACTCATTTGATATGATGTAACAGTCCAGCACATTAACCATTTTGCCATAGGGACTTCCTTCCCCAACTTACAATCTGATTCAATTATTAATCAAGATAAAATTCTAGTAAGAATAACTGTGAATTTCCTGTGCTGTTACACTAACCTGTCACTATAATCTTAGAAAAACTATCAACAGAAATAAGCCACCCTTATTTGTTTTTCTGTATATGATAATATGTTATTGTTTAGAATTAGACAGAATTCCACTGAACAAAAAATGCTCATGTTTTGAAAGCAAGAAGAAATCAAATCCTCTGCAGTAAATGTTCTGTTTTGTAATAGATAAGGAGCAATTTTATTTTATTTGAGCTTCATGAAAATTTCGCTTTCTCATCTTTCCTTTTTTCTTGTTTATACAACTTGTGTTGCACATTGACCTCCAACCCAGCCGGGCTGTCAAAATAGGAAATGCACCTGTGTAAATAACAGGTGCATCCACTCAAGGAATATCAGAATATAACCTTAACCATGGACAGGTTGAATGAGTGCGACTGTGACGTCCACAAGAAGAAGGTGGGCGTTGAACTATTATATAACTCAGTGCTCAGGAAATTCAATGAGTTGGAGACAAGATGTGGTAGAGAAAGCCAGCACCCAGCAGAGAGAGCAAGGCCCCCGATTAATCAGTTTGGAGATCAGACGAGTTAGAGACAAGATACGGCAGAGGGAGCCCTCAGGCCCCCGATCAATCAGTTGAGGATCAGACGAGTTGGAGATAAGATGTGGTAGAGAAAACCAGCACCCCCAGGCCCCCGGTTGAGCAGCACAGGAGAACAGGAAAGAAACGTGGTTATGGCCAATAGAGTGGGGATCAATATGTTGCAGTATTTGTTCGGTCTCCATCTCCCTCTCACACACAACCCTTTCAATAAAGTGAGAGGTATATTTTTCTAAAGAACTGTGTCGCTCGTCTTTATTGTGTTGTTGTTATAATTTTGCATGCAGATGAGTATACAACACTTGTACTCATTTATTGGGAATTTTTAAATTGATGAATGAGAGAAAATTATGTAAATTAACCTTTTATAATAAATCATAATAAAGTTTAATGATGGTCAACAAGTACAATGTAAAAATCTTTAAGATCAATTGTTCTTTGCTATTTAGACGATTTTCAAAGTCAATACTACTTAAAAGTAACCAATATTTGGTTTGTGTAAAACACACAAATATATATATATATATATATATATATATTGTATGAATTTAAATATTTGATGATGAAAAATTATGCAGAGTAATAAAATTGTTTTAATTGTTTTTCAAACAAATACTCAGAACTCATTGTTCACAAACATTGGATTTGTGAGACACAGAAATTCCATGATATACCATTAAATCTTCAAAACATTAAATGAATCTATTTGTTTAAAAAAAAATCTCATTGATAGAATCAGTGGTAATAATCATCTGTATCAAAAAGTTATTGAACTATAGGATGTAAAACAGAAAATCTGATACTTTATATAAACTGTCTTCATATGAATGCAAAAAATCCAATATCTGCTGTATTTACATGAACAGGATTTGCAGAGAAACCAAACAAGTAAGACTGGATGGTTTTAATTGGAAGGTGATTGATAAACATGCTCTTTTCTGATATTGATAAATACATAGATGATCATCTTGAATTAGTGTATTTAAAAGACTGACTGCAAGATTCCCAAACTAGAAAAGAAGAGAATAAGTATTCACACTATACACTCTACTAGTGATACAAAGAAATGTTTATTTCATTTAACTGCTAAATTTCTCATAGAAACAGATCCATAGATACAGAAAAGAAATGTGCAATAAACAGATCACTAGTAGGTTTTCCTTTAGCAGATTAGCCTAACAAGAAAAGAACTCTGAAAGTTTTGGGAAAACTTTCAGAGTTTTTAAAGTGATATTTATCAGAATCTGGAAAGGAACCAAAAGAAGAGAAGAAGGATAGAAAAACTTTGATGGGAAAACAGCAATAAGACAGTTTAAAAGGTGTCAAGAGGCTAAAATGATTGGAAACTTATCATTCCATTTTGGTTCCCTCTTGAATAATAAAGCTAAACATGAATTAAGGCAACCATCATTGATCTTGAAGCCTCTTAACATTTTCTCTACTTTACATGTTAATGTAGAGTTGGTAAAAATAAGTTATAAAATACAACAACTTTGTGCTTAGCTGGCAGCATATCAAGAAAAAAGCTTTTTGAAAAACAAAATTAATACACAGAAAAAATATTTCAAGATTCTACTAAAACAAGAAAAATGTTCATTTAAGTAGCATACAAAAAAAAATGAAAATTATAGAAAGGACAACCGAAAAGGTTTGAGGAATCTGAACAGCATATGAACTGAATGTAGTATGGACCTATTGCTAAAACCTTTTATAAGCAGCATGCTTTGTGAGTCAGTGGCGAGAGATCAGGCGAATGACTTCTTTGAAAGAAGTGATGGAATCTAGGAGTAAGGGCAAATAGTTTTTATGCTTGAATATATAAAAAAAAAAATCATTTATATCAATATGCAATATACTTAAACATGACATATTCACTTATATATGAACACCTTATATTTAAATAGGGTAAATATAATCATTTAGCAATGAATATTTAACACCAAAATTTTCATGACAATACCCACCCCCCAAAAAAAACAATTATAATTCTATAAGCTAACCTTTTAAAGAAAACTCTTTTTTATAAACAGGTCTGCAAATCTAAACAAAACCAAGTATAGAAGGCAGAGAAAGAGAAATTGCTTATATCCTTTTTTCAGTCTCATCTTAAAATAGTCTTCAGACTTTTACCACTGAATAAATTCATACGGTAGATTTTTTCCCTTTAAATTTATAGGATTTTGCGTTAAAGATTCTGACTGGTATGATGTCATCTATAAATTAGTTTGGTAACAATTATAAGTAGATTAATGTTTGTAATGTGAAAATGTAATAAAAAAAATCAACAAAAGTGAGAACTGGAAGGCCAACTGAATGATTGAGAAAAAAGCTAAAAAAATAATAAAAATAAACCAAAGAAATTTAATTTGTGCTACATAGACATTTTTTCAAGGAATACCTTCATATCACAATACTTTACAGCAATTAAAACTTTAAACAAAAACTTTCAAATGTCATTAAATATTTTGGTGATTCATGTTGTGAAGATTTCATTAAAATGTGTCCATTAGCAAGATGAGACCAATATCTTTGTTGTTCTTTTACAAAATACTCTACTCTCCACCCATTCTATGGTGTCTTTTTCATCTTGAATTCTTAGTATGACCTGTCCACAAAACCTACATTCCAGTAAATTGGATGAACTTCATTAATATATTCATTAATTTGGATCATGTTTTGGAACCTACTCTCCACAAAAATCACCTTTTTGGATTTTTTAATAATCACAAACACTAGTTTTTTTGGACATGCTTTCTTCTCATGAAGGTTTTACTTTTGATAGATAGATAGATAGATAGATAGATAGATAGATAGATAGATAGATATTGTATATTCTCTAAGGATTCTTAACCATGACTTTGATGAATGGGAGAGTGGCTGTAGTGAAAATTTCGTTTTTATTTCTAAGTTTCTGTATCTTCTGGCAAGCATCATTGGTATAATGTTCTCAGGGTAGTTGTTTCTTTAGAACCTCTCTTTACGTTAGTTATTTCTAGGTGATTAATGATCAATTACATACCATATTTCTTGAAGGAAGAATGTACTAATAATTTGGTAAGGAATATTTATGAAAAAAGAAATAAAACTAAACTAGTTTCAATGAACTCCAGAGTCCTTTTGACATTTTAGTCAATGATTGAAGGCAATTTGATATTCTCAGACAGAATTAATAAAGTAAAACAAGCAATAACTCAATAATTACAAGTGTATCAACCCTCATAGCTGTTTTGCCTAACTTTCTTGTGGTTTATAATTTAGTTCACAAAACCAAAAAATGGTAAGGCATTACAGGCCTATATACATTTATCACTCATTGAGTCTTATAACCTGTGTATGGTTTGATTTCTATTGCATGTCAACCTATATAAAGTGATTTTATACCTAGAGGTTAGAAAATCATGTACACTGTACTCTTATTTTTACAGTCTGCACATTGTTATAAGGTTTCAAGTATTCCCATCCAATTCTAATAATTTTTAAACAGACCTATTTGATTTATGGGACAAATAGATCTAATCTATAAAGAAAAAAGAATACTGTTCAAAAGTATAGCAAAAAGCAGTTTCTACAATAAGGTTTGTCTCATCTCACTGATTAGTCTTTCATCATGACATAAGACTTCTTAACTGAATGATAATTAACTTGGTATAGTGGAATAATTTGGTTAAGTGTACGATCATTTTCTTAATTCTCATCAAGTAAAATATGGCAGTTAATGATGAGATAAGGAATTATATCTTCATCATCATCATATCGCGCTGGTAGCACGGATATCCCTGACCCTCTCTCGCCACTCCTCCCTATCGTTCATCGCCCTAGGTAGGTCTTCAGGACAACATCCCGTATCCTCACATAGCTGCTGAATGTACGTTCGAGCTGGTCGTCCTGCTTTTGCGCGGCCATGTGTGGGGATCCATAAGAGTACATCTCTTATGAGTTCATCTCTGCTTCTCCAGCAGTATCCTGCATGTCTGGTTCGTCTAACTTGAATAGTTTTCGTGATAGGGGGCAGGTGGCCGTACAGTTGGTGTCTTGTGGGGTGTTGCTGCCAGGACTTGTTCAGGATTGCACGCAGCATTCTTGTGTAATTGCTATCTAGCTTCTTCTCCAGCCGTTGACTTAGTACCAGATTCTATCTCACACTAATCAAATGACTGTACTGATTCCTTATGTTGAACTATTAGATAAGTAGTTGGTATATTTTCTCAGTTTCAATGCCACTGCAAATCACACTGGAGAAGCTTGAGCCAAGATTATCTTAACAGTCTTTTAACAAATTGGAATTGATGCATCTTATCTAAGACAGTTTTATAACAATGCATCAAAGCCATTTGACAGAAAGAATTCAAGAATATCTGATGAATATCAATCATCAAATTTCATGCACTGCACATTCCTTTCATTTTTTGCTGTGACAAGTTGCCGTGAAGCAGCGCCATTCTTTGGTGTTATACAAAAACTCAATTTCTTTTCTAATTCAACTCAATAATCTTTGTCCGTAATGTTGAAAGACAAAGTGAATCTACAATTGTAATTTATTTATTTGTTTTTCATGTCTCCTTGGGCATCTCCCTTTTTACTATCTTCTCAAATCAACTTTAAAAATAAGAAAAATATAAAAAGAATCTTTGTACAGAACACTACTAATATAATACAAGTATAGAGAGATCAAAATAAGTAATTCATCTGAGAGTTTCCGAAATTACCTAAATTTATTTTTATTACCATCATTTCTGAAATGATCTAATTTAATAAAAAAAATTTTTTCACTATTGCAGTTAAAAGAGCATTAGATATGAAAAGGCTAAAAAAGATCAATGCCACAAAAAACTTGTAAAAAGGCTACAACTGTTTTACAAAAGCTTTGAAATAATCTCAGGATATGGAAATCAAGAAACAATCTCAATACTCAAAGTTAGAAATAATTATGTTGGCTGAATTTGGAGATGTAATACAAGGAGGTTCAATCAGGTCAGTAAATCTATTCAACATAAAAGACTGGACTTTCAATCAACTAATAAAATTCTTAAATCTCAGATTTTTTTTTTTATATCAAAACAGGATCAGTTTGAAAATTAAAGCATGGAAAAATAAAATAAAATATGGTAATGCCGAAGCTGTTGCTTTGCAAAGAAAATTTAAAGTAGAAGTATATCTGTTCATCATAGTCAAGCTATGCTCAAATCTTTCCCATTAGATTAAGATATTCATTGATTATTTAAAATCCAGGTTAAATATCAAACAATAAATGAAGACATTTCAACAATAGCAGTTGAGTTTCAAAAGCTTTCAATTTGCATCAGAAATTCATCAGTTTAGAAATTTTCTTGACAATTTGATACCAGGAAAATTCATAAAATTGTAAATCTGTACAATTAACTTGTTCAGAAAATAATGTTCAATTTTGGAATAAACATTTATCTTTAGATTAATGAATTTAAACATTGTTTTAATCAATCAAAATATAATCCCTAAACAGTATTTGTATCATTGATTAACAAGGTGATACCAAGAAATCTTTAAATGCAGTTTCTACTTCTCATTTGGGATGAAATGTTTCATGGCATAAAAAAAGTGTCCAGTTGCTTAAGAAAATGGTAGTTGGTGAGTGAGAGATCTGAAGAGTATGGTGGATGTGGCAAAGTCTCCTATCCCAAGTCAGTGAACTTCTGCAGTGTCATCTTGGCAACATGTGGATAAGTACTGTCATCAAGTAAAACTAAATTTTATTAACTAGTGCTGGTCTCATTTTCCTTAATTGAACTTGCATTTCATCCAGTTGCTCATAGTAAACTTCAGCAGTGATACTTTGGTTGGATTCCAGAAAGCTGTAATAGACAATGCCTGTGGCAGGCTACCAGATTGTCACCATTGCCTTCTGTTCATGTAATTTCAGTTTTGGAAATTGTTTGGGTGCTATTTCATCATCAAGTAATCAAACAGATCATTTACATTTGTCATTACAAGTCACTATTTGATCAAGAAATGGATCATTTAAGTTCTACAGAAACAGCAACAAACACACTTCAAAACATAGAGCTCTCTGACTTTCACTGAGATCATGTGGAACCTATTTATCAAGTTTCTTCACTTTGCCAATTTTCTTGATCTGATCTGATATTGGTTAAACTCTGACACCTATTGTCTGAGAAATGTCTCAGATAATGTGACATGGGTTTTGTTTAAAAAGTGTTATCAGACATTGGTCATTAATCAGAGATGAACACCTCTACTCCCTTGATCAAGATTCATATCCACCCACAACCAAACTTCTGAAACCAGTGACATAATATTCAATCACAAGTGGACCCTTCTCTCCATAATCTGTTGATATTAGCAGCAAATATTGAGCCATTAGTCTACTGAGTAGAGTGTTTGTTAATGGTCCAGGAGACCGGGTTTCAATCCTAGGTTGAGTCATACCAAAGACTCAAAAAATGCTACTTGATGCTGCCTTGCTTAAAACTCAGCATTATAAGAGAAAGATCAAGGGTAAAGTAGAGCAATCCTAGGAAAGGAGTAGGGCCCTCCCCTACACCTCAGTGTAGTTGCTATTGCCAACTTTTTCAGACCAATCTTGAACTCATCACTTCTTTTTTCATATTCATGATTAGGGACATATAACCTTCAAAATCATATTCTGAAACAAGTGATAAAAAATAAAGAGGATACTTTAATTATTAATTATGTGAATATTTTTATACAACAACTATGAAATAATGTTAGAAAAGAATTCAAACAGTTTAAGTTAAAATTGCAAAGTATTCTCCAAGCAAAATCATAAAATAAAGAAAATTATCCTGCAGTACAAAAATGTAATTTTATGTACAATCATTCTGTAGAATTTGAAGGAGATTAAATTGGAGGTTGAGGTTTCAGAGTGAAGCTTTTGCAGAGCTGCATATCATAGTCAAACATCCTCTCAACATTCTTTGTTGAACCATGATCTGTCCCATTTGTAAGAGGTTGGTTTATGTGAGATACACTTTTTTCCAATTGTGATTTTGTCTGAGGATCTAAAGGCATAGAGATCTAAACACTTCCTAGTTAGCTTTGTTCAGTTACCATCGAAGACGGTCTTCCTCTTGAAGGTGGATGCTATCAATCATAATTGAGAAATGGTCATTCCAGCATGTATCCTCATCCACTCTCAAGGAGAAATCAAGGAAAACTGAGAGATAGCATAGTAGATAGCAGAAGATGGGTCAAGATGTGTTTGAAATTATTTGATTTTAAACATTTGCTTGCAGGCAGTTAAATGATTTCAAGTATTTCTAGGTAACACTAACAATTCAATTTAATATCAGTCATTTGTTTGCAGAGTTAAATTGTTAAACAGTTCTATTGGACCTATAGATGAGACTTTAAAAGGTATTGCCATTCCAGGTCAAAATGGACCAGTGAAGAAGAAGAAGAATTCTAAATTCCCCAAAGCTCCAAGACTGAAGCTTCACCATCAGATAGTTTAGAGTTATATCCAAGAGACTTGTTGAGAAGGTAGGGTTTTACTCCTCTGTAGATATGCAGTTGACATATTCTATACCCTGCTCAGTTGAGTGCACTGCTTTTCATTGCAATTCTAGCAGGCTTCATTTATTATTCTTGACTAATAAAAGCATAAGTTAATTGCAATTTTACCCAAATATCATTGTGTAATGTTTTCATCAGAGAGGTTGAAAATTTGCACTGTTAATTCCAAGTGATAAAAAAAGTTGATAAACATCTACTAATTTTATGATTTCCCAATTTTATTCAGATGTTTCTGCATTATTTAGACTAACCTTTCTTAAGTAGAGTTTCGTTTTTGACACCAACATTAGGGAAACAAAGTTCCCAAGCTATTTTTAGTTAGCTCAAATGAACTATACCCACTAGTCTCTTAAACACATTTATTCTCTAATATATCTCAACTTCAATAAGAAACTTTCTTCCAATTTCACCATGTATCAATCTAATTACCCAATCAGAGCACAGACATTAACTCACAATTCTAGATATGGATTCCTACATTTCTACATCAGATATATTTTCACCTTTAACCTCTAGTTTGTCACTCACCAAAACAGATGTTTGATCCAGGAACCAAATCTATCAGTACACTATACTGCAATTGTTCTACAATTATTGTAGCCTAGTTTTACTGACTTGAGGGTGACAGCTCCACTCAAAAAGAGCATAGGATAAATATGAAGACTCAGGCAAAGAGTTCTTTAAATATTCTAGTTCAAGGATTTAAGTAACATTAAGTTTGTGCTATATTAACATTCTTTAATAAAGTTAAAATATCATATTCATATTTACTAAAAGCAGTAGTATACATGTAAATTTTTACACTGAAAATGATAAAAAAAAAATCTACTTTATAAAAGTGAGTCTATAAATCGATTTCTTAGAAATCTAAAAAATAAATGAACAAATAAAAGTAAGCGCAAGAATTAAAATGTACAAAATGCCAATTATGTAAATAATAGTGAAATAAATCAAGTAGAAATTAAGTTAAACAATGCCATCACAAAAACTGACAAGCTAAACAAAATTATTTTTACAAAAAATAATATGTAAGAAGATTCCTCATAAGCATGAGATGGTCGCTCAATTAAGGTTATTAAACATTGCACAATGGTCAGCACAAAAGTAGGAAAAATTAGCAAAATTTATTTGTTACAGAGTCACAATCAAATTCACTGTAACCACTGTTTAATCATGTGACACTTGATATTTGGTAAGCTCAACTTTATAAAGCAAAAAAAAAAAAAACCAACAGAGCAAGGACCAGAAGATTGTGTTGAACCAATTTTCAAAAGTGGAAGGATCTATCTTCCTTAAAAATCAGCATTTGCAATCCTAGCTTTTAATCTGGGTTCACTGAACATTGAATGTTAAGGGATAGAGGAAAAGCAGGTGATATGCTAAACTTCCAAATAGGAAAACATGTAATAATTTCAGTTATATGTGACAAGCCAACATACCACATAAATACATATATGTTCATGTGTCTTTGCAAATGTGCACATATATATTACTTGACATAAGTATTTGAAGAGACAATTTGGTTCTAATGGCTTGGTCTTGAAAGTTAACAAGAACATTATAAAAAGAACCTAATTTTATTGCAGTCAACACAAGGAGGGAATTTAGGTACGTTTTGCGTTTTTGAATGCTCAATTTCTGCCAAACTAAGTTAATTTCAGTCCTCTGCACCAAAGCTCAAAAACTGTAATAGTACTTGTAATCTTTGGCAATAAAGAGGAGATTTTGAACTACAAATATTTATAAGCAATATTTCCTATAGGATATTGCTAGTTTATAGTAACTCAGCCAAAACGCAATTCAAGTTCACCTTTTTAATCTTCTTGAGTGATTTTAGAAGGATAGAAAAATATTTCATTTTTTTATTATTTAATAATATATTCCTATTTATAAAATCAGAAAAATTTCAAAAAATAATAATATTTTCGAGAAATTTAAAGTCAGAACTACAAAAGGTCTAAATATTTCGATTGAAATAAAAGTGAGTTGTTCTTGGAAAATGTTCTTGTTTTTAACTCCCAAATTAAGTGATAGAAAAAAAGTGTCCAAAAAATTATAAAATGTAATAAATACATATGTATATGTCTGCATTCATATAGATTTAAGTAAAACATTAGAAATAATTGGCATATTTCATAAAGCTGAAAAAAATTTGAAATTCGACTTGAACCAATGAAAGTAAAAATAAAGAATATAAATATTTACAGGATAATTATCCTATTAATTTTTTAATATAGATATTTGCCCACCTTGAATTTCTACTATTATCACTGATGAATCATGTATGAACTGGTAAAAAAACAAGGAAAAGAAAGGGTACAAGAAAAAGCAAAACCATAACAGAAGAAATGCCAAAGGTTATGTAGTAGAATTGAAAGGCAGAACCAGCAGCCAGCTAACTTTGGTGAACCAATCTTGTGAGCTTTGCAAAATAACCAAGGTAGAGTGAATCCTGCCATTACAGTTGAAAGGTGTGGCCTGGGAAACATATCAGCAGCTGTCAAAAGAATGACACTGAAGAGATTAAACATGCTCTTATAAAAGCCTACAAAACAGATTCATTCATAGCCTTCAACCAATTTACAACATGCCACCTTTGTCAAGAGGAGACTATGGGCGAGTTCCTAACAGATTTGCTATGGCTGGCATAGCTGGTGGGAGAAATGCTGCCAAAATGTTGGATGAAGAGCACTTTTATAAGTGGGCTACCGAGTCATGTCAGGAGACACCACTGATTGTCAACCAAAACAGAAACCCTAACTTAAAGGGAGCTACTTGAAAGGGCTTGCGCCATATTGGTAGACGTCAACGACAAACATCTAGCAGCTGCAGCACAACCTAAACAGACCTCACCCACACTGGACCTTTGTGAAATGAGTCAGAGTGGTCTCAACTGTTTCAGATGCGGAGGCCTAAATCATCTGGCAAGGGATTGCATGAAGTGTAGTAGTGTTAGAAACCAGAGAGAAAGATCAACCATGCTCTTCTATCTCTGCAACAAAACAGGGCACCTAGTGAAACACTGTCCGGGAAACGGAAACAGAAACAGGGGTGAATACCACAGTGATAGGTTGATCTCATTAGGAAGACAGCTGGTTACAAGTTGAAATAGACATAACCCATTACCAAGGCACACATTACCGGTCACTCATTAACAGCACGCCTACACGGTTTTCCATTTAGCATCATTTGAGACATCAGGATGTAAAAAGTATCATCAACCAATTAGAAGGCCTATGCTGCGAGCGCAGCATGCCAGCTGAAATACTCGTTGATAATGACACAGCATTTCGCAGCATGCACTCCAGGAATTTTCTAACTGAATGGGGGGGGTTGACTGCATTTTGGTTGTGTGCATGTTCCCTTCAGTAATGGCATTATGGAACAGTGTCATTGGAGTGTGAAACAGATTGCAGCAAAGAAACAATGCCCCATAATGGAAGCAGCCCATTGATACCATGTTACTCCAAAGGATAATGTATTGGCACTGACTGCTCTTGCCAACCTGATTCATCACTGCCGAGTCCGACTGAAAGGTACTGATGAAGTTCCTCTGGATGAACCTAAACAGCTGCAGATTGGATACAACATGGGTGATCATGTCTGGATAAAGACCCCAAATGGACAGTGCACGTCCCCGAATGAATGTTAGGGTATTACAGGTGTGATGAGCCCATAGAATGTCCTTGTTGACAGGATGCCCTGCCATGGGTTTGAATACTTTGGAGAGTGGGAGTGACAGAAAACTCTCATCCCAAAGTGTGAGAATGATCATCATCAACGATGCACACAGTGATCCCTGGAGATGGACAACCCAGATGCAACAGATGACACTTCTACAGACAAGTCATTCAAGGAGGAGATAACATTACCACAAAAGAGGGCTAGACGCAAAAGATACCCCCCACAGTTGTTGTCAATGAGATAATCAGATCATGGGGGAGTGTAGCATAATTGAAAGGCAGAACCAGCAGCCAGTTACCTCTGGTGAACCAATCAATCTCTGCCGTTTAAAGAGACAATGAGTAGCATGTTGTATATGCAGGCAGAACAGCGGACATAAAGATGGGTTCATTTGATTATGAAGGTTGAAAAATGCTAGAGAATGCTTATGCAAATTTAGTAACCATTCCTGGCTGCATAAAAACAGGTGGAAAGTTGGTTGAGTGGAGAGATGAAATGTGACAACAAAGCTGCGTAGAGTTTATTCTGTTCCTGGGAACACCAGAATCAAAGAGGAAAGAGACAAGAAATGACGAATGAACTTGTTTCTGTTGTTCTATTTCGCAGATGGCATTGGACTTTATTTTTTGACCCCAACCTCATTTTTAGTTGATTTTTTATTCAACAGGTTATTGAAAGCTGGACAATATCAAGTAAATTTCCACTTGTATTAAATAAATAATGAAGAAAAATTAACAATAGTAGTATTGGTAATATTACTTGCTTTTCATTATATGTTCAACACATGCAATAAAGTATATTTGTAGATATCATCTTTGAATGGCAATATGCACAAAAATGTTGAAAATATGAAATAACTAATGAAGCATTTAAGTTTTAAGACAAATTCAAGCTAGATCATTTTTTTAATCTCTGTGTCTATAAACAAATCTACATTTAATACTGTTGGAATTCGTAAATTTGACTGTTAATAACTGCTCAAATGCCATTGGATTTTACAAAGTTGGACCATTAATAGTCCCTTGCAGGTATAAAAGCAAGTCACCTGTAGCAGTCAATCTCTTTTTGCCTCAAGCCTCCTTTTGGCACTTTTGCCTCTTGCAGGCAGTTTGGTCTTAGCTGGGAACTGTCTAGAATGTACCTCGTAGCCAATTTGCCAATCAGGATAATCAAGGAAGTCATGCCAGGTCGAAAATCTAGATTTGCTATCTCTTACACCACTATGACCCATAGAAATTGAGTAAAAAGTCATGGAGAAACTGAGTGTGGGTATTCTCTATGCCGAAAGAAAAGAACAGTTCTGTACCACCAGCTTACTCAGGGAAGGTAAGTTTTGGGTGATATTTTGAAGCAGAAGGAATACGGGAAAGATTTTACACAAAATTTGAATTCCAATGAAGACCCGCCTACAGAATCTTGAAGACAAATTACAGAGAAAAGGAAATATTCTACTCTAGATACATGGTATTTTTCCAAGCTGATTAGTGGACTTCATGTACACAGAAGTAGCCTAGAAAAGAAAATGAAAAAAAACTTTAAATTCAAATACCAAGTGAAGATATTTCATTTATAAACTATTTCTAATAACTTCTTGCAACGTTGCAGTCCAATGGTGAGTAAGTTTTTGCTTGTTTCAATACTTCTTTTTATTCTATTTTGTTACACTCATTTAGATCGTTTTATTCTGTTTATCTTTTATTTTTGTGTTCAAAGAGAACTGAATGTGTAACTCAACCTGCATAGCAAAAGATATGCAATGTCGGCATAGAATAACTTCAAGAATAAATTCATTTTTAAGGAAAAAAGATTTATTCTTAGAAATATAGTCATTGCTTTTTTTTTTTTAACAAGTTAATAGTAGAGTATGTATTTCCCTTTCCTTTTTTTCTGCACCCATTTTTTCTACCTTTCTTTCTCTCCTCTACACAACTTCAAATGACAGCTACCTCTCTTCACCACTAAAGCTGAGGCTTTCTTAACTCCACAACTTATCCTAAGAACACATAAATTAATTCAGTAAAAATTGTATGATACGAACTTTGCACAAGTAAACCCTTTTTTTTTTAACACCTTGCATTATGTTAGTCATATTATTTTTTTTTATAGTACAGACATATTTATCTACACACATCTGAACAAGGTATATAACAATATAGTCAGCTGCCACAAATTGCTTACAACAAATGCATCACAATACTCAAAATAGAAAAACTGCAAATTGGTTCTGTTAATACAATATACCTCTGTTATAATAAAAATATATAAACTAAAATAGATTTTTTTAAAATTTTTGTATGCTGACAAAAAAAACATACAAGAAAAAAAAAGTCATTACTGAATCAAATTAACAAAAAAAAAAAAAAGAAACGAAAACGATCAGGTGTTTTTTGACAATCTACAAAGTATTTATTTTGAATAAACAGACATGGTGAATTAAGAATTTTAAAATGGTCACAATTATTCAAAAGATGGATCAAAGAAAAAGAAAACAGTGCAAGTTGGAAAAATTGACAGCTGGTATAGTTGCTCAAGTGGGAAGAGGCAGTGTGCTAACCTTGTGGTGTCCATTTCTATGAAGGACTGTAAACAAATGACAAATTCTTACAAAATTCCAAAGTGATTTTGCAGTTTTCAGGATGTGAATTGTACCTCTCACCAAAGTTAATCAAACTGATACAGGTGGTGAAAAAGGCACTAATTTTGCAATAAGTCAGGATTTTTAATACAATTTTGAAGGTGTATTTTCATTTGTGAAATAGGTGATATATCATATTTTTTCCTATATCTGAATTAATATCAGTCAAGAAATTGCCACGTATTGGTGTCTTGATGAATCATTACACTAATATATAAGTTAAGTAAGTTGGCTGACCATAATCAAGAGCGACCTAAAGGCTACCTTTTCAGTAGCTACTACACAGAGGTGTAGGGGAAGCTGCTACTCCTTTCCCTTGATTGCTCCACTAACCCTTAATCTGTTCTTTATAATGCTGAGTATCAAGCAAGGATGCATCAAGTACTATTTTTTGAGTTTTTCTTATGACTCAACCTGGGATTAAATCCTGGTCTCCCAGACTACTGGCAAATACTCTAACCATTATGCCAACGGGCTGGTGTTATATAAACACACACAACTATTCTTTTTGAATTTGCAAATCGGCAGTTAAAAATAGCTTGAACATCCTTGGCTTATTTTTAAAGTTGGAACATTACTGTCTCTTTGTGGGCATTTAAAGGACTGGGTGGGATTTTTTAATCAGTCTGCCTTTTCACTGGCCCAAGTCAGTGAGTATTTAGTTATGCTATTAACAATCTGTTAGTCATCTACTTTTTCATGGGTTCCAGTCTGTTATTCAGTCAGAAAAAGGTTGAATCTAGTAGGCCAGCCAGGCAGTTGTGAAGGGTTAAATGCCAAGTTTGCCCTTTTTACAGACTCCACCGTTCAACCAGGAATGATGTAAAATTTACAATTAACAAAGTGAGAGGTAACTGGTTTCTGCAGTAGAAGAGAAGCCCAGAATTGGTTTCTTTCTATAGGAAACAGAAAAATTGCAGAGTTCTCCCTATTCTATGTGACTAAGTCTTGGGAGATATTTTTTCAAGAAGAAAAGATAGTGGAAGAAATTTAACATTAAACATTAAATTTCTCAGACCAACATCATTAGAATTGATCAGAAGCCATGGAAAAAAGATACAGCTACTGGAAGTGAAAAGAAAATTACATAAGCCTATGAGTGCCTCACGCAAGAAATTTGAAATAGGAGGAACAAAAAAGAAAAGAGAAGACAATTGTATCAAACTGAGAAAGTGCACCAGAAATTTGAAACAAACAAACAAAAAAAAAAAGAAAAAAAAAAAAAAGGAAAAAGCAAAGAGAATTTCGAATTCAAACACCATATTGGTATTTCTGTAAAAAATTGTTCTATAATCTACAACTTCTCTTTGTTTCAGTTCAACATTAATTAAGTCAATTTGACTTTCCGATTCTTTCCTATATTTATTTATTTATTCTTGTGTTACATCAAATATTGTTTTTCACTCAACTATTCACAGCAAAATTTGTGCAATGTCAGTAATAATGTATTTGTTAAATTCTTTTCATTTGAAATAAATTCTTTGTATAAGTGTTAGTTCATCTCTGAAATATAGCTGGGGGGTTTTTTGTATGTTAATAGTTGAAATATTCCGTCCCTTCCTTTTTTTTTTTACTACTTTACTTCCTCTTTCCTTCCCTACAAAGCTACTAGGTTTACAGCTATCTTAGTCGGCAACATTCGAGGCTTTGTTGACTTCCCCACCTTTGTTTTTGTACCCATGGGTGATGCATTCAAAAAACCCAAATAATGCTCAAGCAGATCTAGCAGCATATTTATGAACAAGAAGTGGATAAAGAGTAGCCTGAACTGTGAAGCCTGCTTCTTTTTTGAAGAAGCATCTTCCAATCAGAGAATCACAAACCACAAAGATACACCTGAGTCTATACAGAAATAAGAAACAAACAGCCAAAACCATACATTATGATTGGTTCTCACTTACCAAAAGAGACTTAAGCACTAAGTACGTGGTAACTGTACAAAAAAAAAAAAAAAAAAAAGTAATTGATACTCTTGTGGAAATATCTGAAAGACATACACTGAACAATGAATATGAAAACTTTGTTATTGCCCACATAGAAATATGGAAAAGAGCCAAATAGAGAGTCCCATGGGAGCCATTAGTAATGAGGAAGAAATAAGTCAAGTAAATAAAAAAACATCTTTACTAGACAAAAGATATCCAACAAATACCAACATGCAGAAATTTAAGAAAACTTGAGAACTAACCGGCACCTACCAAAAAGAACATTTCAAGAATCTACCTAGAAAAACTCCTGGTTTGGTTTGGTTTGTTGGGCTTTTTGGCATATCAACCTTTGTAGGTTATTTAACGCCAAATCCATTTTTATGTAAATAATCAGTTCTATCTAAAACAATTCAGGTTAGCATAAGTACACAGTTTAATTGTCAAAAACATTTCTATTTCAAACTATTCAAGCAGTTATATATAACAATTCAGTTTAGTGTAAGTACATTTTCAATGTCAAAAACAGTTCAATTTCAAATAATTCAGTTTAGCATAAGTACAGTTTAATTGTGAAAAAAATTTCGATTTCGAGCTATTCAGCTTAGTCAAGCAGTTCTAATTCAGCTAATTCAGTTTAGTATAAGTACAGATTTTGTTTACACACTATTACATGTCAAAACAGTTCTATGTTAAACAATTCAGTTAAGTGTAAATGCAGTTTCAATGTCAAAAAACAGTTCTATTTGAAATAAATCAGTTCATCATAATCATGCAGTTTAAATGTAAGTATGGTTTAATTGTCAAAACCATTTCTATTTCAAGCTATTCAGTTTACTCAAACAATTCATTTTAGCATAAGTATGCTCTTAGTTCTATTTAACCCATAGATAGGGCCCTATCAGGTGCTACCACTCCGGACCAGAGTGGACCAGGGAGCAATAGCAATGAAGGGGTGCTCCATATTCCCCAAGGCTCCAGCATTACTGGGACCTCACCATTAGACTGTTTAGTGTCATATCTAGGGCACTCTGCAGAAGTGCAGTTCTACAGCCCCAGCCAGCTGGGCAATACACAGAGTTAAATGTCAAACAGTTTTATTTCAGATAATTCAGTTCAGCATAAATACACAGTTTAGATGTCAAAACAATTCTATTTCGAGCAATTCAATTCAATACTAGTAGGCAGTTCTAATGTCAAAACAGTTCTATTTTAAACAATTCAGTTAAGCATAAATACACAGTTTAAATGCAAAAATCAGTGAAAGAAGCATGGTTTAGTTCTATTCAACCTATAGATAGAACCCATATCAGGTGCTACCAAACCGGGCCAGAGTGGACCTGGGAGCAATGGCAATGAAGGGGTACTCCACATTCCCCAAAGCTCCTGCATCACTGGAACCTCACCATCAGATTGTTTACAGTCATATCCAGCACACTCGTAGAGGGGGTCTAACCCCTCTGCAGAGAAGCAGTCAGTGTATTCTACAGCCCCAGCCAACTGGGCAATACACAGAGTTGATGTCAAAACTGTTTTATTTCAGATAATTCCGTTTAGCATAAGTACACAGTTTAGATGTTAAAACAGTTCTATTTCAAGCAATTCAGTTCAGCATAAGTATACAGTTTTAATGTCAAAACAGTTCTATTTTAAACAATTCAGTTCAGCATGAATATGCAGTTTAAATGTATAAAAACAGTAAATGCCAACAAATGTTTAGTTCTATTTAACCCATAGATAGGACCCTTATCAGGTGCTACCACTCCGAGCCAGAGTGGACCTGGGAGTGATGGCAATGAAGGAGTACTCCGCATTCCCCAAAGCTCCAGCATTGCTGGAACTTTACCATCAGATTTTTTAGAGTCATATCAGGACACTCGTTGGGGAGGTCTTACCCCTCTGCAAAGCAGCAGTTGGTGTATTCTACAGCACAAGCTGATTGGGCCAGAAAAACTCCTGAAATAGCTGATAAAGTTATCTAAAAAAATCATGAATGGCCAACTAGATGTCAAACTATGTCAGTTTACAGAGGAGGATCAAGACTTAATATTAAAATATTAAAAAAAGAAAAGCTGCAGACATCACCAAAATTCTACCAGAAGTATGGAAGACAAGAAAATTTGATGAAATACTTCACTTATGCAATGCAGTCTATAAAAAAAGAACTTAAAAGAGAAATAGTCAAAAGGTTGCGTACTTTCCTTCTTAAGAAAGGCAACCATGGAATAATGAGAGAGGGATAATTCTTACTGTTATAGCTGCTAAGGTTTATAATGTCCTGCTTTTCAATCATATCCAACCTGAAATTAAGAAAATTCTTAGAAAAAATCAGAACAACATTCAAAGATATGACTCCACAACTTCACAGATTCTGATTATCTATCAAATCATGAAAGGAATATGAACAAAAATTCTGAAGGCAACACAACCGTTCATGGATTTCTCCAAAGCATGCAATTCCATACACAGAGGAAAGATGGAGCAAATACTCCTTGCATATGGTCTTTACAAAGAAATTATTATACAGCTATAATGGTGACTTACAAAACAACAAAAGCAATGGTTCAAGACATACTTCTTAAACATTGCCACTAGAGTTTTGTAAGGTGACACATTAGTACCATATTTGCTTATACTCTACCTAGGTTACATACTTCAAATATCCATAGATCTAATACAAAAAACTAGTTTCACATTGAAAAAAGAAAAAAGCAGATGATATATCGGGGAAACTATGACACAAATACACAATGCAAATGGCCAAGTGTTTATCACAAATGCACCAGCCGATATTGAATCCTTACTGCATAACCTAAAGCAAACAGCAAACGTTTTAAATGAAAAAGAACCATGTCCACTCAAAGTGGCAGCCCTCTAGAATTAGTGGAGCAGTTCACATACCTCATTAGCAACATCACATCTACTGAAAGAGATGTAAACTTATGTCTAGCAAAGGCATGAAATATTGACAGGTTATTGATCCTATGAAAATCAAATATATTTGATAACATACAGGATAATTTTTTTCTAAACTGAAGCTGTGTCCATACTACAATATAAATGCCCCACAAAGACACAAACAAAATGCATAGATAAAAACCTAAATAGGAACTACATAAGAATGTTGTATGCTGTCTTAAATTCTGCAAGCAATATCCCACAAAAGAGCAGCTTTTATGACCACTTACCTCTCATCTCAAAAACTATCTCAGTAAGAGCTACAGAAGCAAGGATAAACTCATAAATGATGTTATCATCTGGACTTTTGGACGTGCCAGTGTTGGTCAACCAGCAAATACATACTTACTATCAGCTCTATATTGACAGAGGATGTAGCCTAGAAGACCTGCCAGGAGTGATTGATGAAAGGGATGCTTAGTGACACAGTCAGGGAACTCCAGACTATCAGTGTGAGTTGATGATGATACCTATATATACTTGTATAGATATATGCACATGCCTAAAAATTAACTTGCATACACACACATATATACACACATTCAACTCATAAGTAACATTCTTCTATGCGTTTCATATTGACCTTTGACAGTTGTCTTGTTCCAGCAATGTAAACAGGCAGAAGTAGATGCATTGGTTGACCACCAGAAGGTCAAACCAGAAATGCGTTGTGAAATCACATATGCAGATACCCACAATAGATATGGTCAGTGTTGCAGTTGGCAGTCAGAAGAGATTTGGAGAGTGCCCAGAAGAGAGGAAGGCAGTGTCATCCCCTCCACAATGAGAAGCAGCAAAAGTGCAATGCGGGGCTCTGAAAAGGGAAGCACAATGTAGATAAGTTATGGGTCAATATAGCAGTCTTTCATATGTCTTTATCTCCCTCACAAAACTACAGAGTTTCAACCCCAAAATGTAATCAAGTGAGAATTATATTTTTGTAGCCCAAGCGTTGTGGTCATTACTTCATCATGTTATACAACATATGGACCCCTATACATGAACACACCAGTGTTGGTCAACCAGCAAGAACTTACATCAGTTCTGTGTGGACACTGGATGAAGTAAAGAGGACCTCCTGGGAATGATGAATAATAAGGATGGATAGGGAGAGAATAAGAGAGGGAAATTCATGCAGTCAGCTTGACTACATAATCATAATATTATATATATTATAAAATGGGAAATGAGTTTTATTAAAAAATTCTTGGAGATAATGAAAAGTAGTCTAATGCATACCTGAGAAATGCTTACAAGGATGTCAACAGAAGCACAAAGATCCAAACAACAAAGAAGAGGATATTTGGGTAATCCATGGAATAAGGAAAATACTTCTCTACTTAATATATTCATACATATAATTTAAATTGTCTTCTTTCTTCCAGGAGAAAATCTAAGTCTCTAACATCATTCATCTATAAGACACTTGCCTTTCTTATTGGAATAGTTGATGTTTTGATGCTAGCTACATTGAGACTTACTAAACTTAATCAGACAAAAGATTAAAAGTGGAGAGCACCCAGTAATAACAATAGGATACACTACTTTGCTTGCTGTATCCTACACTAAGACAATCTGGTATCGATTGTACACCAATGAATATTTAAATTAGCTCAGTCTATATATTTAAACCAATAGCATCACTTGGCATAGAGCAATATTTAGCAAGTTCCTAAAATGAATATTATTTACATAAGGAATATTTATACATATTTATACATAAAGAATTAAAGGTAAACTGTGCTATATATATTACCTAAATTCAGTCTTTCTCTAAAAAGTTACACTTGAAATTATTTAATTCTATTGCACCTAAAACAAGAGGCTCATTTTCTTTAATTTCTTAAGGACCTTAGACCAGAGAAAAAATTCCTCTAATATTTGGTTTTATTAATTGATAAACTCTAAGTATGTTCCTAATTTTTTGCTCAATATCATTTATTATTTTGCTACAAAATTTGTTACATCAGAATCAATATGCTTTTATATTTGCATATACTTCTTTACATACTTGCAGTGTAGCTCTGTCAATATTGCCACATGGTTTTCAAAACTTATCAATTATTGTTACAAGTTATTTTATAACCATTATATCCTTTTCTAAAATTGGAACATACTTGAAAAACCAGTATTTATACATCTTGCTTTTTTTCTGTAAGAAAATTGGAAAGAATGAAAATAATTTAGTCAAACAGAAAATAGCAAAACCAAAGAGGATATCATCAATTTGTATTTTCTGTAATTTTGGACCCTCATTTTACAACCACAAAGCAACAGATGAAATTGGAAATGATGAAGGAAATTCAAACTTGTACACCTTTTGACTAACAAAAAAGATCAGACACAAAATGCACCAACTGCTCAAACCAAGTGAGCTATGTAGAGCCATTAGTTAGTAGAAGCCCTAAAACCCATTCTTTACTAGGTTATTCATCATTACTCTCATAATATTTCTTATTTTATACTAATAAATCCAAATGGAGAATACTTTTTCACTTGGAAAAAATGCTTTTGTATTAAACTTTATTCACTAAATATATCAAATAAATTATAAATGGATAAAAAGTAAAATAAACTTTTAAAGCTTTTTTTCCCTCTATTATTATAAAGTTATTTTCTGTTCAGCTTCTTGATTACAAAGATAAAACAAAATTTTGGCAAGTTTAACAACTATTTATTGCATGAAGACTTTGGTATTAAACAAACTTTAATGATACAAAAAGTATCCTTAAAGTAGTTAATCATATTGCTTCAGTGAAATAAAGAAAATCTATAAATCTTTCTTTCAAAAAACCAAGAAAAATAATCTGTATTCAATGAAGCTGATACTTTTTTTAAATATATAAAATCAGTTTTGTTTTACAGCTATAAATTATGCATTTATTCTTTTCCAATTCTGAAAGCCATTCTCAGAAAAGAATATTAATTATCAAAATCAGAAAAAAAATTTTATCAATTAAAAACAGAAAAAAACAAAAAAGATTTGGGAAAAAAAAAAATTTCTGTCCATCAGTAGAGGAAACTCCATTAATACAACAAATTCTGTCATGCAATTATAAAAGATTGATTGGAGGAGGGGAGCATCCCAATTTTTTTTTATTGACACCACAAAATAGAAGGAAAACAATCTAGTGAGAATATCTTTTTAATTCTCTTAAAATTGAAGAAAAAAAGAAAAATGAATCCTAGAAATATTGAGGAAAAGGTTAAGGAGACACGATCATCAAAAAGGAACTCTTATTATCATGATAGTCAGAGAATATTTCCCATCATGCTACATGTAATAAGATTTTTGTTTCTCTTCTTTATTGAAATATTGACAGCTCTATTTCATAGTGAATTTCTGGCTGACTCATTTGATAACAAAGAAGTGAAAGAAAAGAAGAAATTTCACTATTTTTTATTTCTTGAAAATTAGGAAATAAATTAAAATTTTTCAATCTCATTTCATTCTACTGTCACCATCCAAAGAAGTCCATTATCAAAAGGAACAGTTTTAGGAAAGCACACATAACATTTCTTTCATAAAAATTCAAAGTTTCAGTTGAGAAGAAAAAAAAAAGCAGAGGATTGGGGTCATTCATAAATTTTTATCGGCCTATATTTCTCAGTCTTAATATATATTAATTTCATTTTGTTTTTATTAATAGATTTTTTTAATCATGCTTTTCATTAGCAGAAGTTTGCAGGAGTTTACTGTGACTAGTAAGCACATTGTTTTGAAATTATACAGACATTATATTTAGATTTTCAAACTTTAAAACACTTAGATATGACAGATGAAGAAAAATCATAATGTTGATGCTCATAAACTTCTATCATTAACATGCATTAATACAAGGGTTAATCAAAAGTTAATTATTCATTAATTAGAATAGATTTAATAGTAACAACATGCAAAGCATGACAAACAAATCTATTTTTTAATATAGTCTCCATCTTCATCAATCATAATGTTCAATCTTTGAATGAGGGCATGTTTATATGACTCATAAAAGCTTCTTAGTTGCTTTCTTAGACATGAACAAATTGATTCTTTCACATCATTTTAATTGGAGAACTGATGTCTTCAGAATGCACCAAACAGATCAAAGTCCGAGCATGCCAGATCAGCAATGTAGGGTGGATGAGGCAAAGTTTTCCAGCATATACTGTTATTTTCTGGTCTTGAAGCTACCATAAGGCTTTGCATTGATATTTTGCAAAAATACATCACAAATCTTCAAATGTGGCCTAATTTGAAAAAGTCTTAAACAGGATAGTATTTCTCTGATGATGATATGAAGGAGTCAAAAGAGGGAGCTCACTTAAGGCAAAGAAGCTTTTATGAGGTAGGTGTACATATGCTCATTCAAAAGTGGAATACCATGATTGAGAAGGAAGGAGACTATGTTTTACAAAACAAAAGCATAATTGTACAAAATATGCTGAAATGTCTCTGCTTCAATTTTTAGTCCAGCAATGTATACCATTTGTAGGTGACATCATTTTCTGAGAAAATATTTCTGCCTACTTTCTATGTACTCGACTCGTGATTAGATAATGATATTAGACTTTGGTCATTTTCATCAATAGTTCTGCATTTCCACAAAGCTCAGATGACTTCTTTTCATGATCAATGATCCACATAAAATGATTGTTAATAATGACAGTGTATTTCCCTTTTGGAATTCAAGTTGGTATTAATCATTTTCTCGGGAATTTCCCTCGTGTTACTAATTTTCATTATATAACCAATTTCTTTTTTCCTTCCCGACTCTTTTGGCAATGACTTTTAGTTAACCACCCAAAATTTTACATCATTTGATCATTTTTGTTGTTGTGATAATTATTTTTAAATTTGTTATAATTTCCCAAGAATAATTGGATAATGTTCTCATAAGAATCTTTATCTAAATAAATATTCTCTACTTCCAGCTTTACTGATTTTTTTAAATTTCTATAATCCTAAAACTAACATGTGTACAGAATTTTCATTTTGTTTCTATTTGTTATCTGCTTACTTTTTGTTTTCTTTATTTCCTTCTGTAAAATGCAATCTAGTAACAGAACAAACTTTTCAAAAGGACAATACAAATAAAGATGAAATTAGCTCATATTTCTTATACATGTGTGTGTGTGTGTGTGTGTATATATATATATATACATATATATATATAATATTGAATAAAAACAGAAACTTATGCTTTTTTATTTGGTTCATTAAATCCAGTTATATGTACATATTGATCGTTTAGTATTATATTACAACTTTTTCAGATTTATTCTCTTTTCTGACAAGTCATCTATTATACATATGTTATTCATCATCATTGATTAGCACCTATGTGGATATTGTTGGATAATGAAGACTATTTCAGTTGGTTTTAGAAGTTAAAAACAAACTTTAAAAAACTATTAACAGCCAACTAGACATCAAACTAGAACAATTTATGAAGGAAGAACTAGACATAGTACTGACAAAATTTGCAAAAAAGATGCAGGTCATCATGAAATAGCTCCAGAAGTACAGAAGACAAGGAAATTTGATAAGCTTCTTTCATTATACAATGCTATCTATAAACAAAATGCAATAGAGAAATGGACAAAAGGCTGGATCCAAAAAAGGTGACTTTAGATTTACTAAGAACTCCAGAGGCATAACTCTTATTGTTATAGCCGTTAAGATTTATAATATTCTGCTTTTCAACCATATCAAAGCTGAAATGGAGAAAATTTTTAGAAAAAATAGAATGGTTTTTAGAGAAATCTACCAACAAGCTCACAGATTCTAATAATCACTCAAATTATCAAACTGTAGATAGTTTGATACACTTATTCTAGTACGAATGACTATGTTGTTGTCATATTTATGTCAAATTAACTCAAATTAAGCTTATTAATGATATGTTTCCCTCAGACAAAAAAAAACCAAACAAATAATAAACTTTATAAAATATATTCCACTTCTTGACATTCCTTAAAAACAAAAAAAAAGATAATTTTTCTTGTAATTTTTATGTTTACAACTGAAGTGACTTTTTTAATGCAATTCTGCAAATCAGTTGAGTTATATTTAAACATATAAAGTGATGAATAGGAACTTATACAAAGAATAGTTGATATTTGTCTGAATTAAACAACTTTGGAACAAGGTTATATTTATCCAACTATCATAAAGTCTCTTTTAAATTGATGGTTTGGTTTCTTTAGTTAATGGCATATCAACTCTTTGTAGATTATTTAATGCCAAAGCCATTCTCCAAGAAGAACAGTAGTGGTACTATTTAATCCATAGCTGGGAGGGGTTCATACCTTTACCAAGGGCATTTGCCCAAAAGTGAATGTAATAGCATGATTGGAGTATGAACTCGCTTACTACGATTCCGCAGTCCATCGCTTTAACCATTATCTTTTAAATTCATGTGTATATATCATATACTAAGAATCCTTCCTCATAAAAAATACTAACCCAATAATGGCAACCATGCTTATATTTACTCCAGAAAAAAAAATTTCTACATTTCCCTATGGATTGACAGCTGACATAAACAAATTTAACAATGTCTTTTTTCTTTCTTAATGTGTTCTGATTTATTTTGTAGAATCAACTGAAATCAACATAGAATACACTGGATATTTTTTTACAGCTAATATTAAAAATTACAATGAAATAATCGGCCAATCATTTGTTCATTGAGAAACAAAAAATTTGGAATAATTTTCAATTAACAGCATCAGTATCAGTCTGTAAATTTCCAACAAAGTTTTTAAATTACCCAATGAAAATCATTTTTTTCCAGATTATTTTCTTTTATTGCTGCTTACACCTAAAAATTTAACTATTTACCTCACTTTAATGGATATGAATTAGAACTTTTAAATAGAAAAATTCATAAATTTGTATCAAAACAAATTTGGTTCATTAAAATTGAATAAAATTTCAAATTTATTTCTAACATTGCTAAATTAGGGAAGAGTTATTGGCATTCCAGATAATGTATGAACAGCTGAACTTATATACTTAATGTTGTTAACAATATTTCAATGGATCTATTCTTCAGTCTTCATCAGGTGTATATTCTATGAAAAGGATAGGAAACATATATTCTCCCAAGGTAAAAAATAAGAAAAAATGATTTTAAAAGTAGTCACTAATATACTAATTCATTTGACTAGTACTACATACACCATATGGCCACATAAAAATCCAAGCAATTCTACACTATAAATGGAAAAGTTCTCCAATAACTACTTCATAAAAAAAAAAAGAAACATGTTAAAATCTATACTAAACTGATATATAATCCTGGGCAACAAGCCAATAAATACTTCTTTCTTTAAATCCCTCATAATCCAACAATATTGTAAATTGTTTTTTATTGCAGTTACTATATGACCTGACCGATAAAATGAAGCACAGTTTCTTCCAGGCAGTGGTCGTATCGATACTACTATATGGATGCACTACTTGGACACTAACTAAATGGCTGAAGAAGCTAGATGGCAATTACACAAAAAAGTTGAGTGCAATATTGAACAAGTCCTAGCGGCAACACCCCACAAGACACCAGCTGTACGGCCACTTGCCTCCCATCATGAAAACTATACAAGTTAGACGAGCCAGACACGCAGGACACTGCTGGAGAAGCAAGGACGAACTCATCAGTAATGTACTCCTATGGACCCCCACATATGGCCAATCAAAAGCAGGACGACCAGCTCGAACATACATACAGCAGCTATGTGAGGATACGGGATGTAACCCTGAAGACCGGCCAAAAGTGATTAATGATAGGGAGAAGTGGCGAGAGAGGGTCAGGGATATCCGTGCTAGTGGCACGACATGATGATGATAATTACTTTATTATTAATCATTATTTTTCTATCTTCTCTTAGACTGGCTTTTTTACATTCCTTGACAGTAAATTTAAGGAAAAAGCTGTTTTTTCCCCCTTCATACACTTTTTCATATATATCAGATATCATAAATGCTATTTTTAGTCTTAAGACTCTTTTACTCACAAAG